>JAUCMS010000022.1:17491865-17501865 GCA_032357445.1 Enteromius radiatus | reverse complement strand
TTGCTAATAAATTTTATACATTTCATAATTATTTGTTCCTCATTCTTTACTGAATTTTAGGTAGGTATAAACCTATTTAAACTTTGTGTAAGTTATTTGTTATTTTAGGCATACAGCATGGTGTATTTTAATAATGTTTTGTTAATAAAAGTTCTGCATTGTTATTTTGTTGTTGCTTGAATCGAAATTAAGCGATTGATGCTGAATTTCTGCTAAAGTAAAATGCACATGGCTCTTTTTTAAGCTAGGCTGTTTAAAAGTAAAGGAAAGTTGGAAAAGATGGAAAACTCAAACAAACTAAAAGCAAACAACTGCTTGTTGCCACAAATTTAAAAGCGAATGTAAAACATGTGCTTTGCTTACAGGCTATTTAAAATCGAAGTAAAGCAAAAAAAGACAGAAAACTCAAATGACCCTCCATCACGGTGATACCAGTAATACCGGTATTGTCACATGTCCATTAACCAAAGATAGATACTGAGAGATACTCAGAGTAGGGGCTTTAGCTATTTATAGGAACTGGCACGCAATCTGATAGGGAGATTGGATGATTAAATGATTAGCGATGAGCCGGCTAATGATTACCTGTGCATGCTCCTCCCAAAATTTGTTTACAAACATCATTTAAAAAAAAAATAAAAATAAAAAAAAAAAAATATATATATATATATAATAACATTTAAATGCTGTGAAACATCTGCTAAATGTCATTCTAGCTTCTGTTTTTCATCCATGTATTTTAATGACACTGCAGATAAAAACGATATCTTCCAGATGAAAATGCACACATTGTGGTGCCCTATGTGCACTAAGACCATTATCAGCATATTAGCACCACAGCTAGAGATGTGTGTGAGCAGCAGGGTTTAATGGGTGTGTGTGTTTGTGTCTCAGGATCTGTGTGGAGAGACGACAGAGCTTACGGAGCGCTGTGAGCTCATCAGTGAGCGACTGCATTACCTGGAAGAGCAGCTTCAGACCGCCGTAGAGCAGCACGACAAGGACCTCACTTATATCCTTACAGAGCTCTTTGTGTCCACATGAACAGTTCATTAGATAAATTATTATTAATAGTGCTCATATTTAGTGGTAAGAGTTTGTTCAAATCACTAATACCGAGTACTACAATGTAACTTGTTACTAAGTGATTGGATCTAGAGTTTTGATCTAGTAGATGATAAAACATTAAAAAATCCCATGAACCCAAAATGAAACCATAAGCGGGAAAAAAAACATACGACACCCTAGAAACTACTGAGAGCACCCCAGTATAGCAAGACCCTAGAAACCACTCAGAAAATCTTAGCAACATCCTAGCAACCACCCAGAACATCCTAGCAATGCCTTCACAACCACCCAGATCACCCTGGTAACGCAACACCTTAAAACCACACCAAGCATCCTAGCAGTGCCCTAACAATACACCCTAGTAACCATCCAGATCACCCTAGTAACAAAACACCCTAAAAACCACCCATAACACCCTAACAATGCCCTAGCAACCACACAGATCACTCTAGTAATGCAACACCCTCTAAACCACTCAGAGCACCTTAGCAACCACCCAGAACATCCTAGCAACCACACAGATCACCCTACCAACCCAACACCCTGAAAATCACCCAGAAAACCCTAACAATGCCTTGGCAACCACCCAGTACATCAAAACTTTACAGTAGTGACTCTTGCCTGTCCAAATGCCCCACTTGTCCTCAGAATATGTCGTTTTAGTCAGTTATTCTGAGCTCTAATGGAAGTCCTCAGGGTTTCTTCAGGCTGCACTGATTGGCAGTTAGGCTGGAATGAAAATCTGTGTGCTTCGTTCTTATGTTCTTGGTTAGGACTCGACAGAGCTTCATCATTCAGCTGTCATTTACAGCCACAGGAACACGTCTCTCACACTCATTAGAGCCACTAATGTGACTTTAACCTCTGAAATTGTCTCGTTTGACAGCACACAACACTCTTTTCCGGATAGGAATTAAGGATAACCCATTTCTTCCTTCTTTTTTGAGAGATATTGAATAAGAGTGATGGGGTATGAGTTATTAGAGAAACCCAGCGCTCAGCAAAGGTTGAAAGGAGGTGATAGACAGAGAAAAGGGGAATGGAGACAGACTTGTCGCCCATCACTCTGAAGTGAGATGAAAGCAGTGAGATGAAGGGAAAGGTTGTGACATAGTGTGCTGTCATCGCTCTGACATCTTCATATTTCTGGCCACCTGTGAGCCAAGTGGAGCCCAGCTTTTGCATTGACTGAGAGGAAAGCGTATAGATGAGATTGATCTGAACATCCCATCTTCTTCTGCTTCGTTACATCCAACTTTATTTGACTTAGTTCCTCTATAGCAGTAGTTCTCATGTGGTTTTGCTTCAGGATTAAGGTTTAAATTTGACATCAAGGGGCTCTAATTTTGATTATTTCATGTCAGCCAGTAGTACTGCACATTCCCAAATTGTGGCCCACCAATTGAGAACCATCCATGCTTTGTGTGCTATCTGCCATACGCGTGTGTGTGTATTATATATGTAATATACGTCTCTCTCTCTCTCTCCCTCTGTGTAGAATTGTTATATACATGTTTTTACTTACTATTTAAATTCATTTGTAAAATGTTATTATTTATTGATAATGCATTTATTATAATTTATTATATTTATTAAAATAATATACATACACACAGAGAGACAGTATTTATCTATTCTAATTATTCTGCATTATTATAATTAAATCTAATAATTTATATACACAATTATTCTATAAAAATATTTTACATGATTACATATTAAATTATTTGTAAAATGTGTTTATTTTACTTTAATTATTAATTCATATATTATAATTTATTTATTCTAATAATTTATTTTTACAAAAGTGTAATAATTATATATGAAAAATAATCTAGGAATATCCCACATTATTGAATTTATTATTAAACTAATAATTTGAATATTTTTTTGTTATTAAATTAACACACTTTCACATAAACATTTATACTTATATCAAATTAAACAAATTTCATAAGTAAATTTTAAATGATTATATTATTGTTAAAATACATTTTTACAATTAAATTACATTTCTTTTTATTAAAAGATAAATAAAATCCAGCATCCCATATAAACTGTTAATGGTAAATTAAAAAAACACTGCTATGTAAATGAAGCACTGCATTAACCAGCCTCGTAATGAAAAATGCCATCATGCTAAGGATTTGTAGGCTCTATAATGTCTCGCTTTGTTGAAGACACAAATCAAACCTTGACAGAATATAATGTCAGAATCATATGCTCAGATATGCTAAATATAAATCAGCCAAACAACCTTATATAATCTGCATCTTATGATGGAGTTTGATTGATCAGCTCGAGAATGAGGAGTAAATGAAGCCTCCTGCAGTGTCTTGTCTCATAGACTTTTATTATACTGTATGTGTGTAGGGTTTGATTTTCATGTAACTTTAGGAACACTCAGCACTGGTTTGATTGCAATGGTTAAGCGGGAAGTGGAGCAAATAAACATATCATAAGCTGAGGTTTTTGCCTGAGGAACTTCATTAGATCAGTCCCGTTCTGCTGGGAGATTTTACCGATCCTCTTTCATAATTCATGAAGCGCTCTTTAATGGCTGCTTAATTATGAATGAGGACAATCTGTGGCCATTTGGAGAGCAAAACGCCCATCAGGCCCCATCTGCCACAAGAGGTGTCCCTTTGATTCGCCACTTACACCGGACACTCTGTCCCGTTCGGACCAGTTAAACAATCCAGCGCTGATGAGGGCAGAGCCGTTCTCTTGAAACCTGCATCAATTATTTAGGAGAGATTGCTTGAACTGAACGTGGTCCGTCGGGAAGATGAACCGAGGCTTTGAATTATGAAGGGCCTATTGGTGAGGAGACGTGATTGTATAATTGTGAAATCTGTGACAGGTGGTAAGGCCAAACATCAGGAAAGTCTTTTTAAGATGTATGTGCTATGTGTAACTGGAGGATGTGATCTAGGTTCAAAATGCTGCATGTTGCGTGAAAAAAAAAAGAAGAAGAAAAAAAAGGTATACATTTTTTAATAATGATAATAATGCATTATTGGTTAAAAAAATGTGTGTGTGTATATACATAAATACATATATATATATATATATATATACATTTAAATCGTATTTTCAATTTACATTTTCAGCTTGAGAAAAATTATGCAACTCATGACTTGTAATTTAGTGTAGTTCATCTTAAAGGAAATAATTTATTACAGTTTTTAAAGAAATGTATAGCATATTAATAGATAGTATGAACAATATTTAGAATATATTTTTTTAAACTGTTATAAATAATAATAATAATATAATATATTTTTTCATTATAATAATTAGGCCTATTTATATTACATTAGAATAGATGTTTATACAAAGGTTGTTGTTCCTATGACAGTTGAAACCTGTAGCTAATAAAAATACAGTGTTTGTGTGTGTGTGTGTGTGTGTGTGTGTGTGTATATATATATATATATATATATATATACACACTGTATATTTTAGAAATAATAGTATTAAATTATAATATGTATTTGTACAAAACTTTCTTATAGCCATGCATTATACATGACTACTTTATTTTTATTACAATCACCCTCATGTCGTTCTTAAAAAACAAGACCTTTGTTTATCTTCTGAACACAAATTAAGATATTTTTGATTAAATCAGAGAGCCATCTGTTCCTCCATAGTCTTTGTTTCTGTTATTTGTGGACGTTGGTGTGTGGATTGAAAAGTTGAAAACATTTGGTGACATATTCTTTAACTCTAATGCCCACTGTCCTTGGAGAAGGAGGTCCAGGAGGTGAAGGCTGCTCTTCAAGCGATGCTGTCACACCTGAAGGAGGAGGAAGTAGAGGATGAAAAGGTTGAAGAGAAGTATTGTGATGCTGAAGATGAAGAGCTAGAAGAGGAGCATTACTTCAGTGACAGCTGGGAAATCTGAATAGACTCATGATTTATATTTATATTGTGTTGATGGTGTCTGGGCAAGTCGGTTTTCAAACTGTCTTCATGCACTGAGCGTTCGCACTTAAAGGGAATAGTTCATCTTTTTCTATTTTTATTCACTTGCCCACATAATTTCAAAAGCACAGTACTGTATTTTTTTTAAGTTTGACAATACAAATCAATGTGCACTCATTGAAAAATAAAATCGTGAACATTTCCATCTAAGATCGTCATTTCATGCAAGTGACAAAAAGTGTTTGGAATGACACAGTATGGGTGAGTAAATGATGACAATATTTTTTGGATGAGTTATTTCTTGATTAGGACCTCTAACCATGTGCATCTTGTCAAGAGTTAAAATATAAATATAAATTGTTGCCAACCACTATTTTATTTTTATTCTAATCAGTTAACGTTTATTTTTTTTATTTTCTGTATATTATACAGCTGTTTATTCGCTTTGACATCACATTGCTTAGTCATTTTAGTATATTTAAACTGCATGGCATCCTATTTATTTATTTAAATGGCTTTGATTATATCATTTTTACTTCAGGAAAAAAAAACATACAAAAAAAAAAAAAATCTTTCTGCCACCAAACTTTTTAATATAAGTTCTTTTTAAGATAAGCCTAAATCGTGGACGTACCTGTCATTCAGACTATGAGCTCAGGATTGAAAGCTTTTTTTTTCTCTCTCTCTTTAATGACTGAATTCTGAACTGTTTGTTTTCAGGTTCATGACAGAAGTTTGTGGTGCTTTGAGGAAACCACTGTATCTCAGCCCTGCTGATGTTCTGTGAATTATAAGGGTTATGTAGCATTAAGTGCCTTTTTTACTATTATTATTTCAATTGTCTCCTTATTTGAAGCAGAAACAGGTGCTTTTTTAAACATCTTAATATGTTTTACTTATTTTTAAAGAAAGCACTTTTGAAAATGTAAGCTGTTGTCTTGGTTACCTGTGAATTTCACCTGTAAGAAAATGTCTTTTGTTTGTGCTAATAATATGAATGTATATTTGCATGTTCATTGTCTGGTTTTACTCACCACTATTTTCTTCCCCCCAAAACTTAAATTGTTATTATTATACATTGTTATTGTTTTTAAATACATAAGATACCTCTGCTTAAATGTCTTTGTATTTTTTCCCCACAAAACAAGTTTAGTTTGTAAAATAGTACACCAAACCGCATGATTTGATAACATCATCATGAAAAGATATTTATCGTTTGTTTGTGTAAGATGAATAAGAACAGATTTGGAGAAATGTAGTGGATGCTCTGCAGTGAATGGGTGCCGTCAGAATGAAAGTCCAAACAGAGGATAAAACCATCACAATATTCCACACCACTCCAGTTCATCTGTTAACGTCTTGAGAAAACAAAAGCAGTGTGTTTGGAAGAAGTAGATCCATAATTAACATGTTTTCAAGTTAGAAAAGTTGTTTCTGGCTACCATCTAATAAAAAGCTTCCTCCAGGGAAAAAATATATATTTCCAGATTCTATTACATCAACATTCTGCTAGATATTTGTATTTTAGAAATATGAGAAGTTAGGGACATCTTGACAAATTTGTTTCTGGTAAAACACAGCTTTTGTCTTCAAGCCATTAACTGGTGTACTGGTGTGGTGTGGATTATTGTGATGTTTTTATCAGCTCTCATTCTGACGGCAGCCATTCACTGAAGAGCATCCATTGTTGAGAGACTGATGCAATGACACATTTATCCAAATCTAATGAAGAAACAAACTCATACAGTATATATTTTGGATTGTCAGAGGGTGAGATAATTTTCAGCAAATCCTCATTTTTGCCTGAACTATTCCTTTAACACTTCATCCCAAATCCTTTAGTTTGATCACAGGAGCATCACATCATCACTCCACAGTAAACACATAAACAGAATAATAGTTCAGGTTTATAAGAAGCGTATGCATCAGCTCAAGGAGGATCACCTGCAGCGTTCAGTGGACAAGTACAATCTTGTCTCCTAATTGAATGCCACGTTGCTGCTGCTTGTTTTGTTTCACCCTTCCCTACGGAAAGAGACTGGTTGGTTTGTTTGCGGTACACACAACATGTAAAGATGCTTCTTGTTATCTTCAAAACACAAATAAAGATATTTTTGATGAAATCCGAGACCCTTCATACGTAGATGCAACGCAACTGGAATTTTCGCTGGCACAGAAACATAGTAAGGACATCGACAGAACATTTCCGAGAGTACCATGACGCATGCACAGGCTTTGAAGAAATTAACAAACAATGCAAAAATTTAAGTTGAGCCACATGTCAGATGAAGTGTTGTGCTGATATCTTCTTTCTGTGCCTGTGAACATTTCAGTTGTGTTGCTGTGTAGGCAGGGTCAAATATCTTAATTTGTGTTACGTAGATGAACGAAGGTGTTATGGGTTTGAAACAACACACAGGTGAGTAATTAATGACAGAATTATCCCTTTAAGGGGATAATTAAGGTAGCACTTTTAGCTGTACATTAGCATAGATCATTGAATCTGATTAGACCATTAGCATCATGCTCAAAAATTACCAAGGAGTTTCAGTATTTCTCCTATTTTAAACTTGACAGTTACATTGTGTACTAAGACCAACGGAAAATGAAAAGCTGTGATATTCTATACTCTCATTCTGTCGTAATAGTCAAGGAAATTTGTCATTGAACCATGGGACTATTTTCAGGCACTGCGTAATATCATTGTGCCTGCTGCACCCATAGTACGACCGAAAAGTTTCCAAAAACACTCAGGAACAAAACAGTGGACCAGATAAATCTAGATGAGTTAAACTGACCTAGTTTAGTTTTTGAAATTTTGTAAATCAAATCTTTTTCGGGGCTTGACAGACCCCGATTGTGATTGAATGCAAAGAAACATTTGAAATTGGAAAAAAATAACACTGAAATGACCATTTAATTTCCAGAAAAAGAGTTTGAGGAATTAATGAGTGTTCAGAAGGTCTTAAGCAGCTGTCAGTGCGTGTGAGATGAGACGAGTGATGAACCACAGAGCAGAAATGCTTTCCCCTCATTCTTATTCCGTCATTCTGCCAGTGGAAATCACACTTAATTATGAGCACAATGCCGGTGGGAGCCACACACATGCACACACGTCGTTTAGGGCTGGATGAGATGTGACAGGCTGTCTGCTAATGGCACAAATCCTGAGCTGCAGGACTGAGCTGCTATTGTCTCACTAGCGGCTTTCTTCCTTCCTTTAGCGTTTACCTCCCCTTACCTTCACCTTTATGAGTTCCTGTGAGAGACACTCAAGCCCTGCCTCCTGAAACAGGTCGTTTGTACAAAGGTCATTGTTCCAAAAAAGTGAGGTGGCTCTGATTGGCTATCCAGTGCACTGTGATTGGCCAAATGCTGCAAGCATCTGATTATGCCCCTTCCCATAACGTTATACAGACCCCAAAACAATAAAGCACATTACAAATAAGGCATTTGTTGCATCCAGTGGGGACATAATAACTGATTATCATGACTTAGTACTTTCTTTTTACTTTGTGCCTTGTAAACATAACACCATGTCTGTGTTTGTGATCAGAGAAACAACAAATAAAGCACTCCCCTTCACTGCTCTAACTTGCATTTGAATAGTAAATAGCAGGTTATTTTAATAAGAAAACGTAACTTACTTAAATGTTAATGAGTCAGAAGCACCAGACTGTCCTTGCAGAGGTAGAATTGCTCCACTTTATAGTCTCTGTGCACAGCCAGCATGGGTTGTTCTGCAGGTTTTAGGAATCAGTCCTGCGTAAATGTGCTAAACACACTCTAATATTTGGGTTGAACTGTTCTGGAACAGTGTTGTGAATACAACTTAAACACAGATTTCTAGTTGTATCCTCTTTTCAAAGCACAGAGAAAGTAGCACAACAACAACAAAGCACAACACTACAGTGAGAACAATAGCTCCATCTTCTTTCTTTGAGTAAACATTTGGGTGGTGTTTGAAATTAAACTCATATGATGACCCTTTTAAACCCATTAGAGAGGGCTGACCATTTATTTTTGCACAACGCTTTTCCGTCATTTGATCTTTTTGTTTTGTTGCATCAATCTGTTAAGTTACTTTGCATACGAGTATATAGTTAGTATAGGAGATCATCATCACTCGCAATCACAAGAACAGTATTCTTTCTACATTTTATTTTCAACACGATCTCATGAAAGTGCATACTACGCCAAATAAAAATGAAAGCTTGTGGCATAACCAGTCCAACTCCTTTTTCCATAATAAAACAATAAAACACAACTTTACAAACCTATATAACTTTTTACTTATCTATAAATAACTTCTTATCTCCTTCTAATTTTTCCCTTTCTAGCAGAAATTTTAACTTTGTGGGGGAGTCACATGACCTGTGAGCACAATGGCAGCTTAGTTTTGTGCCTCCGCTGACCCCACTTATATCCGTTGATAAGTTCACTGTATTTAATAAATTGATTGGCCATTCTTTTATAATTTTGTCTTTGGCAACAACATTATGTCCTCACGTCAAGCAAAATCTGTCAACAGGCAAGTACATCATGAACAAATGCATGAAGCGGATAAGATGGCCTTTGCCTCTTGCAATGGAGAAGCAACAATCATTTATTAAGGCACAGTTTAAAACTCTTCAAGACAGATTGGACAACATTCAGAAGGAGCTTCCCAGCTGTTCTAGCGGCGTAAGAGAATTACTTACATAGACACTCCATCCTGAGCAATCGAGTTAGTAAAACGGAGAAGAATGTTGAGAAAGTTGCAGCGAAAATGCTGACCTATGAGGAAAAATTGGTTGACTTGGAAGACCGGAGCTTGTGGGATAATGTTCGCATTATGAACTTACCGGAAGGTGTATAAGATGTGAATCTCGTGTCTTACATCTTGGATTCTTTATCAGCATGGGATTCATATCTTCATTGACCGGTGTAAAGTCAAGTCAAGTCACTTTTATTTATATAGCGCTTTTAACAATACAGATTGTAGCAAAGCACTGAACATCAT
>JAUCMS010000022.1:17473209-17487707 GCA_032357445.1 Enteromius radiatus | reverse complement strand
AAATTTGTTTGTGGTTGACCCCCCCCCCCCCCCCCCCCCCAGTAATAATATGTACAACGCATTTATCTACTGTTGTTGATGTATTTGTGTATTTGAAAGCTTGATAACTGCTTGTTCTTTATGCAAAATGTAAGGCCCTTGCTTTTAAAATGACTCTCTTTTGATCCGTTTCCTGAATAAATTTGGTTCTACATGGTTCTGCTTTTCATCTCCACCTAAAGCCTCTGAAGACAATTCTTTCACTGAATGACATGTGAGGTAATCTTTGCTTTAGTTTACAAGAAAGCATGTAGCATTTCTTTAATAACATTGACAGCATCCCCATAGGGCAGTGTGTGTGTGTTTGTGTGGAGCTCAGGAGATCCTCCATGCTTCTGCTCGTGGCTATAGATGCTGTATGAATTTAAATGTCTGCTCGCTTTTTCACTGACCTGGTTTTATAGAAATCTGCTGATGCATCTCTGCCATCTCATGTGACCGCAGGCTTTCAGAGACATGGCTGGACTGATGGCATTGATATGTATCATGAAAAGCGCTATACAAATAAAATTGAATTTAATTTAATTGAATTGAATTGCAGACCTCCGATCACAGTTTGTGTGAAATATTATGATATGCCAGTCTATATGATTGTCAGGAATGATTGATAGAACATTAATTTTTAATTTATATAGATATTACAGAATACACACTTACTGTATGTGCATTAGAAATTCTAGATATTAATTCAATTTATAATCTGAAAGGAAGAAAATATTCATAGTAATATTACAATTTAATCATAAATATAAAAATTATAAAAAAATATTATATTTTGCATAAAGAAGTTGTGGTTATTTTAAACTATTTAGATTTTTTGCATTGCAATAAGAAAAATGTGATTTTATTTTCATGACAAGCACTTCCCTCAAAAACGGTTATTCAAGTTAACTGAAACTAAAACCATTACACCTTAATTAAAATAAAATAAAATTAAATATCAAAAACTTTAAATTCACTTTGTTTCAGTCAATTGCTAAAGCAAGATTTGCATTTTTATTTTGTTTAATTTGTTTAATTTTAATAATAAAATGTATATAGACAAAATAAAAAGTAATAAAAATGACAAAACTTCATGTTAAAATGACTAAGAATCATGTTAAGAATCAAAAATTCTTAATTATAATATGATGTTTTATTTTATAAACAATTATTTATTACATTACAATTTATTCACATTACAATTACTATTACCATAAAAATATGGTAATAAAATAATAAAAAATAATAATAAAAAATATGATTTTTTTTTGCATTGAATTCATGATAATTCATGTGGATTTGAATGTCATGTTCATTGTTCAATGTTATGAAAATCATGTCACAATGACCAAAAAATGTACCTAAATTGCATTTTCTATATGCTATGTGTGTTTGTTTGTGTTCTTGTCTTTTGCTATTAGTGGTAAAAATGACCTGATTTTTTTAAATGAGTGAGCAGGGATAACAGCCAATCTCAGGATCATTCTCATATAAGAATAGTTTCCTGCCATCAGAGAGGAAGTTAACTCTATTCCTTACAGAAGCGGCCAGGTCAAAGGTCAACAGTTCAGTCTGTCCCAGTGATTGTGACAAGAAGCAGATCTTTGTGAAGAGACTGGTCTCTGAGGTCATTATCCTTCATTCAGAGGAAGAGCTGCTGTTGCTGCTCATTATTCTGCTCTCAGAACCACTCGATGGTTTACAGTGGATGTCCACTTCTTGTGGAAAGACATAATCAAACACTTTCCCAAAAGAAAAATGTTGTAACCATTGTATCTGATGATTATGTTGTAACCGCACCCCACTTGGGCTATATAAAGGAAGTATGTTTCCCTTCTCAAGTTGGGGCTGTTCAGAATAAACCAGACTTATCATTTTTATATGAGTGTTGGTTTGTTCTTTCTCCCCTAGGGAGCTCTCTTTATTGGTTGATATTTCTTTGCTAATGACTTAGATTCTTTCATTGCATTTTCACAGAGGGTGAGTGACTATTGATAACAGGGAATACCCGGGACCTCGAGTTTTAATTCTTACAGATGGTTTACAGTGGATGTCCACTTCTTGTGGAAAGACATAATCAAACACTTTCCCAAAAGAAAAGAACCGCTCATCTGCCTTTTCATTCACTATTTAAGATATAGCCTCAGACATTGTGCTTATAGTCACTGACCATCTGATTTGTGCGGTTAGGGTTAGTGTGAACAATTTATTCTAAGTCAGCAACATCTAAACATTCATCTAAACATATCCACAAAACTGACCTGAAAAACAAAGATGTACTTGCTTTCAGGGAACACGGATACAGTTCTGTTCCATTGGTTGATGTTATTTGTATTTAAGTATAACAGCCATTTTGCAATTGAACTTTAATCTTAATTTTGTGTGTGTGTACATGTGTTTTGGTCAGTTTTGTTTGCAAAACTTTTTTCTTGCTAAAATCTAGTGGCTTTTTCTGACGTTTCGGCATGTATGTGTTTTGGAAAGGATCTACAAATGTTTGGATCATTTTATTATATATATATATATATATATATATATATATTAATTGATAACGAAAAGTCAGATAACTCTGGTAAAGTAAACTGAAAATTGTAGGTCACTTTATATAATAAAGGTCAATTTATATAAATAAATATAAATAAATAAAAAAAAACCTTTATTGTATGTGACTTTAATATCAAATAACACATTACAGTGTTATTTTAGGATCACTGATATATAGTTTTTTGTTAATATTTTGAATTTAATTTTATTTATATATTTTCTGTTGCGTTTATTTTGTGATTTTATTAAGTACGAAAAAAAGAGAGTGAAAATAGAATTAATCAAGTTGAAATAAAGGAAATTTAAAGTGATTAAAAAAAATCTTTTTTTGTTTTATTAACATGAATTTTGTCCCAAGAAATAAAAATATTTTGAAGTATTTAACTATAATAACTCTGGTGCATTAGAACAAACCTGCTACAAATAATCCTATAAATAACAAAAGTTTGAAACCAATTAGAATGATTAGCTATCGTTTTATTTTAACTATTGCTTTTTCCTGTCACCATCTCTCCCTCTCCTTTTCCTTATATTTTATTTTATCTAGATAACTACTAATATTTGTATTAGTAGTGATTTTTATTGTGCATTAATATGAATTTGTTTATTTTACAGTTATTTTACAGTTTGTTTTACAGTTTTTTTTTTTTTTTTTTACCAGTTTCTTGCCCTGTTATTGTTTTAGTGTGACTTTTTAACAATCTGTCAAGGGTCTGCAGATGAAAAACAGACTTTTAGGCTAATTTGGACACTTTTACAGTCATGTTTATTAATGGTGCGTTGCCCCTGTAAAGAAATAAAACCACACAATCTGAAAGCTAAACCAAAAACTTATTCTACAGTTTTTCATCTGTTTCTCTCCTATGGTTCTGGGATTGAGTTTAACCCGCTGTGACTCGAGGTTTGTCCTGCGTCCACAGGAATATTGACTTCCCTCCACGCTCTTATATCTGTGTTTATAATATGCACATATGTATGTGCTGTGTGTCAGGAGTGATTACGGCTGGCGCAGCTCGTCAATGAGAGCACTGCCATCCTGATGTGGAAAGCAGGTGCTGTGGGACAGATGTCTTATTACTGCTGCTCGACTGGCCACACACACACACACACAGAGCAAAGGAATTACATCCCGTGTGCCTGAAACACTCCTCGAGGAAATGACATCATCTGAGGAGGAGGGAGAGTGTGCAGAAAGAGAGAAAGAAGCAGGAGTTTCGTTCCTGGATGATTTTATTAGCAGTAGAATAAAGTAGCCTACCGAGATGTTTAGGAGACGTGTGAGAAAACCTGAAGTGTGATTCGAGCTGGATTCCCTCGTTTTACTTTCTTTGATACACCCTTCATCCACTGGGCTTTCCTCAGTGGGCACACTGAAAAAAAAACCTACCCGATCTTATGAATGTGCGTATAAATACGCCAAATAAAAACGTAAAGATCCACAAAAATGGATGTTGGCATGTATAAACTATGTGATGGGTAGGATTAGGGTTGTGGGCAGGGATTATTTGGCCAGGGTCATGCGGGGCTGAGCCCGGCACATAGACTCCAGGGCAGTTTTTCTCAAATGCTAAAACACAAAAGCCAATCCTCTAAACCAAATGACCAGTTGTCTAAACACATTTACTAAATCTAGCCATCATTTTCCAATATCATAAACACATTTCACATGAAGACACAATTCTTCAGACACAAAAACACATTTTTCTTTGCTAAAACACAAGTTGCAAAAGAACTCATATTCTCAAATGAAAGCTCATGTGATGCAAAATGCTTGCCACGGTCAGCAATATTTGAACACAATGAACACACCTGGCATCATTCATTACACACAAGGTCTCAAAATTGAAGGCATTTGTTGCTAATGCTGTGACCACATATAAAAGCAAGTTCAAAGTGCACAGTTTGCTGAAGATTCCAAACAAACACAATGGATGAAGGCAGTGTCAGGGGAAGAGGAATTTGAGTCAGAGGAGGAAGAAGAACTGGCCATGGAAGAAGAGTTCAAATCAGAGGAGGAAGAGGAACAGGCCAACGAGGAAGAGGGGGAGGCCAACAAGGGAGAGGAGAAGGTCCAGGAGGGAGAGCAAGACAACCTCGCACCATCTTTACGGACGAATTGCTAGCAACAGTCATTGACCATGTCATTGTCCAAGGCATGACAATGGCTGAAGCAGGACTAAGAGTCCATCCAAACCTGAGTAGGTTCACCTTGGCCACCGTTATCAGGGAATTCAGACAACACAACAGATATTACACTCTATTGCTTTCTTTGTCACAATACAGTTTTACAAGCCTATTGGTTTCAAATTAGTTGTTATTGTAAAACATGTCAATTGACAACACATGTTTCTTTCTTCAGAGTTGAAAGAATGCCACATAGAGGTGGGAGGGTTGCCATATTTACAGTGGCACAAAAAACCCTCATTGTGGATATGGTTCGTGAGAACAACCTCATCAGACTCCGGGAGATCAGAGACAAAGTCATTGCCGATGATGTCAACTTTGAGAGCATTGATGATGTCAGTTCTCCAGGTCTATAGGGTTCCCTTTGAGCGCAACTCTGCGCGACACAAAAACCTATGTTACGAGTATGTGCAAGTAAGTATACATCCATGTTCACAGTACAGTTAGTGGACATACTGTGTTGCTCAGTGGCCTACATTACTTCTGGACAATACTGTTCTAACCCGATTGATTGTTGTTCTGTGCCCCTGTGCATTTTCACAGAGAATTTACAGTTGGACGCGATGGCCAGAGTACCTCATGAGTACCTCTTCCTGGATAAGGCTGGCTTCAACCTGTAGAAACGAAGGCAAAGAGGCCGTAACATCACTGGCCAAAGAGCCATCAATGAGGTTCCTGGCCAACGGGGAGTAATATTACTCTTTGTGCGGCCTTGGGTTCGGAGGCGCTTGTCGGCATGCTGTCCTTTGGTGTTACAACACCTAACGTCTCCTCACCTTCCTAAAGGAGCTAAAAGACATTCTCCTGGACCACCAACAACACCATCCTGGGCCCGCACATCACATTTATGTGATCATTTGGGACAATGTCCGCTTCCACAGAACAAACCAAATCAGAGAGTGGTTCACCACCAACAGTAACCACTTTTTAAACGTCTGTCTGCCACCCTACTCCCCTTTCCTGAACCCTATAGAGGAGTTCTTCTCATCTTGGAGATGGAAGGTTTATGACAGACAACCATACACTACAGAGAACCTCTTAAGGGCAGTGGAGCTGGCCTGTGTTGACATCCCAGTGGAGGCCTTCAAAGGATGAATTCGCCATTCCAGGGCGTTTTTCCCACAGTGCCTGGCAAGAGACAATATAGCCTGCAATGTGGATGAGGTGATGTGGCAGGATGCAGCTCAGCGACATGATACCGCACAGTGATTGTGGTGTGTGTGGTGTGAATAAAGTAAATAAAAAAAAAACTTCACACCCTGATCATGTTTTCAAGAGTACTGTTACGTGCAATATATTCTGTTTTTGCATTGAGCTGTGTTACAGTAGTGTACATGCAGAATTTTCTATAGATTTATACTCTTCATATGAAACTCACAAATCCAAATGTCTAATCCTCTGCAGAGATCTAAGAAGATCCGTTACTCTAAAGTTTCTAAAAATATGCATTGGCAGTTATGAAATAAAGAACCTTCTCACAAATTGAGCATTGTGTTTTCAATTGTTTTGCTGTAGTGTGTAATGATGTGTATAGTGTTTACATTTTTGAAAGCTTCGAGCTGCTCTTTTGGTGTGAAAGTATTGAGTTTTGAATTGAGAAGGTGTGGTTTTGTTTATGTAGCTTTAGAAAAGGGTGTTGTTTAGACATTGGGGAACATGGAGAAAACGTTTGTGAAATGTGTTTTAGCATTTGAGAAAAACTGTAATGCTTCATTAACCATTAACATCAGACAAGTAACATGATTAAAACATCTATTACCAAAAATAACAATGTAAACACCAAAACGCAAGTAGTAGGCCTACTCTGATTTTATTACATTTAGAGTAAGCGGCTAATAGTGGACATAGTAGATAATACATAACAGTATAAGGTTGCGCTGCTGAGGCGAGGATCACACAAGTCTCTTGAGAAATCAAAACACGCAGCATCAAGAAACTCAGCATACTGAGGTAAAAATTTAAAAGTCACACAACGTTTTTACTACTACAATATAGTTTTATAAATAGTTCAAAAGGCAAATACATTATTACAAATACAGCGCATCTCACATCAACCAGTTTATTCATTGCTTAGTGATTCAGTGTTTTGAACGAATTGGTTAAGTTAAAGTATCATTAGCCCATTTATAAACATCTAACAAACTTGCGAACAAATGATTTAAATGAATCTAAACTCAATGACTCACTTATTAAACGCTCACTACTGGCACCTATTGGCGTTTTAATTTCGTTAAAAAAGTATAATTTACATTACCATTACTTGCTATTTAATTTTTTAAAAAGACTCTCATAATATAATTTAATGCAGTTGTATTTTCAGTGTAAATTATTTAATTTGATAGCGTAGGCTATAGGCTAGATAATAACAATAATCACATTTTAATTATCAAATTTATAGATCAAATTTAAGAATTTAAAATGAAAGTGTTAATAACATTAGTGAGAAAATACCCTCTATAAATGCAAAAATGCCATTGAATCTTATTAATTAAAATATTTAAGTATTGTAATATATATACAGTATGTATATTATAGGACATTTTTGTTTTGAATTTGATAATTCCGTTATTTTCCGTTATTGTCACTCTCAGTCCTCCATTTTGAATGCTAATTAAAGAATCTCTACCACTATTGTGTTCCCAAGGTATTTCTCTGCTGTTTCAGCCATTTTTTCCTGCTGAAATGGAGCTGTTCCTCCTCTGTAGCTGGTGAGGTTTTTAAGTGCTGTGTCAGTAATTGGTGATCTGTTTTCATTTGTCAGCTCTCTCTCACGGATGGTGGCACATGACAAAGTAGCTCAACACACTTGATGCCTGATTGATATTTCCATCCTTAGAGCTGTTGTGCTCCAGCAAGTGAATATGAGATGGGAAATGGTACAGAGTGCTGTGGGTCTGCGGTTTCAGAGTTTTTAATACACCTTATATTCATGAATGTGGAATAAAAGTTTTGTTTAGTTTTCAGTTCCAGAACTCTTAAAGTGACAGTGCTTCCAAAAATGGCATTTGTTATGACTCTAAAGATGCAACACAAAATGTATTTTTTGTATCATTTTGACTCAAAATTATATATATAATGACATTCAGACTTTGTGACAACTAGCGCCAGTCTCTCTCAAGCAAGTTCTTAATAATCGGTAAGTAGTTATTATAATTATTATGCTGCCAGTGAAATAATAGTGATAATAGTGAAATAAAAACACATATTTAAAAAAATAAATAAAAGCAAAAACAAATAAATGTAAAAAATAATAATTAATAGCATTAATAATAGTAAAAATAATAACATTATTATTATTATTATTATCATTTTGCCAGTGATATGTTTAGGGGCCTGTTTTATAAAACCAACTTAAACTTATTTTGGTTAGTCTGAATTATTCTAAATTAAATCGACTGGCAATAAGTCAGACTAACTGAAATAAACTTATTTGGTGAACTTGTTTTAGGAAACAAAGTATTCATAAATATAATATTATTTTGTAAATTAAATATGATAGCCAATTTCATGAAAAATGGTATCAGTACTAAATGAAAATAAAATTATCACTAGCATTGCCAGTGAAAACTCACCTTGGCAAGTCTTGTGAGATTCACCCATATAACAAGGAATTTCAGCAGAGCTAAATATAATTTTCCATTTCTATGATCATTTCAATGCACATTAATTTTCCTGCCAAAGCCTGCACATAATGCCACACAGGTCAGTTTGTCCCACATGTCAGTTTGCAGCAGTATATACTGCAATAAGCATTGAATATAGAGCTCCTAAATATAGACTCTGCAGAAACAGAACTCCTGTCTTCAGGCTAAACACCTCTGTGTCTCTGACCTGATGGGTTCACTGGAAAAAGAAAACTTTGCCCTTTTGTGTTGGATATCTCAAAGCTAATTGTTTAACATACTATATCTGATTTCCAAACATTCGTCTGTTTTGACATCCAAGCGTTTAGATGTTTTGACTTTTTCAGGGTTAAAGGGGAACATGCATTTGTGTGTTTGCTAGTGAGTGAGCTCGAATGAATATATGCACCCTAGACACATTTGGCCTGGAGGAAAAGTTGGATGTGTTTTCTGTCCGTGTGTGTGTTCCTTTATATTTGTGTGTTGATCTTGAATAAGTGCAAAACCCTGGTATAGTTTACCAAGCTAGAAACCACTCCAAATAACACTGGTCTGCAGCAAACAGTTCTGTTTCTTACTAATTTTAGGCTGCCAATTCCAAAAATAGTGCTTATTTTTCTTTAGCACGTTACACGTTTAAATATGTGCATTTTGAAGCAATTTTGTTTTCTCCAAATATTTGTGAGGTAAAAAAACTGGCACAAAGATGATTCCTGTCTTCATCTGAGGCCGATTACAACTATGATTATAACAAGAACAATAGAAATTTTCAAAGTTTCAAAATGTAGGTGTACACTGGGGAGAAAATCACTCAGAAAAGTTCACAAATAATTAGCTACATTTAATAAAAAAAAAAATTGAAAGTTAATCAATTTAATTTGTTTATTTAAATGTAGCTAAAATAAACTGATTGTAACTACTCATCTTAAGTAGTTATCTTAGTTTTTATGATCAGTTTTTTAGTGCAACTTCTAAAAATATATATTTTACAGTGTATGACTTATTTTTATGTTATAATTTATTTTTGCGAACCAAAGCAGTTTTTATCCCAAATACAGTGACAGCATTACACGAAATTACAAGAGAATAATAAACCTGGTCTCATAAAAACATATACCTACAGTATGTGCACTTTTTGTGCAACACCATTTTTATATGCCTTACTGTGTGTTTTTCTGCAGTTTCAAAGAGATATGTCCATTGAACCACATGTTCAATAAACCCTGGCAGATTTTTATTATGTTGATATATAATGTATTGCAGCCATTCAGAATTCAAATATCTGTGGACTGTTGCTAAAAGTTAAAAGTTAATGCTCTATCATGTTGGAATATGCCCTATACCAAATCCAACCCTAAATCTACTCAATAGTATTAAAAAAAATTAAAAACTGATATAAAAACGTATTGTTACCATAGTTACAGGGGATTCGAACCAGAGCCCCTCACCTTTCAAAATCATCTCTGTACTCATGAGCTACCGAACAAACCTAACCTCTTTGAAATATGAAGCTGGATATGAGTGATGCTAACACTCAAAAGCATAATTTTCAAATATCCCAGCATATTAATATTGTTTTAAGGGCATCATATTCTTCAAGTAATTGTGTAAAAGCTATGCGTTATAAATTGAAACTCTGTACATTTTTGTGAAAAGGAATAAAACGTGACAGTTTTATTGCCTCTAGTATTCATTTCTTTTGGAAACTGCAGTGATATGTACTTGTTGGTACATATTTTGTCTCTCACTACAAAGTACACCAAGATATGTTTATGCCATGGGACCAGGCAGAAAATAACACTATAGTAACACTGTGTAGAAAACACTGTTTAAAGACTGATTGCTGGTGACCAAACTATTTCTCTCTATCTACTCTTTTGAAGAACAAACAGTGTTTTATTCATCTGGCTGAAAGTTATACTCTGAATCTTTCCTCCCACTACAAAGACACTGAGCTCAAAGGCAGAGCCTCTCATTAGCGTGGGTGGATGAAAATCTTGGCAGCCTTTGTTATCTGGAGAAAGCGCTGGAAGAGCGTCTGTGAAGTCAGTCACCGGAGGGAGCGTTGGTCAGTTCAGATTGTGTTCCTCATCAGGAGACGGCAAGAATCCCAGGACGGTGTGATTGATTTGCACTACAAAGTGAAAGGGAGGTTTCATGTGCGACTATTGAGGACCACCCAAAATCATGAGAATGGGAAAGCATGAAGCAACCATCAGCATCAACAGTCCAAACCTACATTTCATTTCCTGATATACTAGAAAGTGTTTGTGACAAACGGGTCTGTTTGAATGATCAAAGATGAGCTGACTGTTCATACAGGTTCATATGTTTTGTTTTTTCAAGTTATTAAAGAACATATTACCCATATTGTTCAAAATATTAGTGTGTTTTTTCTAAGTGTTAATTAAAATTAGTGCTGTCAAATGATTAATGGCATTCAAATGTTGTTGTTTACATAATATATGTGGCATTAACGTAAAAATTAAACCCATATGACTGTTTTTGTGTCCTGGGTCACATACTGTATGTGTTCATACTGTGTATACACTGTATAAATAAACACACATAGATGGATATTTTAAAAATATATTTATATAAAATAAAATAAAGTATTTACATATGTGGGTCAAATATGTTATAATTGCTGCATCATAAGAATCAACAAAAATGATTTTATGTCCATAGAAAGCACATTAAATGTAAGTAAATTGTCTACTTTTCAGGTTTCAAATAAGTTTTTGTGCTCATTCTGACTTAAAATATATAACAGAATGAGTTAAAAGAGTAAATCTTACTGACAAATGGGTACAACCTAGTGGCAAATTAAAAGTGATGCATCTTTTAATGTATCATAAACAATTTTTTGTTGTAAATATGCCTGACAAGATTATTACACTGAATGATATTTTCATTGTAAAATTTTAGTAAATTAGGGAAAAAATGTGTGATATTTATTTTTGTCTCAGAAAAATAAAAACTAAATTACAATGAATTTAAACATAAAATGTTTTTAAAACATTAGGGGGGAAACAACAACAATTTAAGCTGAAGTATTGTGTTTTATAAATAGTGGTTTTTTTATTTGCAGGAATTATTCCTCAAACTATTCTAACTTGGTAACAGATTTAAATTAAAACTAAAACTAAATAGTACCTATAATCTTCTACTTTTGTCTTCTTTGTTAAACAGAAAGAAAGATTTAGATTAGCTGAAAATGTGCTCATCCCCAGGACTTCCAAGATGTTTGTTTCTTCATCAGATTTGGAGAAATGCATCATTGCATCAGTGTTTCAGCAATGGATGCTCTGCAGTGAATGGGTGCCGTCAGAATGAGTCCAAACAGCTGATAAAAACATCACACTCCAGTCAATCAAGTGAATGTCTGGAGAAAACAAAAGCTGACCAAAAGACAAAAAAGACCACTTTATCACTGGAGGAAGCTTTATTATGGATTATGGACTTGTATTTTGGCCTAAAGTTACAGTTTAAAGTTAAAAATAGCTTGATGGGCTTGTTTTATCTCCAGATGTTAACTGATGAACTGGAGTGGTGTGGATTATTGAGATGTTTTTATCAGCTGTTTGGACATTCTGACGGCACCCATTCACTACAAAGCAGCCATTGCTGAGACACTGAAGCAATGCTACATTTCTCTCTGATGAACAAACAAATTTATCTACATACATGGTCTGAGGGTGTTCAGCAAATATAAATTTTTGCATGAAGTATTTCTTGAACAAATGTAAAGTTTCTTACCATTGATCTCTAGCAGTCATTATGTGGCTCCAGCTGTGATTAAACTATAAATAGAATAAGTCTGCTCTGCTCTGAAATGAACGCAGTTACTCCATTACATCACATTATTTTGAGACTCTTAACTGGAAGTGAATAAAACCTCTGAAAGCAGAAAAGGACGAGGTGGAAACCAGGCTCTTTTATTCTTCTGAAAGGTATTAACATATAAGGAATGACTTACTTAGGATTTATTAAATTATTAAATTTTTGAAAGGTCTGTCTTGAAGTAGGAAAGGTGCCATGTATAATTTACCTCATCATACTCTCATTACAAGATGCTTTTAATGTCTTTGAGAGTCTTTTTTGTGTGGTCTTGAATTTCAGAGCTCATTTGAAGTAGTCAGATGTTGAGTTTATAATGGTTTTTACTTTTGTATCTACTTTTGCACCACTAAAAGGGCCAAATTAAGTATATGTGTGTGTGTTTATTGCTATATTTATATATGTATATATTAACCCTGGTTTAGATACCTATGACTTTTGCACAGATTAAATTTTCTTCTGAAATTTCTACAGAATATATATATGGTTATATATATACTGAAAAAAATGCATTGTTTTATTTTTTTAAGTCAACATGAAACGATATTGACAACCAAATTTCTGTAATTATGTATTTGTGATTGGAACAGGATATTAAAAATAAAATTGTGAAATTTTGTGATTGAATTGTGATTTCATGTCGACTTTAAATCAAAAACATCATAATAACAGATGGTGCTCCACTTTCTCACGGTCACCTCTCACCAGTGTCTTATCTGTATGTGCCTCAGGCTCCACTAATAACACAACTGTCATGTGAGATTGCTGGAGGGAAAAGAGAGAGAGGAATAGAGGGATAATGAGAGGAATCTCAGAGGAATCAGACATAAGAGCTCATCTAAAGGTTCCTCTGGTTTCTTTTCAAGCACACGAGAGGATGTGTACAGCATCATTATTCCTGGATCCATTGTGGAAATTGAGACAATAACCAATGTCTTCTCAGTGTTTAATTTAAATATTTATTTGATTGTATTTTATGAGCTTAGATCAGTGTTGTTTTACTGTAGATACTGTTATAGTTTTATACTTCAAATTTGGTTTTTAGAAAAATTTCTGAATTTCCTTTTTTTTAATAGTTCTTAGTCATTTTAACACATCAGAAATGTTGCCATATGAAGAGGTTTTTTTTTAAATGTTTATTTTATTTTTAGATTATTTTAAAATGAATCTTAATTATTTATTTATTTATTTTTTATTGCACATTCCAAGTAATATCAATCAAACCGCAGTTGGGTTGTTTTGATTAAGTTTAAGATAACTTAAATGCAAGTAATTTACAAAATTAATCTTCATTGAAAGTATGTTTTTAACATAGGCTATTAAATGTTTGTTTTATAGCAAAAGCAGATAACTCAATTTTTAATGTTAAAACAAATACTAGTTGTAATCTTTTTAATAAAGATGCCTATCAAAAGTTGTTGTTCTTGTGATCATATTATGGATGTGGAATCTTTCCCCTCAGCATTGTAACACTACTTTTTCAAGGTTCCGTTAAAGTTTCAGCTTTTATTTCCCTTTTACACCCTGGATATATTACAAGTGCATTAAGTTCGGCTGAAATTATCCATCCTCGATTACTTTCAGTCAGCTTCGACGAAACTCCTCTCAGCTAGAGCATTTTTTCCAAGCGAAAGTAGCCTTGTCATCTGACCTGAATACACTGTGCTGATTCACTAAAATCTTAGCCTGGCTTAGCCTGTGACTCAAAGTTGAACGGAAACAACACAGTTTTTTTAATGTGATCTTTTTTTGAAGAGCATGAGTTGGAAGTAGCTGAGATGACAGTGATGTACAGGACCTGGAGGCGAGTGAGTCCCATCACTGCATGTGTTCTGTGTGAATGCATCAGATGGTTTTTGGAGCGTGTTGTTTCCAGGCTTGTTCCTGATAGTGGCAGGTTGAGGATTATGTAAAGTACAAAGGAGGGAACGTGTGCCAACTGTTTGAGCATCACTGAAAACACAAGCACATCAGAGCTAATGAGTTTTGTGTTTTCAACCCAATTTACTTTTTTGTAATGTGATGTTTTTCAGAGTGAAACATACTGAATGTTGAATCAAAGTATGTGTGTATCAAAATAATTACAGTTAAGTTTAAACCATAAACATTTAATTAATTAAATTAATTAATTAATTAAAATTAAATAAAAATGAATGTTAACTGAAACTTGTTTTCGAGTAAAAAAATTAAATAAATGTAAGTGTAAATACTCACAAAAATGAGTACACCCCTCACATTTTGGTAGATATTTTATTATATCTTTTCAAGGGACAACGCTAAAGATAT
>JAUCMS010000022.1:17379347-17389677 GCA_032357445.1 Enteromius radiatus | reverse complement strand
TATATTATGTAAAGAAAAACTTT
Source organism: Enteromius radiatus (assembly GCA_032357445.1). Lineage (NCBI taxonomy): Eukaryota > Metazoa > Chordata > Actinopteri > Cypriniformes > Cyprinidae > Enteromius > Enteromius radiatus. The sequence goes on along the minus strand of JAUCMS010000022.1, from coordinate 17,389,654 downwards.
TATTTTGGATGCGATTAATCGCGATTAATCATTGCCCAGCACTAATAAAAACATTTACATTTTAAATTTTTCCTTAAATATATGCATGAATGTGTGTGTATTCATACATGCACAATAAATGTAAACAGTACACTCATATATATTATGTTGACAGAAACTTTAATTATTCACAATCAATTGTTTGACAGCACTAAATAGTACTAATGACTAATATAATACATTACATAAAAATGTATAAATAAGTATGTTTTAATGCCTTCAAATAAAACTTTTTAAATTAATAAATTGCTAAATAGAATACAATATTATACAAATATTATTTAAATGTTATTTAAACATTAGTAAAATACCAATTCTTACTCTTATTCGTTCTTCATCTTATTATTATTAAAATACTAAATTGCAATTATTTCTAAATTTATTTCTATTTACTAAGTGTGGACTTGTAAAGCACCACAAGGACCGAGGATGCCTTTGAATCGGGAAACTCATATATGCTTCATATGCTTCTACACATCACTGTATGCCTCAACAGCATCCGGAAGCCAAAAACTGAGTGACCTGAGTAAGTTTAACTGGCTTGGGCATTTACAGAAGCCAAAAACACAGATCAGGAGCAGCAGCGCCAGGAGAAACACACGTCAAACATCTGGCCATCGACACGACTCCATCCCTCTGAGAAATCATGTAAGAAGATTAGGATGATTTCATCTGGTCGAGCTCTTCACAGGTACATATGATCACATGTACAGGACAAAGACGAAAGTGTTTAATTACAGACCCTTTCAATTATGATAAGTCTGAATATCCCCTAAGAAAAGCCATTTAAGGATTAATTAGACCGTTACCCAAAATAACACCAACACAAACGCAAGCCAACTTTCTTCTCCAGCTTAGAGAGAGAAAAAATTAGCAGGTTTCTATTCAATTTTGATTAATTGATAAATTCTATTCAAAATTGAGTAGACAGATGTTTGTATGAAAGGATCCTGAAGACATTTAAAAGATGACTAGGAATTAGCATTATGGGAGATTTAATTTTCAATACCGTTATAAAAATAAAGAAATATGTACATTTTCAGTTAGGAGCGATGCATTAAATTAATCTAAATTGACAGTAAAGGCATTTATAATGTTACAAAGGATTTCTATTTCAAATGAATGCTGCTCGTTTGAACTTTCTACTCTTCAAAAGATCTTAAAAAATGTAATGTCTCTCAAAATATGAAGGATCACAACTGCTTTCAACCCTGATAATAATCAAAAATGTTTCTTGAGCAGCAAATCAGCAAACATATCAAAACGTTTACTGTTTACTTTAATAGCATTTTTCTTTTTGGTTTTCTGAGCAAAACATAAATATCATACATTTTGGCCTAATTTACCCACTAAAATGTCATTCAGAGTAATAATGTTGTCAGGCATATTTACAACAAAAATCAATTTATGACACATTGAAAGACAAATAACTTTCACCCCAAATACTAATTTGTTGTAATTCTACATTTTTTAAATTTCCATTTGCCAATTTCCTAGGTGGGTAGATTTCTTTACTCATTTAAAACACATTAAAATGTTATATCCTCACTTATTCCTTTATATATTTTAATGTGTACAAGTCAGAATAAGCATGTTTAGTGCTTGTTTAATGGATGAATTTAATTACATAAATACTGTGCAACACTAAATCTTTTTCATTTCATTCTCCAAAACCAATTTGGAACCTTAAAATTAGACACTTTACTTACATTTAATGTACTCTATTTTATTCTATGGACATAAATTCACTTTTAATGTTGACATCTTAACGTTTGCACCATGTACATCATAAATGTACACAGCACATACACATATTATGTAAACAAATAAATATATATTTTGGATGCGATTAATCGCTTGACAGCACAAACATTCTAAATTTAATTGGCAGGACAGAATATAGACTGTTTTCTCTTGATAAACAAACGCTCTTACCTCAAGTCTTTGCACAATCTCTCGGATGTCCTCTCCACAGTTGTCATGCGCGGAAAACATTACGCACTCGCCGCGTTCATAGAAGATCTTGATGCTCATGACGCCGGACGACCAGCCGATGACGTCCCGACAGGAGCAGTTAAAGATCACGTTCTTGGACTCCTCCTCAATCAGCACAATGAACTCGTTGGATATCCCCAGCAGGCACTCCATGTCCGCAGACTGTCCGAAATCCCGTGCCACCACACTCCACGTCACCGCACCCACGCTCTGGAGATGGGCGTCCTTCCTCGGCTTTACCCGCTCCTTCTTCTTGGCGCCCAGTGTGATGAAGCTGAACTTGACCGCCGAGTCCACTGTTGTGGTGCTCACAAAGTTCTCTGCGAGGTCCTTGAGGTACTCCTGCCGCGTACGAGTCGCCATGGCCCGGAACTTTTCCGATTTGTGCGCCGCGTTTTCACCGTTGATCACCTTGGCCAGCAGGAAGTCCCTGAAGACGGCCGACTTGGGAAAGGTCACACCTTTAGGAATGGGAGGGCCGAAGGGAGGCACATCTTTGGATCTGGATACCGCAACACTGTGAAGATGACATTGAGACAGATCATCTGCTGTAACTAATGCAATGCAGTGCAAGAAACCAGTCGATCAGCCAAAAACCCATTCTATGGGTCAAAATTATACATTTTTCTTTAATGTCAAAAAACGCATTAGAACATTAAGAAAATATTAGTGCTGTCAAATGATTCATCACATCCAATCACATTTTTTTGTACACATAATATGCGTGTGTGTACTGCACTGTAAAAAAAAATTGTTGTTTCAACTAAAAATATCTTGTTTACCCCGCTGCCTACATTTTTTTTTTAGTCCATTAAAATATTTTAGTTGTCACTTAAATTAACACTAAGCAACAAAAAATGTTTAGTTGACTAAACAAAACATTTTTAGGCAGCAGGGTAACAATATTATGTATATTTATTATGTATACAGTATATAAATACACACACATGCAGCATATATTTTAACACACATACACCATGTATATCAGAAATATATACATTTTTATGTGTATATATTTAGATTCATATAAACAATATCATATATAAATATATTTATTTAATATGTAAACATTAAATATTTTTTCTTAATATATACATGCATATATACCTACATAATTAATATGCACAGTACACACACGTTTTATTTAAACAAAAACTTATTTTAGACACAATTAATTGTGATTAATTGCTTGACAGCACTAGCAAAGATTGCCCTATCCTAACAAACCCTAAGCGTATTCATTCAGCTTTCAGACGAATTATCATAACGCAAGCGATTTCTTCTGGTTCATGTAAACAGTGTATGCATGGGATAACACTCTCCACAATGCCGGATAGCAAAAAGAAATACAAGTGAAATACAAGTCGTTATTAAATAGAAACTGGAAGACATATATATATATATATATATTTATATATATATATTTTTTTTTTTTTTTTTTTTTTTTAAATAAGCAACATATTACTATTTTATATTTCATTTTATAGTATTATATTTCATATTTATACAATTGCTTTATTTTCTTATTTTAGTTTTAGTAATTGTCATTTCTACTATTTATCATCTTCTATCAATTTCTTACTATTCCATTTTAGCATATTATTTAGTATATTATAATTGTAGTTTTGTACTATATTGCACTTTTTATATTCTAGCTTTATTATTTAACTTATTAGTGAAAAGAATATCAGTGAATGATGTCTTAAAATGAGCAGTGTTCTGTAAAACTACAGCATGAGTTTATAGAGAGGTTATTTTATTGTACTGGTATGTGTCAATAGTGTGCTTTAGAGCCACTGTTCACTATACATTTCATTACATTTAAGATGTACAAACCAGACTTCTCCATTTGAGCTTCACAGATTTGGAAAGGCGTGAGAATGAGTAAATTATGACATAATTTACTCTTTCATGCAATAATTAAACGACTCAAACAGTCTTTGGCACTGCTTTTAAACAGAAGACCAAAAATTACAGGCAATTAAAAATTACAGGCAAGCCAAGCACTGACACATGATTGATTCCTGAGTTCTCCAGTCTTTAATGCAGATTCTTCAGCTTCATTGATGTTTTTCTCTTCACAGTAACAGACATCAAAGGTCAATCACTTAATTTCTCTTAGCAGCTATCATAATTTATGGTGTAAATCAAAGGCTTGCTTCCCAGACAGATGTTTGCTTCACTCACCTGTAGCAGACATTCTCAGTGCACGGATTGTGAACTTTAACGATGACAAACACATGCTGGAAATGGGAGCGGATGTTTTTGGGGGTAAAAGGCAAGGCACCGGGCTCCTGAAACACGATGGTGACGATGTCATTTCCTATGTGTCTCTTTCTGAGCAACTGGTGAGAGAAGACAAGGAACAAAAGGTGAATGGAGTGTGTGCCATTTACTTAAAGGACAGGTCAAGCAGCATCTTTAGCATGTGTAGAAAAAAATACACCAGCTACTCATGCCCAGAAAAAAAGTGACAATGCAATCCATTTAATTTCAGTCAATACTGTATTAAATGAATCACTAATAAATGAAATCTACAAAATTAACACTGGCAGAGTGAATCAGTAAATAAAGAAATAAATAATAATAATAATTGTTTTTGTTATTATTATTGTTATTGTTATTATTAATTGTATAATAAAATGTTGAATGTTGTAAAAAATATGAGAAAATCAACAACAGCTTTATAATAATAATACACAAGCTTTATAATAATAATAATGATAAAAACATAAACATTAATATATATATATATTAATAAATATAATGAAAATAAGTAAAACTAATTACTGTTAGAATTATTAGTCATTTTATTTTGCTAAAATTAGGGAATACAATAAATTAAAAACTAATAATAATAATAATAATAATAATACAAATGCCATTTTGAAAATAAATAAATAATACATTTGTTAGTAAATATAGTTCATAAAACTACTATTGTTATTATTGTTGTATTTTTTTCTGTATTACTACTACTCTACTACTACTAATAATAATAGTATGCTGCTAAAAAAAGTGCAAAAAAACAAAAAGTATAATATATATATATATATATAGTCAAGTCAAGTTTTTTTTATATAGCGCTTTTAACAATACAGATTGTAGCAAAACATAGGTAATGTATAATGAGATTAAACTATTTGTTTATCAAATTCAGAAACGGTCTCTGTAATCAGGATGACGATAATCACTAGAAATCAGGTGTCCCCAACTAAGCAAACCAGAGGTGACAGCGGCAAGGAACCAAAACCCCATCCGTGAGAGAATGGGAGGGGGAGGAAACTTGTGAGAACCAGGCTTAGTTGGGGCCAGTTCTCCTCTGGCGTACACTCAGCATCTAATTTCCATATATATATATATATACATATATTTAACTCAGGTTCTGTCCATTTGTTCTGATTATTCTTGAGATGGTTCAGAGCTCAGAGACAGAATTGTGGCAAGGTTACAAAAACATTTCTGCTGCACTTAAGGTTCCTAAGAGCACGTTTGGGATGACCAGAACCCTTCCTAGAGCTGGCTGTCTGGCCAAATTGAGAAGGAGAAGAGTCTTGGTGAGAGAGGTAAAGAAGAACCCAAAGATCACTGTGGCTGAGCTCCAGAGATGCAGTTGGGACATGGGAGAAAGTTGTAGTCAACCATCACTGCAGCCCTCCGCCAGTCGGGGTTTTATGGCAGAGTGACCCAACAGAAGCCTCGCCTCAGTGCAAGACACATGAAAGCATGCATGGAGTTTGCTAAAAGACACCTGAAGGACTCCAAGATGGTGAGAAATAAGATGAGACCAAGATAGAACTTTTTGGCCTTAAAGGAACCATATGTAAGAAATGTATTGTAATAATCATAAAATGGACCATAAAAGTACTCATATCGCTGACAGCAGTAGTACAGCCTGGATATTCTCGTTTAAAAAGCACACTTGCAGCCCTCAACTGATGTTTATGTTGTCATGTTTATTTTTGGCCTGAAGCGCCACCCTCCATCTATCTCCCAATCACGAAGTCAGTGGTGTTTCGGCATCCAGGTTGCCTGCTCTGCATTAAGTGAAACGGCTGCAGCAGCTACTAAAAAAATGTGTAACATTTTGAGTACGAAACCTAAAAGACCGCTATGAATCCGAAATACGGCATGACAAAGTGCGAAATAAGACAAGGGTTTGCATTTGAGAAGAGTTTGAACGATGGAGACGGATAAAAGCGGAAAAGAACTTGAAAACAGACGCCAATGTTGCAAATTTTCTCCTGGACAGGTAACATTCCTGGATACAGCAGCTTATCTGGCAATCTCTAGTCAATGGGAATGGGGAGGGGAGTCACCGCTCAACAGTATTTTGAAAGTGATTGCAGTACCAGTTTTGGCCATTTCTTACATACGGTTCCTTTAATTCTAAGTGGTATGTGTGGAGATCACCAGGCACTGCTCATCACCTCCAATACAGTCCCAACAGTGAAGCATGATGGTGGCAGCATCATGCTGTGGGGGTATTTTTCAGCTGCAGGACAGGACATCAGAGCTAAAGTAATGAAGGAGTGGCTTCACAACAACTCCGTGACTGTTCTTGAATGGCCCAGCCAGAGCACTGACTTAAACCCAATTGAGCATCTCTGGAGAAACTTAAAAATGGCCATCCAACCTGACAGAACTGGAGAGGATACAAGGAGGAATAGCGAAAAATCCCCAGATCCAGGTGAAAAACTTGTTGTATCTTTCCTAAAAAGGACTCGTGGCTCTATTAGATCAAAAGGGTGCTTCTGCTAATTACTGAGCAAAGGGGCTGAATACTTCGTAGGACCTTGTGTTATTTCAGTTTTTCTTTTTTAATAAACCTGCAAAAATTTCAAAATTTCTGTGTTTTTTGTCAATATGGGGTGCTGTGTGAACATTAATGAGGGGCAAAAAAATTAACAAATGGCTGTAATATAACAAAGAGTGAAAAATTTGAGTGTGTCTGAATACTTTATGTACCTACTGTTTATATAGATAGATCTAGACATAAAAATCGCCATCAATGTGCCATCTGGTGTAATTTTGGCACAATTAATTGCACAAAAGACACCTGCAGACGCTTTGAAACACTGCTTAAAATCACTTAAGCTCATCCATAAGTACAATATCTAAATCTGGAGAGATTTTAGCACAGTCAGTCCTTCATATATCAAAGATATTTGATAAGGCAATGGCGTGAGGAGCTCATAATATTCCATTAACCCCGAGCCGTCTTCCTGTGAGTGGCCAAGGGTTACAAACAGGATTATGGGAGAGACGGGATGGATGAGACGATGAGATGCTGAACTGTGCCCGAGTCTTCTGGAAGCTTACGGACAGGGATTTATGCACTAATCCTGCCCATTCGAATAGAATTCAAGTTGGAGAAGAAAAAGACAGAAAATCCTCTAATCCTGCCAATCGACTGTCAGAGATGTAAGTGACAGCGATGCGGCTGGAGCCACACCAAACTGTGCACATGTGTTTTAGGAAAGTCAATGCAACTGAATCATTTTATATAAAACACACCAAACATATTTAATGTAACGCAGCTCATGCATTTAACAAATTAGATTTATAGCTTCAAATCAAATACACACTTTTAACCAAAGTGAAGTCTGAAGTCTTTGAGTTTTATCTTTCCTAGAGCTGTCCAACAATTAATCGTGATTAATTGCATCCAAAAAAAAAAGTTTTTGTTTACATTATATATGCATGTGTACTGTGCACAGTACACACACACATATTACAAAAATAAAAAGTAAAAATACAGTAAATACAGTGTGTGTGTGTGTATATATATATATATAAATAATGGATGTAATTAATCGCAATTAATTGTTTGACACCACTGATCTTTTCACTTTCAAACACGTTCTCCACTAAGAAAAACTAAATAAAATACATGTAAAAAGTTATGTTAAAAAATAAATAAAAATTTAAATTAAGTAAAATAAAAAATAATAATAGTAATAAAATAAAATGGGTTGGGGGTACGGGGTGCAAACAAGAAATAATTAAATAGAAATAAAATCCTATTTAGATTTAAATACATTTTGAATCCCTACACCAACATAACACTATATCAGCTATATTAACATCAAAACCCTGATGAGCATAACTGGAGAACATAGCAAAAGGGACAGACAGACAACAGCATTCTCTGATAAAGAGGGCATATCTTGGTTAATATCGTTATTATTACACAATAAAGCCCATCAGACGGAGCTGTGTACCTGCTGTCTGTTGTTGGGAGTGTAGGGTAGGAGTGTGGAGACGTGGAACATCAGCTCGTAGTCTTTATAGGTGGTGTAGAGTGAGTGAGAGCCAGTGGAGTCCGCTGAACAAGAGAAAAATCAGCTGAGTCAGGCAATAAAACAACACCACATACAACACTTTCTCAGAACCCACCACTACTGTATAAAAGTGATATGGTATTATATATGATTATATGATACAATGGTTTTTATTAATATTTTAAATCAGTTCTTTTTTTATATTTTCTGTTTTCGTTTTAATTTGATTTAATGCTTTAGTAAAGAAATCAATATACAGTTAGAAATAATTATAAACTGTTTAAACCTGAGGGTATTAAAAATGATGGAGACAAAGCAGAAAATATATAAAAAATAAATAAATATATATATTTTATTTATTTTTTTAAATACACACACATGCATGTATAGATAAGAAAAATATGTTATGTTTATATTTTAAATATATTTATATATAATATAAATTCTATGAATATACAGTATATTAGCGCTGTCAAGTGATTCATTTGAAATTATTATGTTTTTGTTTACATAATATATGTGTGTAATATGTATTATGTATATATAAATACACACAGAATGTACACAATTCCTAAAAAAAATTGTAAATAAAATATATTTATATACACTATAAATGTAAATATACAAACATTCATGTAAATAAATGTAAATATTTTCTAAATATATACTGTATGTGTGTGTGTATTTATATATACACATAATAATTATACACAGCACTACGGATGTGCGATATATATCGTCTGAGATAGTATCTTTATAGCTGTTTTAACGAAGTGCAATCATGATTAATCATTTGACAGCACTAATATCCATAGATATATAAATGTGGAATAATAAATGAGGTTTCTTGAAGCCTCAGAGAGAAGTGTGATATGCGATGTGTGTTCTCTGTGTCAGCAGCAGCACATACTCTTATTGTCCAGCTGAGCTCTGTACTTGGTGAAGCCCTTGAGTCGGACTCTCTGACCGAGCAGATCCAGGAACTCGTCCAGCGCCGGGCCAGCGTTCTCATTATTGTACATCTCCTCCTCTGTGCTCTGACCCGCTTTACAATACAGGACACCCACTTTGTGCTGGAAACTCAGCTGCAACACAAACACAGATCGCACTTCATTAGAGTCATACAGTGTCTGGAGAACAACAAGAGCCACAGGAGCGTCTTCCTACTTTAAAACATGGACTATAGGTAATTCAAATAGTTTACAAGAAACTATGACTAAAACTTCACACCTCATGCGAAAGCAATCAGGCATGTAAACGAATAAAATGGTCCTCTCTGGATTCAGGCAGCTGCAGGTTTATTTACTAGGTGTGGATGAAGTAAAGTCTGATGGGTATTTTTATGAACCAGAGTCTGTTCAGAAGAACTCAGTCTGACACAAACATCAGTCCAGCAGCCTGAGACATTATTAATGAGAATTTAATCATCATTATGGAAATGGAGGGATTACATTGATCAAGTGAAAAGCAGCAGAGTAGACCATCATGACTAATCTCTGAAATTACTGACCAAATGTGCCACTTAACTTCAAAGAAATCATCACTTTTAGGTTTCTCACACTACTACACACACATATGTACTCTGTGTGCGTGTGTACATACATACAGTACATGCATACATACATATACATAACACATATTAATTATATAACTACAAATCACTGCCTCTAGAAAAAACATACAGATTGACAAATTGTTCACTCTCTGTTATATTGCAGCCATTTGCTAAAATCATTTAAATTCTTTTTTTTCCCCCTCATTAATGTACACACAGCAAAAATTGAAAGAAAAACACTTGTTGTTGACATTTTTGCAGATATATACAGTAAAAAAACTGAAATATCACATGGTCCTAAGTATTCACTTAAAACATATGAGTGCTGTGACACTCATACATTTAACTCAGGTGCTTTCCATTTCTTCTGATCATCCTTGAGATGGTTCTACACCTTCATTTGAGTCCAGCTGTGTTTGATTATACTGATTGGA
>JAUCMS010000022.1:17360014-17373599 GCA_032357445.1 Enteromius radiatus | reverse complement strand
TGGCATTCGCCCACAGAACTGCTGTTCACTGGATGTTTTCCCTTTTTCTGACCTTTTTCTGGTTGTGCATAACAATCAGACCAGCACATCTGGCACCAACAACCATGCCACGTTCAGAGTCACTTAAATCACCTTTCTTCCCCCTTCTTGAACTGCAGCGGTTCGTCTTGACCATGTCAACATGCCTAAATCCATTGAGCTGCCACCATGTGATTGGCTGATCAGTAATTTGTGTCAAGCACAACAGTTGGACAGGTGTGCCTAATAAAGTGGCCAGTGAGTGTATATATATATATCATTCTTATTTGTTTTAATTATTATATAACAGACATTAATAAAGTAATCAACATTTGAGGTGGAAAGTTGTCCTAAAACCAAAAAGACATAAAACTGTTGGCGTATATTCACAATATTCTGCATTTATTGTGCAGCTCTACAAACAGGCACAACAATTCTTTTTAAATTACATTTAAAAAATTGCAGTATTCATCAGAGAAATCACGATTAGATTTTGTATTATACAAAAGTGCACCATGTATAAAGATATTGTCTTTTAAAAAAAAAGTTGACTCTGAATGATTAAAAAAAATTGTTTTTCAAACTAATCTCAGTTTCATGTTCATATCAACATGAAACATTAGAATATTGCTGCCCATTTGTAGGTCTTTTCTTGCCGGTCTGAATGAAAATGCAAATTCATTCTCCACCACTAGGTGCTGCTTTTGAAGTGGGAGTCGTTGAGCAAATAAGGTCAGAATAAATACATATTATTAAGACAATAGATTCTTGTCAACCTATTGTTGTGGACTCTCAAAACCAACATATGAACCATTTATAACCCTCGAGCTCTTTAATACCCACCCCCTGCTCGTCCAGTTTGAGGAGCTGCTCAGGGACTCTGGGTGAGCTGATGGCCAGTCGAAGGCTCTGGATGTTGAGCTCAGGAACCACATACTCCAGCACCTCCTTCAGCGGGAGACCGCGGGCCGTCCCGTGCCTCGCCGTAGATGGCACAGCGTCCTCCAGAATCGCCCCACGCAGGGTAGTTAACTGAGGGAAAGAGACAACAGCGCTGTTAGTATCAAACATCATGCTTCAGTCAAAGTCCCATGACAAGACAGTAAAATTAAAGTAAATTTTTACTAGTCTGTACAATATATTAGTCCAGTGTAAATCCAGTCAGTCAGAAAACTCAATATTTTCAATAAAAAAACTACATAAATCCATTGGGATATTATCAGCAATGAAATTCTCCCTCCCTGCTGGAGATCTGAGGGTCTGAAAGGAAGAAATTGAGTCTTGACCCTTTCATCTCCACTTTCACTTATGAAGTAAAAGGCTTTTATGCTGAATGCTGATTTGAAGCACTAACATCTCTTTAAATCTCATTCTGAGCTTTTGATTTATTTGAGTGTCTAGGCCTCATAATTCAGTTTAATTGTGAATGAGCTCTATTAGAAGCTAAAGATCAAAGCCTAAGGTTTAATGCAACAATGCATTTGATAAGAGAGAGAAATTGGTGATGAAAATATCTGCATCTACTGCCCTCGAAGAAGAATATTTTACAGCATAAAAAAGGAAAAAGAAAAGTACATTTTGCATAAAGAAAATTGAGCTCATTTTAGGTCTATTGTAATATATATATTTTTTAATTCAAATTAATTTTATTAAATATTATCCATCCAAAATTCATATTTGTGCTGTCAAACTATTAATTACAATTAATTCCATCCAAAAAGTTTTAGTTTAATAACATAACATAACATATGTGTGTGTATAATTATTATGTATATATAAATACAAACACATGCATGTATGTTTTAGAAAAATATGTTGTTTATATATTAAATACATTTCTATATATTATAAAATATATAGATGTTATATATCTATATATATATTTATATAAATATATAAATTTATAGACATGTTAATATTTTTCAAAATATACTTTGTGTATTCATATATACGTAATAAATATATGCAGTACACATGGATTAACTAATAACAATTAATTGTTTGACATAACTTATTAATATTCATATTATTATTATTATTATTATTATATATATATATATATATATATAGTGTATTTATAATATATTTATATTTAGACAATTAAGCGTATTTGTAGAGCATTACTATTTTGGGATTTTTAAATTATTTTCATAATTAACATCATTAAACAAACGATGAAATTTACATTTGCATTTTACCTAAAAAAGGGAAAAAAGCTAATTAAGGTCTTTTAAGATTGTTTTTGTAAATTAAATGTAGTTATTATCATTATAATTGAATGAATGAATGAATATAATTTATCAAATGTTTTATTATAAAAAAGGTTTATTTTAGGACCATTAAAATGTTTGCATTGTGACAATTTTGCACTGTTAAAAAAAATTAAATTAATCAATTAATTACAGTTATTAGCAAACAATTTCTATTTGTCCTCCTAAGGTTGATATTTTAATATAAATAATATAATTTAATTTCTTTTATAGCTTGTACGTTTTAAAGAAGGAAAGCCTTACCTCCTCCTGATAAGTTAATAAGTTAATAAAACTTGAATTTAAATGTGGAAAAATTTCCAATGTTTATTTAATCTAAAACAACTTTAAACCTTTTTTTTTTTTAAGTTTATTGCAATTTGAATTAATTACACAATAGACTAATCAATTAATCAAATTCAATCACAATTAATCATCAGTGTTTATTCAAATATTATTATTTGTTGAGCAAGTACCTGACTGGTCCTGAAAGTGATGCGGTAGTTATACTGTGCTGCCTCCTTGTCTTTCCCATCATCCAGCTTTTCTCTCCGAACGCTGATGGCCACTGGACCCAAGTGCTCATCCACGCCGAAGTAGTTCTGGTGCTCTGAACAGGACAGGACAGATGTGAGCTCAGGCGCTAAAAGAATTAATGCATACCCTACAGAATGAGTGAGAGCAGGACCATTAACAGCCGCTCTAGTGCTGCTTATCTGAGGAGATATCTTAACCAACACCAGAGCTCTCTTTGATATGTAGACCTGAGACCTGAAGCTTCAAGAAACCTCCCTGCAAAGTTACAGTGCTATTAAAAGTCCACTTGTTTCAAGTAAAGTTTCATGTTTCTTAAGTTTTGGCCATGACTGTAATGCTTCACATTAAACAGCTATTCACCTTCATATTTTGATGATTAAATGTAGAAAATAAAAAAATTATTCCAGTTTGTTAATTCCTAATAAAAATAGATAGAAAGCATTCCTGTTTATCAATTCCTGAAATTATTTTTATAATTAGGATTATCCATACCACATAAAAATCAAATTAAAACACACAAATTAATAATATTCAATAGTAACTTTGTTTTAAAATAGTTTATATATTATTTAAAACAACAAAATAAAATAAAACGTGTTCCAGACAAAATAAATGATGTCATTAATTTGGTAACTTAATTGTAAATACTTTATAAGTTTGTTTCTGTTTGGATTTTGGAAAGAAAACATGACATGATATCAATAAAATAATTAAATAAATTATTTATTTTATGACCATTAATATTTTTGCATTGTGGCATTATTGTAAGTACTACTAATGATCAAATTAGCATCTGTAATAAATAAATAAACAAATTTATTAACTAAACTTATTAACTATAACTTATTTTAAGTTAAATACAATACATGATTTAATACTATAAATGAATTAAATATGACATGATAGGCTTTATGATATTAAAACATAAAACTAAAACAAAAAAAAACTAAAACTAAAATATAGCTGCAAGCAGCAATTACGGGCCAAGCACTCCAGTGGCAAAATCACTAATCATGGCACAGAGCATCAGACCAAATGTAACACAAAATAATAAAAGGATCATTGTGATTGAAACGGCAAAAATACAGCCTCTAATAATGGGATAAAATGGCTTATCACTTTTGACCACAAGTAGGCGCTATGTTTTATTCGGAATTTCCTATGGTGGTTTCGTGCCAATCGGAGTAAGGGTTTCTAAGATATCTGCAAATGTTTTTTAAGCGCTAAACTGCAAATCTGCTCAAACCATAAGGCAAAACCTGACATTTTTGGTATCGCTGGACTTGGAAACAATTCTGGAGTCTAAAAAGGTGACTCCCATAAAAATAAATCAAACACACCCAAAGTTATAGCCATGTGAATATTACATTTTTACCACTAGGTGGCACTGACTAAACACTTTTCAGGTTCCAAAAATACACTAATGCGTTCCTAAGATACAGCAATTTAAAACCAAATTCAAAATAGTTGATGCCCAAAAAGACTGACATGGGAAAATTGGTTGGATAACGGCATGACACACCAAATCTAAAGAGACCAGTTTTGTGATTTTTGGACAAACCTTTCAGACATAAGCAAAAATAGCAATTGTTTGCACTGCACCGAAACACTGCAGACAGAATCAAGTCATGCTTGTTATAACACACAACACGTTTGGTGTCAATATGCCAAACGTTACAGAGATATAGCCTCACATTGATTTTTGAGTGCTTTTCGTAAAATTCTTTCATGTGTTATTTGAGAATGGCTGGACAAATTGACTTGAATTCCATAAGTTTTTGCCAGCATGGTCTGAAGATGATCTGAAACAATTTTCGTAACAATCGGTGCTACGAAAAAGTTGGTTTTATGAACAGCGAAAAAAAACTAAACCTTACTATTTTTGAAATTTGGAGCTCATTCGACTCGGCATAAGACAAGGATTCAGAGGAAAAAATCATTTTTGTTGTGTGGCTAACGGTTTCAAACGGTATTAGCATAAATCTTTTGAAAATTTGGACAAGTGGTGGCGCTAGAGAGTTTGAGTTAGAGACTAATGTTAGGACTGACTATCCTCTATCAGTGTGCCATATTATACAACTTTCCCACAAACAGTTCTAAGGCCTTGCCACAGACTTGTAGCGGAAGAGGAAGTAGTAGTAGTAGTAGTAGTAGGAGGAGGAGAATAATAATAATGCCAACGGATACAATAGGTGCCATCGCACCTTTGGTACTTGGCCCATAATTAAATTGAAATCTTATTTTTGGATTTTTGCTTTTTATTATTTTGATGACAACTGATGATCAGACGATCATTTGTTTCAAACAAACAAACAAACAAACAAACAAACAAACAAAAATACATTATTTTATTCTCTTTTGATATTGGAATAAAATATGTTAAGACTCATGATGTATAAAATAAACTAAACTAAAATAATTATATTAAACTTATAATGGAGAGGAGTTATGGTTATATCCTTCGAGTCATCTGTCATTTCCACAGGATGTGGTCTGATCCAGAGCACCATGTACTTTCACAGTCTCACAGACACCATAGTGTCATATATGAAGCATAATCTCAGATTTCACTGCACCGCAGGGGTCTATCAGAGATTAACAACAGAAATAAAACCCACCACAGATGAAGCTTAACCTCTTTCTTCTTGATATCCTTTTCATTAAGCCCCTTTAGAGACAAACACGCATTTGGACAAGTCGAAAACCTGAGGCCAAAAATTATGCAACATGATGAACGGAGTGTACTAAAACATGTCATGAAGAAGATAAAAGCAGTCAAATAAAAACACGAAAATATGGGACAACAAACAAAAATTTTCAACAGGGACTGAGCAGCTCAAGTTAGTGTGAATGACAAGCAAACACAACTTAATTTATAGTTACAACAGCAGATGCTGATCTGAACCATTCTCCTCCTCAAACAGCCCATAATCCAACTCAAAGCCAGAAGAGAAGAACAACAAACACCCTCACTTCATCTCAACCTTTCTAAATCACTCAAAGTAAAATAACTCGACAACTACCTTCTGAAATCCACTTCCTCAGAACTTTGCTGGAAAATACAGCATTTTGTTACAACAGATTTTGATGAATCATTAAACGGTTGTGACAAGATTTGTGAGGAATGAGATAGCATAGCACTTTTGTAGTACTAAATGATTTCCTTGTTTAGATAAAGAATATGACTTTTACAGTTTGGGGTCAGTAAGAAATGTATATTTTCCTCAAGGATGCAAAGACATTTATGAAGTCACAAAAAAAAAAACAATTCTATTTCAATTAATTGTTGTTCTTTCAAACTTTCTTTGCATCAAATCATTTTTTAAAAATATAAATGTTCTTAAAAATATATTTAATATTTCCCATAGACATATGAACTGTTTACCACACTGATAATGAGCAGAAATATTTCTTGAGAAGCAAATCAACAGATTAGAATGATTTCTGAAGGATCATGTGACACCGATGACTAAAGTAATGATGCTGAAAATTCAGATTTGATCACCAGAATGAATTATATTTTACAGTGCATTCAATAGAAAACGTTCATTTTAAATAGCAAAAATATTTTAAGTTTTTTCTTTCATTTTGATCAAATAAATGCAGAATTGGTGATTAGAAGAGAATGCTTTCTAAAAAACATTACCAACCCCAAACAGTTAAACAATGTTTTATCTAAAAAGGCTTAGAAATGAGTAAAAACACAAATACTAGACATATAACGATCATAGATGGTTTTACCATGAAACATGCCAAAACAACTACGGGACTACCACAGTATCAAGTCCAAAACAATCAAACCAAAATTTTAGTTTTATTACTGATATTATGAAGTTATGCAATCAATTTAATTTGGTTTAAAGTTATGTATTCAGTCAACGCATTGTGTTTATTTAATTTATATATTTACAACTACTGTAACATCACATTTTGAAGTGAAATAACACATTCAACAACATAACACTTGGAAATACTCCAGTCTAGTCTAACCCTTGACCACCTTAAACTGTCTGAAATCCAACTATGACACATCAGTTTCTGTCACTAACGGGAGCCACTTAGCTATTCTTGCCAAAATTAAGTATTAAATAACATTCAAGCATTAATGCAGACATTCAGTGGGCATGTCACATCTTGCCTCCCCGATCATGCAGCATCTTGGTCACGAACAGGAGAAAACGGGAGAGGAAGTTAATGGAATCAATGCTTCTCCCTAGGTGATAAAAGCATCATGGAAAGTAAGGTGTGAAAGAGGATAGTGGCTCTTGGGAGAGACATGTTGACAGCTCTGTCCTTTCCATGTCCCTCTAGAGATGAGGATGGGCTGATGATCGGTTATGAAAGGTTAAATGGACTCCATTTTTGGGCTACTTTGAAGTCGGGAATGTCAGACTGTCAAAATAAAATCAGTCTCTGTATTAAATCATTTAAAAACAACATTTATCTTAAGAGTAAGTTACGCATTCCATTGAATTAAATTTAGTTATGCATTGCATTTATTAAAATTTAAGTTATGCTCTCAATTTAATTCAGTTCAAAGTTACGCATTTAATTTATGCATTGTGTTTATTTAGTACTGCCATTATTTACAGTTATTCATCGCCGCATAAAATTATTGTTAATTATTAGCTAGATATTAGCAAATCTACTTTACCTACAATAGTACCCTAAGATAATTAATATCTGCTTATTAGTTTTGAATAAACTAACAGTTCACACGGCTAAACAGGTCAATTTTGATATTCACATCAAAACTCCTTTCTTCTTTAAATGATACTTAAAATAAACAGTTAAATGCACAAGGCTAATCAGTGTCCCTACACAAACGAAGGAAATTGAGCTCTTCTGCTTGATAGGTCTTTGGCGGATGATTATCTGTTTCCCAATAGAACGAGCCGGCTAACATGATTTATTGTCATTTGAGCTGAGCTGTAATTGGCTCATTCGCTATGGCTGGAAAGCCTGTGAACGTGTGGCACACAATCGCAGCTTTCACCCACAGGCTGCGGCTCATTATTCATCGTAGTCAAATGAAAGAAACTAATTTCTGCATGGCAAGAGTTGGAGCAGCTGTTTTCCAGAGCTTAGGAATTGGGTAACACAATCCTGGCAGTACTATGCAGATGTGCAGACATGCAATATAAAAAAAAGCAGTCTGACAGATGCTGACACCTTCTCAGTCAAACACGGACTACATTGTGCAATATAAGTTGAGGTATCATTTGCTTGTTCCATTCCCAGGCATGCTGAGGTGTTTTAATGAAGAGCGGTGGGACTGCGGTGAGAGGAGAGGGTCCCGTCTCGCCTCTCTCGGAGGGGAACAGCTGCACCTCACCCTGTCTAATCTCACATGACAAATCACAGGCCAAAAACAGGAGAACATTCTCACACCTCAACCCTTGGCACAAGTGTTTCTCCTTTCAAAACACCATGCTCCTCAAAACCTGCGATCCCTAAATCATCAGACCGACATTCAAGGAGAGAAATTTCACTAGGCATGTTTTTAATAATTCACAAAGCAAAAAAATTAGGAATTTCAAATTAGTACTTTGTAGTCATTTTGCAAAGTTAAACCTGGATTTAAATGGAAATTCCGTAATTTGCATGCCCTCATGTTGAACACAAAAGAAGATCACTTGAAGAATGTTGGTCATCAAACAGATGATGATAGCCACTAGCTACGTTTCCATACACCTACAGTATTTCTAATATTGCATTAAATAAAATGTTACTTTGCGCTATGAGATGGATTATTAGAACAATATCGTTCACACAGCTACTATATGTTGTTATAGAATTTAATTCTGAAATGGATGAGCAAAGTCTATCTTCTAAGTATTTCTGTATAATAATTGTTTTACACGTGTTCCAAGAACTGCAGCATCTGCCTTCAAAAGCATTGACAGCATTTATTGTATTTCATCTGCTCACTTTGAGGCGCAAATAGGCTTATTTATATTTAGTGCCACAAGTTTACCAGGAAGTGACATTTTTGTTCTCTTGAATGGAGGCAGTGCTTTATTCGCAAATGCTTTATGTGAAATTCAATTGGTATAATCTAAAAAAAAAAACAAAAAAAACACTTATTACTGGTTTTGAGGTTAAATGTCACATATCTGTCCATGCCAGTGTTACAAAAGCACAAACATAACCTTTGTGACTAAATGAATCAATCTGAATAGAACCAGGAGTGCAAGGTCAATTTAGTTTTTAAAAAAAAAAAAACAAGAATCATCTTTGCTTTTCATGCAAAATGACAAGGCTTACCTCTCCCGTAGAAGTATTTGTGGTAATAATATGCTCCGAGGTCGATGTGTTCGATGATGTACCGCTTGACCTTCTCACGGTGGATTGGCTGGCTTTCTCGTGGCACCTCCAGCACAGACACACCAGCGTTAGTGCAGTGGGAGCTCAAGGAGGACTCGAAAGAGCAGTTTTCTCCTCCAGCACTGTAGGTGGCGTTGTTGGCCCTGGATAGTGATATCCTCCTCTCCCCCTCTCCACCAATCTCGTTGCGAAAATGTGGGCAGCTCAGCACCAATCCATTGCTTTTCCCATCTCCCTCATCCGCATCCAGGTTTTCCTTGGAATTAAGGTCTTCCCGACTTCCGAGGGGCGATTCGAACATGGATCCAGGACCAGTTGTGGTCGCTGCCAATTGTCCACCTCCTGGGACTTGGTATTGGGAAGCAGCAGAAGCTCCAGTGGTGGTGTTCTTCCTCTGGCTGAGGCTTACGCGATTGGCCACCGCTTCGCTGATGTTAAAGAGCACGCTCTGGACATCATAGTGAGCGAAGCACTTCTGGAAGCTGAGCGGCCGACGGTCGTCTTGCTCGGTGGAGAGCCGCAGGCCGTCGTTCTCGCTCTTTATAGTCCTCAGTTTCCTAAAGAGCGACGTTTCCGATGATTCCGACTTGAGGCGACGCATGAAAGACTTCTCTCTCTCTCGGCTGTAGATGAGGGAGCTGTCCACGTAGTCATAGCCAGAGATTCGGACGATTTCACCGCGGGCTATTTGCGCAGCGGTTTGCAAGCTTGGGGAGAGGGTTGTGTCGTAGCGAAGGAGCTCTGGGAACCCAGCGGGCGGGGCGCTGCGATGGTCCAAGTTGTCAATCCGATATCCTCGCAGCATAGTAAAGAAGCCGTCGTTCCCAAGACCCTGGCGGTCAATCGAAGATGTGCTGCCGTATTCCCGATGCAAAGACGCACCGGTGTTGGGGTTGACAGCGCTCTGGTCCATTATGTCCTCCGCATCGATGTCGCTGATAGTCACGTCGCTGTTACTCCGCTGTCGAATGGGATGGAGTCCCTTCAAAGGGGATCGACTCAAGAGGTCACTCAAGGAGTATTTTGTATCGGAATAATCAGGCTCAGAAGGAGCTTCACCCAAATCTGAGATCTCCACACTTTGGTCTGGCTGCCCGTTCTGAAAGGGCGTAATGATGGTCTCGTAGTTGGGTCCCCAACCCTCTTTTTTTGGGGGCCAGTCAGTCACCCTGGCCCGCACCCCCATTTTAGGCATAGCAGGCGTCCCATTTGTCTTGCCACCCCCGTCCAGTTTGCCCTGTGTGTTGCCCGCTGGATGCCCCATACTCCCATTCAATGCTTTTAGCTTCCTGCTAAACAATTCCTCTGATGACTGCATGACGTTAGAGGAGGCCTCAGGTTTGTTTTATCGGCTCAAGCTCATATCCTGCTTGCAGCTGCTTAGGAAAGCGAGAACTCCAAGTCCTCTTATTGGTTACATTGTCATAGGTCACCCATTTGAGTCTCAAGTAGTTTCAGAGTTGTCCTAAAGGGAGTCAGCCCGCATAAAGGGCCGCCCTTCACTCCAAGTCCATTTTTCTCTAGGAGTGACCAGTTTGATGAAAGACAGGCAGCATTTGGGTGTCACGGGTGGCTGGAGCTTCACGGAGCAGAAGGGGTCAGTTGAAACGGCTCTCCTTTCACAGGGCTCAGCTAATTTAGGACGACAGCTGGAGGAGAGCGATCTGTTGGGAGCAAGGAGAAAAACAAAAGCGCATTAAAGCATCTCACAGAATATATTTATTCGGATACTCTTCAGAGAGAACAGCGGCATGTCTTTCTCACAAGGATGCATGAGTGCCACATATACATGCTATTCAGACTCATGTAACATGACCTTACATTGCATTTAGCCCACAAAATATCTGCTAAATCCATTATATAGCTTGACCTACAATGTCAAAACTGTGACCCTTTTTTGAACATAACCACTAATCTTCTTTCCATTTTCACTACTCCTATATAAAATAAGGAACAAGTGACAATACATCCTGTCTTCACTGCATTTGCCCTATCCTATGATACAATTTCTGATGTACTATTTATATTTGCAGGACAAACAACATCTGTAGGGGGAATGTGGGCCACAGCATGATAAGTTGTAATGTTTATGATGTTCCCTTAACAATGAATATAGGAATTACAAATATACACTAAACATTGGAAATACATACAGTACTAATGAAGCATACTGTAAATTCATTATAGTATTATTAACAATATTAATTTGAAATTTTCAGATAACCTTCAAAAAAAAAAATTGACTTCTGACTGAAGTGAGTAACACTTTATTTTGATAGTTCACTTTAGACATTCTGCTAACAGTAAGTAACTTTGCAACTACATGTCAACTAGCAGTCATTTGAGTATTAGTGATCTTATCTGCTTAATATCTTCTAACTTTATTTTGATGGATACACAACAAACAACATACTGATTATCAGAATCTTTGCAAGTATATATTCTACTAACCCTAAACCTACCCTAACAGTCTACTCTGAAAGTTAGTAAGTAGTTAGTTGCAAATTAATACAAATAAGTTGACATGTACTGTAGTTACAAAGATACTTAGGTAGTAGAACGTCTGATTAAAAAATATTTTATCAATTTATCATCATTTATTTGCATAAGATGACTATATTTCTGACCCTGCTAAACAATAAATAAATAAACTCCATCAACAACAGCCAAAACCAGCCTAAGCTGGTCATTTTTTTCAGGGTAGAAGACAGATTAATCAAAGAAATTCATATTATTGTGGCAGAATAGAAAAAAATGTCTTTAGTAAAAATATTGTTTCATTTCCATATAATTTAACAAAAGCCTATCATAGCTACAGAAACCCACTTAATGGCATTCTTTGAACTGGGTTCATCTTTAAGAAAAATAATGGAATCACATGGTACATGTATTTTGAAGAATGAGCATAGTGCATGTTCAAAAACAGGCTAATACTACAATACAGTTTTGTAAGCAAGCACAATATGAACTAAATTATGCCATTTGTATGTAAACATTAGATCAGCTAATGTCATTTATTGATTGCATTTGTTTATTTGCATTAAGTCTACTTGGACTGCTCCTCTGACCTTCAAGACGATACGAGTGAGCAGGATTTTGGATCCCAGTGCTGTAGTCTAACTAACTGTTTTCACATTGGAATTCAGCAGCAGCAAAAGAGCTTCCTGAAATAACTTAATTAAACGAGACAGGCTTTTCTGAAAGGATGAGCAAGGACAAAACAGAGGAGCTCAGATTACGTAATCCTTTTCACATCGACACAATCATTAAAACACACACACACAGCAGGGTCACTAAGAAAAATCCTGTCCTCAAAACACTCAAGGACTATTGAACTGTGACTAAAAGTGTTTCCTTCAGTGTAATGACACTCAGAATAAACGACTGAATTCCAACAGAAAGATTCTTCTCCAAAAGCTCTAAAAATCGAACCGTCTAAATCCAAATGAAGTCTTAACAGAGTGGTTCATCCAACCACATGCTAACTGGCAACGAGTTTCAAAGACTTAATGTTAAAACACTTTCTCAGATTTCTGCAGATGTTTATATCCAAAGAAACCTAAAAATGAAAAACACTGCAAACAATTAATCTGCAAGCAGTTTCAAGATTAAGCTAGAATAGTGCAGAAACTAAAAAACTAAAAAAAACACTTATGACTGAAACAATATTCAAATTCTGTCCTACAATAATCTGTCAATTATTTTATTAGTTACCACAATTATTAAATTTTATTCATTTTATTGAAATGAAATTCATTATAAATAAAAAAATATATAATACATATATAATTTTAATAATATAATAAATACATAATATTGAAGATTATTTATATTGAAAAATGAATGAATGAATAAATGAAGGAAGGAACAATGTTAATTATTAACAATAAGATGTGAAATTATCTCAATAACTGACCAAACATTTTTTAGATTATACAGAAATTAATAATTCGTATTGGTATGAATTAGGAGTTAGGGATGCAGTGATATTAAAATGATCTCTAATAACAAAACGCCTTATTATCTTTACATAATTTAAAATATAATAATTATATTTTAATATTGTACAAAAACAGCTATTAACTATTTGGCTGACGCTAAAAGTTATATTTTAATATTGTTAAAAAAAATCAATGAATGCGTTAATTGCTAACAATAACTTGTTATTTTAATAAACGACAAAAATGTATTATAACATATTGTACATAGGGTAAGTGTTCATTATTAACAATAAGCTGTTAATTAGTTGAATTGCTAACATAAAATATACTAAAATTAATGGATCAATAAAAATAAATATAGAAAGAATTTCATTACAAAATAAATGTAGGTCAATATTTTGATAAAAATAAATAAATAAATACAAACTGTGTGTGTGTGTGTATATATATATATATATATATATATATATATATATATATATACAGTACAGACCAGATGTGTGGACAGCGTCT
>JAUCMS010000022.1:17342040-17357235 GCA_032357445.1 Enteromius radiatus | reverse complement strand
TATGCCAGTATTTATATGGTCCATATTAAAAGTAAACTATCCTGGAAACTCTACAAAGTAAACACAAAACTACGGAACCTCAATACAACTACTACTAGCGGAAGCGCTTTACTGGAAATCTAACACATTATAGTTCGAAAATGGCGGCGCCCGCGTTTACGTGAAAAATAAGGTGGATACACACTGCTCAAAAAAATAAAGGGAACACTAAAATAACACATCCTAGATCTGAATTAATTAAATATTCTCGTTAAATACTTTGTTCTTTAAATAGTTGAATGTGCTGACAACAAAATCACACAAAAATTATTGAATGGAAATCAAATTTATTAACCCATTAAGGTATGACCTCCCTACAAACCCTGGGCATGCCCCTGATAAGGTGGCGGATGGTCTCCTGAGGGATCTCCTCTCAGACCTGGACTAAAGCATCCACCAACTCCTGGACAGTCTGTGGTGAAACGTAGCATTGGTGGATGGAGCGAGACATGATGTCCCAGATGTGCTCAATTGGATTCAGGTCTGGGGAACTGGTGGGTCAGTCCATAGCATCAATGCCTTTGTCTTGCAGGAACTGCTGACACACTCCAGCCACATGAGGTCTAGCATTGTCTTGCATTAGGAGTAACCCAAGGCCAGTCCATATGGTCTCACAAGGGCTCTGAGGACCTCTGGCGAGCACATGGAGGGCTGTGTAGCCCTCCAAAGAAATGCCACCCCACACTATTACTGGCCAAACCGGTCATGCTGGAGAATGTTGCAGGCAGCAGAACATTCTCCACGGCGTCTCCAGACTCTGTTCATTGGCGAATTTGCCAATCTTCCTGCACAGTGTTGGGCTGTAAGCGCCTGTGGAAGTCAGGCCCTCATACCACCCTCATGGAGTCTAGGAACAGTATATAGGAACAGTTTCTGACTGTTTGAGCAGACACATGCACATGCAGGGTGTAGGTAGCGGTACTGCTGCTGGGTTGTTGCCCTCCTTCGGCCTCCTCCACATCTCCTGATGTACTGGTCTGTCTCCTGGTAGCACCTCCATGCTCTGGACACTACACTGACAGACGCAGCAAACCTTCTTGCCACAGCTCACATTGATGTGCCATCCTGCCATCCTTCAGTTGAAATACTTATTTTATCGTAGTTGGTTGCCAAGGGCAAAAAATTAGTGTTTAAGTGTTTTATCAAATATGTGTATCTTATTTCATACTAGCTTTAGAAATCGAATAGATAGAATAAAAATATTTGTAAGCAATGGGAAGCTCTCAATAAGCATTCATGTGAACAACACAAACTGCAAGTTATGCAGCAAAGTTTAAAGCTTACATTTGGACAATAATAGCAACTAATAGTAATGTCTGGCAAGAATCAGTCAGTTGAGTTAAAATAACAGTCCATAACCAGACTCCTTATGCACTAAATGGCTTTCATAAATAATGAATGGACAAATGCCAAAATGAGGTAATGAACCTATTCAAACTCAGCTAACGTTAACGTCCTTAATCCAACAATGTTTATTTGTGCTCATTCAGGTTAAATAAAGAGCTCGCAGTATATTATCTGAAAACAAAAGAAAACAAAAAAAACACACACAAGCACTTCACACCTCGCTCAGGTTCACGCTTCACACCACCTCTCTGCTTTCAATCAAACTTCAAGAGCCGTTGTTTTAACCTTGAGGTGATTCAGATGGCTATTATTAAATTCCTTACTTTGTGCTCTAAACGAGAAAGGAGAGATGGTAACCAGAACCTGGCATCTCCGCTTCCACAAACACTCGTATTTCTGCTTCAGAGCAGCAGGTCACAGCCTTGAAGGAGCAGAGAAGACTGAAGGTGAGATGAGGAGAAATTCCTGCTTCACTCTGCTTATTTGAAGAGCTGCACAGTTTTGTCAAAGCTTTTAGATTATATTGCAAAGTCACAATAAATAAATAAATAATAAATCATATTTTTACAAATATGTATCTATCAATAATAATAACAATATTATTAATATTATTATCATCAATGATAATAATAATAATAATAATAAAATTAATAATCATCATTATTTTGTAGAACTAATAATTAAAACGTATTAATACTAATTCATAAGAATCATCATCATCGATATGCTTAATTTATCCTATTATTGTATTATTAATGTATTCTTTTATTTTCTTTTGTAATAATAATTATTGTCATTATTATTATTATGATGTAATAATATTTGCTTTAAATTTAGTTTTAGAAATAATAATATTAATCATTATTACCAGTACTAAATAAATCAAATTAAGAAATATTATTGCTGTAAAAAGAATGAGCAATTTAGAAAATGTCAACTGTAAAATTATAATAATAAATTACAAGCTAATATTTATGCTTAATATGTTAAAATTAATTTCTCAATTCGCCCACATGAAAGCATGAAATGTTTATTGAAGTTAAAAGATTAAAGGTGAGATGAAATCGGGCCAAATCTCAAGCAGTTAAACTGTCAAACCAGTTAATGTGTGTCTTTTATCCTCAGAGGTTCATTATGAGGTCCTGCGAACAGATTCTGTTCTACTGACGGGCTACTCTCAAGAGTGTGTGTTTGTTTGGGGCAAATGTGGTCCTCCTGAACACAGAACCAGCGACCCCCAAAACACACCCTTCCTTTTATCTGCAGCTCATAACTCGGGCCCTCGACGGGAGGTTTCCACCACAAGCTGACAGTCAAATTAGCACCAGCGTGCCGCTCGAAACATCAGGAGTCTATGAGCTCCTCTTTAATGAGATGGGCCCTGCCGGCCACCGGGCACTTTGAGGCCTGCATCGGGCCCCGCTGGGAATTTAATAGCCAGGTTTTGTAGGGAATCACACCCTTCGCACATCAACAGTTGGTGGCTGAAAGAGTTGCAGAGAGAAATGTGCACTTTGAGCGACAAGACCGACACGCTTCGAACGATCAAAGAGAAACAGAGTCCGAGACAGAATAAAGAAAAGACTGGAGAGCAGAGATACACCACATTCAGTCAGAGAACAGGAAACCGAGAATAGAAACTTGCTTTAAAACAGAGCCACACAATTTGGGGGAAAATACAATTGATTTCTTTTCTTTTTTTTCAGATAAAAATTGTGATAACTATTTAAAAAAAAAAAAAAAAAAAACACAGGTTTGCTGTGCCTGTTTGGCCAAAATGTTGTGGTTATGTATCATTATACCAAACATAAAATAATTACATTTTAAACAAATAGTATTACTTACTATTAGTCATTAAAGAATTAATAAATAATACGTTTTATAACTATAATAATAATAATAATAATAATAATGTATAATAATATTGTACTTTATATTTAATAAAAAATGTATTATTGCTATTATTGAAGAAAAACAAAAATACCTGAAAACTACCATAACATTATGCAAAATTGCTAAATAAAATATTTCACAATATATCTACTACTGGACATTGATACATTTACATTTTTTAATCATTAAAATAGTTGTTTCCTATTTAACTTTTTTTTTTAAGCAATAATGTATCATTGTTATTATTAATATTACATTACACTTACACACACACACACACACACACACATACATATATATATATATATATTAATTAGTACTGTCCAACAATTACAGTACAACTTTACAATTTATGGCATTATAACATCAATAAAAAAAGTCTAATTTAAAATGACCCAATAAACGTGTTTAAGTACTAAGATAACTAAAATGAAGAAAATAAAAAGGTAAAATAAATTATAAAAATTACTATAAAAACACAAAAAAATGAAAAAGCAATTCATTATTAAAACTTCCACTGAAAACCAAAAATATAAATAAAAGCTATAGCAATACATTAATAAATTCAAAATTATATAAATACTATCATAAACATTGTTTCTTATTATGAAATAACTGTGAAAAGTGTACACTTAAGAAAAAAAGGTGTAGAAACAATCTGCAATCATAAATTGATAGATTTACAAAGAGAAAACTATTAGCACATTATATTAAACATGAAAGCTTGAAGTAGAAAGATTGCAGTGGTATATTTTTGTTAAACATTCTCCGATCATCTTTTTTATTTACTTCGAACATATCTTTACAGTGTGTTTACAGTGTAGTATTTCCTTCAATTCAATTAAACCATTAAACCAGATGTTTCACTATTCAGGTGGACCGCTATAAACAGCTTAACTCACCGGCCAAGCAAGATTCACTTTAAACTGTAGAAGACCACACTTATATCAAAAAATGCACAGTGTATTGTCACGTAATAAACCGAGGTTCAGACACGTTTCCCAACACATTGACAGGTTGTGCCACCTTAAAAAGACGTGTGCTAAGGACAAAGAGAAGTTTTCGAGCCAAAGTCGATGGTTGATGTCAGCGGTCTGCCCCGGAGCAGCTGGAACACTTCCCTCTCAAATCCCCAGATCCTTCCTCCACAGAAAATAGAAATGGGCTGTTAGCAGAGCCATCTATCCTCCGTCCAAATGAAATTGCTGGCCAGCAGCCCATATTAAAGCACCTGTCCCTGAAGACACGGTCCTTTTTCCAGGAGTATGTGACGGTCCTTCCAGGACACTTGTTACTGCAGGAACTACAATTTTACATCTACAAGAGAAACTGCTCTTTATGTGAGCAGCTACGACAAAAAGCCCTATTCAGTGTGACTATGCAACAACAACAACTATTATTACTAGTATTATTATTATTATTATTCAAGATAATAGTTTATTTTCATTTTACTTATAAAAATTATATTTAAAAAATTTGTATTTCATAAATATGTACTACTACTACAAAAATAATAATGCACAAGGACATGAGAAGTAATGTGTTTTGTATGTTATTTGGATGTTTACTGCAAATAAAACATGTGGCACATCTGTGAGGATCACCCGAAGAGAAACCCCTTAAATTAAAAAAATATATATATCCTAACCTGTGGAAGGTAGATCACTGATAAAATAACAAATAAAATAGAAAAATAAATGCAATTCAATTAAATATATATATATACATATAAAAAATAAATAAAAAATACATTTTATTTGCAATGATGAACGTATGTATACCTACCTATATATAGTCGATCATGGAAATTAAATTAAATGATAGTAAAATAAATACTACTCAGTAGCTTTAAAAAACAACATAATATATTTTTAAGAAATGTAAACATAAATTAAAATAAAATTAATTTTATTTTTTTAATTTTATTAAAATAAATATTATTCAGTAACAGCTACTCAGGTACTGTTTATGCACTGCTGACAATGTAAAACTGAAAAAAGACAATACCCTTACAGAACAAGTACTGCGTAAGATAGAAAACATGGATCAAGGAAATGAGAAATAATTGTCTAATGCACAAGACTAAAGTCTGAATGACATCTCTGCGGCTCTGAGGTTTAATCTTTATCCCATGTTTTCAAAAACACGCAACTGAAATATATGATTTCCAAACCAAATAGATTTCAGAAGCACCCAGTATTAGAGCAGCGAGCAGGTCTCTTGATCGTGTACAGCTGGTGGACCGCAGCGTCTCAACTGTGTTTGTTCTTGGCCTCTCTAAAGGAGACATCTGATGGCTCCAGCTCCTCGTGGGCCTCTTCCAAATCAACCATCTGTTGATGCAGCGCTGGAAAAGCTCTCATACAGAGCACCTGGCAGAGATCATGAGCCTCAGCAGGCCACAACAATATACCACCAACACTACACTCCAGCCTGTACTGGACCCACAAACCCACTGCCAGAAAACACAGGAGGAAAGAGCTTCTGGAGAACTATTCTTCGTTTTTTTCAATCAACGGTCAGTGAAACAAGGTGCTGCGTACCCATCAAGAGCTCCAAATAAATATTGCATGAGCTGAGTTTAGCAAATTTTAAAGCACTGTTTAATTTTTCAAGTTTTCAAGTTAAAAATATAAACAAACAAACTAAAATAAAGTAAAAATAATAGTAATAATAAAAAATATTAAAATAAATACTGCATTAAAAGAATTTAGGGTTTAAAAAAAATAAATAAATAAATAAAATTGCATAACAAACAATTGCATTAAATATATATATACACAAAATATGTTTATTAACTTTATATTAAAAAATATTATGAGTTAAATTTATCATTTTTAAAAATTAAAACAAAGTAACAAAATTAATTTAATTTAAAACTTAATTTTTAAATGAATTATTATTTTACATTTATCTTAATAAAACAATACAATAAGTTTTATGGTGAGGAAGCAATATTGGGATTACATTTTAGTTTTTATTTACTGATGACCTGATTCCTCAAATTAATTACATTAAAATATGAATAAATAAAAACTAAACATAATAAATACTGATTTGGAAGAAATTGAGGCCATTTTAAAAATTATAATAATCTGAAACACTTGCTAAACAGTTTGCTACATATAACTGGTCAACAGATTCTCCATGAAACCATGGCATTTGTGCCTCGTGCTTTAAAAAGAAAAACATCTGTGGCAGAAAAAACTGGACATGTGAAAAGCATGGTGAAAGCACAGGGTTTGGAGAAGCACTGACCGATCAGAGAGACATCAGAGCTGTGAGAGTGTTAATGTGAATGCATTCGATCACAGGGTTTTCTCACCCCATCGACAGCATCTTGAGTCAGAAGAAGTGCACTTTGTCACATCACAGTGAAATAATACTACTGAGAGCAAAAACTTTGAGGCAGCTTCACAAAAACAAAGCATATGAAGTTGCAATTCACAATGACAGGATTTTGTGAGCTACTTAAAACTGTGACTAATAGATATTATTATACTTCCCTAGCTGATTAATCACAATACATGAAGTCAAATGTAAAGGCTATTTTTAAGTTTATGATTAAAATGTAAATGAGGCATTATATCATTAAATAAGCTCTTGCATCCATTTCCAAAAATCAGCACACTAAATAAAACTAGGTTAAAAATGATTGATTCATTTTGTTGATGTATTACTTCATGCATTTATTTACTTTTATATTTATTTATTTATTTATTTAGAGTGGATTTTGGATCTATTTACCACTTAATAAATGATAAAACAGTTTACAGCAATAAATAAATAAACATAAAAAACTTTACAATTATATTACAATTGTAAAACTTTTATATAAATTAAGCTTATGAAATATGGGAAATGTTAAGTTTGATGAATATAAGCGCTGCTGAAGTAGAGAGAAAAAAAAACTTTTCAAATATTTAAGTGAAATCTACTGTCATAAACAGATGAAGTGTGATAAATTAAACACTTGAATATGTATTTAAAGAAGACATGTTATAGAAACCAAAGAGCTCAACATCTCAAAACTGACCATTGAATAAAAACAATTGTTTTTCCTTAACTAGTTTGTGTCCTTAAACAACTATTAAGGTTGGGTAACCTGACTTACAAAATACAAACAACAAATTGTAGTACAATGAAGCATTCACAAATCACAGCAATTTGTAACAACGAAGCAGCCAGAGATTTTCCATTTAGCTCAGCTTTATGCAAATAAGCAGTGAAAACAACCAATAGAAACACAGATGCTACGAGTCAAGAAATGCCTACTAGTACTACCTACTGTATTACATCACTTAAACTTTCTACAGTACATGCCATTTAATTACTCTTGCTTCACAAAATCAGAACTTCAGCAAGGCTGTTGGCTCCAACAGACAGTGACAAACCAGTCCAGTTCAAATGAGGATCATTTAACATACCTAAAATACTCCCCCAAAGCAGCTCCTAAATCCACTGCTTAAGTGAAGAAGGCCTTCAAATGCATCATCCTGGAAATACTGCTACAAAACAACTGGCTGGAAGCCACAAGAAGACAACAAGAACGAGGAAAGGAAGAGGTGAAAGTTGAGGAGAAATAGGCTGGGGCTGAGTTAGCAAAAATGCTCACAGCTGCCCCGCTAATCTGCTCCGCCACAAAACCACCGACCACTGTGCAGAATGGGCTAATTAGCATATGTAAAGGGTCGGCGCTAGACTATGACATTCAACCTTACTGGGAAATAAAGGAGAAAGACACAAAGAAAAAAACTCCATTGTTCCTCCACGGGGTTCGATACGTCACCTTCTGGATGCCAAGAGATATTTTGGCGCTGAGGGAATTCATGTAGACGTTTAGCTCTGCATTTGTTCCGTACAAATGGCTTTATCACTCTGCACAGCAACTTTACATATGTTCCAGCATCTGTGCATTTCAACATCAAATCTGTAGGTGGCAAAAGCAAACATCTGGAAGCATCAATGCAGCAGTCTTTGATTCAGACGCTCAGAGAGAAGTGTGTGACTGCCAGATAACAGTTACTTCTGGAAAATTCAGTCAACTTTGGGAAACTTTGATTCTGAGTTATTAAGAGTTCATCTGTGGCCGTACATGGTAACACTTGCTGTTTGTGGTGTTTGCTGACTGCTTTCAGATTATCAAATGGCAGCATTAGCTCTCTCTCTCAAAGAATGACAGATAAATAGAATGACATACTGACGGATGGACGGACAAATGGATAGAATGATGCATAGAGAGAGAGAGAGGGAGGGAAAGAGATGAATAGACAGACAGACACACAGACATAGAATATGAATAGGCAGACAGACATAGAGAGACAGAAACATAAGGACAGACAGACAGATGAACAGACAGAAAAACAGACAGACAGAAATGGACAGAGATAAACTAATAGATAGACAGACAGACAGACGGACAAACAGACAGACATGGACAGATATAGACTAATAGACAGACAGACGAACAGACAGACAGAGATAGACTAATAGACAGACAGACAGAAATGGACAGCTATATAGACAAATAGACAGACAGACAGACGAATAGACAGACAGACAGACAGAAAAACAGACAGATAGAGATAGACTAATAGACAGACATACAGACAGACAGACAGATGAATACAGAATAGACAGAAATGGACAGATATAGACTAATAGACAGACAGACAGAAAGAGACAGATGAATAGACGGTCAGATAGACACAGCAGAGAGACAGACAGACAGAAATGGACAGAGATAGACTAACAGACAGACAGACATAGACAGAGAGACAGATGCATACAGATAGAAAGAGACAGACGAATAGACGGTCAGATAGACACAGCAGAGAGACAGACAGACAGAAATGGACAGAGATAGACTAACAGACAGACAGACATAGACAGAGAGACAGATGCATACAGATAGAAAGAGACAGACGAATAGACGGTCAGATAGACACAGCAGAGAGACAGACAGACAGACAGAAAGACACAGACAGATAGATAGACAGCTGTTAATGTGTTTGTCTGGCAGACTTCAGTGATCCTGCAGCAGTAACAGTGCTGCTGTCGAGTGTTTGTTGATGGTTGGCTGGTTACGCTCTGTGTTCTGCAGTGCAGTGAGCTCACAGCTGGCTTTACTTCCACTGCTCACAATCACGCTCACTTTGTGTGTGTTCACTTTGTGTGTGTGTGGAATAATCCGGTCAATCGTCGACATCAGGACATTCATGTTCAGCAACGCTCCCTCCCCCGCTCCTCCTCAGCATCAGTGCAACCTAAAAAGAATCTAAAAAGGATTGCTTGAGTGGAAGGAAATGGCTGAGCTTAATTGCACTGGATTCGTATAAGTGTGGCCTTCCTTCAGGAGGTTTCACTTTGATCTGCTGCACGAGGTGGAGGGGGTTCAGGACAACACGCCGGTTTCACTTCAATTTTGGGGGATGTTTGGGAAAAAGAACTAGTAACTGGCACTCCAGACCCCGTCTGGCCTCTCACACACACTTCAACAGGAGGACCTGAAGGAGTGCAGCATAATTCACATGACAGTGAGGCTTTAGATTTTTGATGGACACTTCAGATGCCACACACACACACTTCATAGGCAGCAGAGTGTGTTTGTGTGGAAACACTAGCAGAAGCAGGGAGTAATTAGCAATGTTCTCTGTTCAGCAAAAACACACCAAAATATGCAGCATACAAAGCTTTCACAATGCTTTGTGTTTGACGTTCCTTTTTAGAGTACTGAATATCAAGGTAAAAAACAACCATGAATTTTCATTTTTTCATCACAGCGAAAAGTTAGCATTTAAAATAAAAACTCATAAAAACAGCACATTTAAAAAAAAAACTATTTTTATTTTAATGAATAAATAAAAAGAAAACAAATTATAATATTTAAAGAAAATAAAACAATTATATTATTAAATTAAATTAATATAAAAAGCATGTTAATACAACATTAAATTAAATTAAAATAACCTGGCTCTGCTTATTGTTTATCTGACACTCATCTAATAATAATAATAGACTGACAGATAGATAGAATGACTTACAGACAGAATTACTGATAGCAAATAACATAATAAATATAAATAATTTACCATTGCATATCACATGCTGTTTCACATCCTATTCTAAAACATAGAGGGCAGTACGCAGTACATAGCGGGCAGTATGCAGTTAGAAGTGTGCTTGCATTCCTTTCTAAACATAGCCAGACTGTCCGAAGCAAAAAGGATGATGCTCTGTACTCAAACTCCATTCCACAGTGAAACCCTGTATCCTAAACAGATGCAATTCAACAAGTTTCCAGCAAAATGACTGAAAGAAATACTGCTGCTGCACCACATGTTTGATCCACCACCGAGTACATGAGCAAAACAGAAACCAGTGCTTAATGTTGGGATTTATCACATTTTCTCATCACACCTGCTCAGGACACAGAGTGATCACAAACTTTTGTTTCAGAGGAGTGTTTTGGAGGTTTTTAGCAGGCGGCAGGTGAGCGTATAAATACGATAATGAAAATGACCTGGTGGATGAAAGAAACACAGAAACGCTTCTGGGATTGTGATGAATGGCCGAGAGCAGATGTCATGTAGGGCCCCTCAGAGGAACGTGCCTCATGTGGGCCACTTCACATACTGTATGGTTCAACACCATAGAAAGTCACACGGCCGTTTCACCCATCAGCTCTCCAACAACAAACACACTTACGGTAGCTTTTTCAGAGGAAGACAAAAGTCCATGTTAGTGAGTAAGCCTTTAGAAGATTCTTTCATTCGAATCAACTAATACAGTATAATGGTTTGAGTGTGCTGATCAAGAACACACATGAATGCTTAGACAGACTAAAGCAGCCACACACAAAACAAGGCCAGGTTAGCTAGAAACATGATAACAATTTTTGGCAAACTTGTGTATAGCTGACCTCAACAAGGCCACTTATTCACCTGGGAGATGTGCAAAACAAGTCAGTAAATTCAGCTCTGAAGAACAGGGCTTAATCCAGTAATAAATAACATGGAAAGATAAGGATAAAAACTACTTAAAAACTTAAAAATTATGACTAAAATAAGTGACAAAAATTACTTGTTCAAGATTAAAATAACTAAGATGAACTAAAGCAACTAAATAAAAGTTAACAACTATAAAAAAAAATACACGGTATGTGTCAAAATGACTGATTTTTCTTTTATGCCACAAATCATGGGAATATTAAGTAAAGATCATGTTCAATGAAGATATTTTGTAAATTTCATACCAGAAATATATGAAAAGTTTTTTTTATTAGTAATATGCAAGGCTAAGAACTTAATTTGGACAACTTTGAAGGTAATTTTCTCAAAATACTGTAAACACTCAGTCGCTCCCGTCATCCATCACTAGTGCTTCAGAGCATGAACAAACAACACATGACTGACTCAATTGCTAGGCAACCTCCAGCCATTCCCATTAACAGCACGTGTCTAATTTGCTTTCAAAATCTTTCAAAATAAATTCATCACATATGAGATACGATTCCATCATGATATGTTGTCTGCAACATTTTACCTTGATATTGTGAGTTTATGAAGCCGTATGTTCAAGAAAAGGAGAGCTGGGCGAGCATTTTCACTGTGACACAAAGACGTGACGGCAGGCTTTGTTTAGTCACAAGCAGACAGTGAGCAGCCTGCTGGCACCACAGGACCAAACTGAGCCACTCGACCAAAACTCATACACCAGCTGACATCAGGAGACAGAGCGTGAAGGTTTAACTGCTGCCTAAACAGACCTGATGGGACAAAACTCTCACATTCGATTCATATCATTAATGATGATGAATGTTTTGGAATTCTGCATTAAAGCTGAACTAGAAAAATGAATTTAGACAAACGAACTTCTCAAAGTTTTCCCACTCCTGGTGTGCAAACATCTGTACCTCATCAGGCAAAACATTCTGAAAAGTTGCATCTTTGAGCTCTGCAGCTAAAAATCTAGATAAAGCTTTCTAGATAAGATACGAAGGGCAAAACGAGGTCTGTGATTTCTCCGGCTCACTCTGAGCTCCACAGCTGAGCTGGAGCGTGACACTCCTGGGTCTAAAATTAGCCCATGAAAAATAAATGAACAGATCGGGAGGTGATTTCTATAGATTTGGTGTTCTGAGAGCAGCGCTGGCAGCTGACGGGCACCGTGACGGGGTCTGGGCATGGGTACAAGAGGAAGGAAAACACTCACCATCAGCTCCATTACCTGCCTTAGAACAAAAACTGACAAACTGAGAGCTAAAGGAAAGAGCTAAAAGCACAGAGGGAGGTTTTGTTGCTTTTGCCCAGAAGCAGGAAAAGCCATGAAAGAGACTGTGACATTAAGGAAGGGAATCAGTTCACTAAAATGAGAATTGACAGCAGTGATTGATCATCAAAACACATTAAGTGTACATGAACAACATAGATCACTAGATATCGAAGTTCAGAAAAACAAAAGTTATAAAATATGCTTATGTTTAAGTCTGAGATTCATTTTGAAAAGAATCAGTTCTTACGGTGAAACTACTGTATGTGTGTTGCTGAATACACAACAAGGAAACTCTGTTTACTGACTTTATATCTTTTTGTGGTTATAATTGGTTATTTTGCAAAAGGTGACAATTGAATCGATACACATTTAAAAAGAACTGATTCATAATAGTCATTTGTTTGTGAATCGGAGATGCGTGTTTGATGTCGAACGCAGCACAAGAAAATCGTCTAGTTATGGTCTTTGTATTCTTCTGTGGTGTAATTACTGGTTATTTTGCAAAACAAAACCACAGATGTTCAAGTTAAAGTTTGAGAATCTTTTAAAAGAGTTCATAAGAGTTATTGATATAAGAGTTCATAAGGCTCCTAAGAGTCATTTGTTTATGAATCAGTCTAGAATGGCCACACTGTAGGTTTGTTGCAGAGAAATGGTCTTCTAACTGCCCTTGTATTATTTTGTGGTGTTATTATTAGTTATTTTGTGAATAAAACACACTTGAATTTAAGTTTGAGATTCTTTTTTAAAGAATCAGTTCACAGGCTGGTCAGACAGTATGTTTATCATTGCACAGAACAATCAAACTATTTACTGTCTTTGCATTATTTAGTGGTGCATTTTAAAACAAAAAAAAAATTGCACAAATTCAATTCACTCCATCTCAAGTACTCAGCATACATATCTGTTCAAGTACTCGCAATCAAAAAAAACGAAAAGTACATTTCTAGTCTTAATGGTGGTTAAACTGGTGTGATGCTATGAAGATTTCTGCATCTGGAGGTGAGGGTTCACAGCGGCCTGTCGAACAGCTGGGTACCAAACGCAACCGACAGAATGAATAAACAACGACAGAGGAAATGGTGGCAGCTTTGAACATCTGTCACATCCCAGCAGGAAGTTCCACTAATTAAAAGAGAAACTCCGAAATTTGATTAACCAAAAACCGCTAACTTATTCTCCAAAGCCCTGACGGACCCCGCGGGGAGATGGTTTCGATAAAACTCCATGAGAATCTGACTGTTTGCCTCAGTCATGCAGCTGCCGTCTCTCTTTTTTTTTTTTTTATAAGAGTCACTTTGAAAGCTCATCTAAAAGTGCCACTGGAAACAGCTGTTCTTTGGGCATCAGCCGTGAGACGTGGGCTTGTTCTGACAAGAAGAATGGCAAATGAATCCAAATCACGTGCAAATGACCAGGCAAAGCCAATCCAGCCACACTGACCAGTATTCCAACCAATGCCAAGAAGTATCCCGAAGGACAGATAAACAACAAAATGACAAAGAAGGGAGACAATAATGAGGAAAAGAAAATTACCAAGAGTGCAACTAAATGAAACCCCCAAAATCAGTATCTCAGAAAATTAGAATACTGTGAAAAAGTTCAGTATTAAAAGACGCCGGTGCTACACTCTAATCGGCTAATTAACTCAAAATACCTGCAAATGCCTTTAAATGGTCTCTCAGTGTAGTTCTGTAGGCTACAAAATCATGGGGAAGACTGATGATTTGACAGTTGTCCAAAAGACGACCATTGACACGTTGCACAAGGAGGGCAGGACACAAATGGTCATTGCAAAAGAGGCAGAGCTCTGTGTCCAAGCACATTAATAGTGATGCGAAGGGAAGGATGTGGTAGAAACAAAGTGCACAAGCAATAGGGATAACCTCACCCTGGAGAGAATTGGGAAACAAAACCCATTCAAAAATGAAGAGTGGACTGCAGCTGGAGTCAGTGCTTCAAGAACCACTATGCATAGATGTATGCAAGACATGGGTTTCAGCTGTCACATTCCTTGTGTCAAGCCACTCTTGAACAACAGACCGCTTCAGAAGTGTCTCGCCTGGGCTAAAGACAAAAAGGACTGGACTGCTGCTGAGTGCTCCAAAGTTATGTTCTCTGATGAAAGTAAATTTTGCATTTCCTTTGGAAATCAGGGTCACAAAATCTGGAGAAAGAGAGGAGAGGCACAGAATCCACGTTGCTTGAAGTCCAGTGTAAAGTTTCCACAGTCAGTGATGATTTGGGGTGCCATGTCATCTGCTGGTCATCTGCATTTTGCTCATAACACCTGAGCAGTACCACAGACTCACCGACTCCATGCCACGCCGCATTGCTGCAGTAATTCAGGCAAATGGAGCCCCAACTAAGTATTGAGTGCTGTACATGATCATAGTTTTCATGTTCATGCTTTTCAGTTGGCCAAGATTTCTATAAATCCATTCTTTGTATTGGTCTTAAGTAATATTCTAATTTTCTGAGATACTGAATTTGGGTTTTCATTAGTTGTCAGTCATAATCATCTAGGGGTGTCCCCGACTAAGGATTTTCGATCACAGTCGAATCGGAATTTTCGAATCTTGCCAATAGTCGACTGATAGTCGAATCATATATTTGGGGGCGGGGCAGAATGAGAGTCAAGTC
>JAUCMS010000022.1:17328835-17339925 GCA_032357445.1 Enteromius radiatus | reverse complement strand
TGTCCATGTACTGAACTGTTATTATTCAACCATGCCAAGGTAAATTCAGTTTTCCATTCTATGGCACCTTTAAATTAAAAAAAAAAAATATATGAATGAGTTAGAATGTTATCTAAAATTAAAACAATGGAAAAACCCTTAAGATAACATAGAAAGAAAAAAACACATCTTAAGCAAAGAGAGAAACATAAGTGAACTTTGAACGATTAGATAATAGTGGCATCTGTAATAGTTGTTGCGACAAAAAAAATGGATTAATTGTGCAGCCCTATTTGAGACTCAGCACGAGCTATGTTGAAACCTACATGAGACCTATGATGCTGTAGCAAACATGCCCAATGCTAAGCCACCGTAGTCACGCATCTAATTCATGACAGCACCATCTGAAGCAGCGTGCAACTGTACAATGCTTGTTTTGTTCAAAGCTCAGAAAAATCTCACGGCATAAGTGTTTATATAATTCAGAGTGACATAAAGGGAGCTTCAGTTACACCGAGAGAATGTTTCTTCCAAGCCCTCGAGACGAGATCAGTCACCAGATGAAAAATGAACAGAGGACGGTGCTTGTCCTTAATCGCAGCACCACTGGAGCCTAAGCACACAGACCCAAATAAACCCGTCCTATTCCCCTCTCTCTTATCGCCTTGCTACAGGGATTCTGACTGAAGTCTGGAGATGTTTTCAAGGCTTCGGACGGCTGCACGGCACTGCAGAGGATCTTCTCCTTCACAACTTAAATTCATAGCCAGAGGAAAAAAAAAAAATTCCCCTGCAGGTAAAATACAAGCCACCACAGATAAATATGACTTGTATGCTGAAGAAAGCTGCGGACTTGAGATTTGTTAAACCCAAGGGGGACTCATTTAAGAAGCTTTCACAAAAGACTTACTTTAATTATTTTACCGAAGATGTTTTTTTGCATAATAACCGTCCATAGAATGGGAACAGACTCTCTCTGAACTCTCACATGGGTTTTCTTAAGCTGTTTCTTGCAGGCCTCAAATCACATGCTACACTGAGCCGGTTAAAACACAGCTGTTGGGTCCGTGACGGACCTGCATCACAGTCATAGTGCTTCAACAACATTACATACAAAAATCCATGAGCCAAAGCCACAAGACTGCAAGCCCATATCAAGCTCAGTATATGGGACTAGGGATGTCCCGATCGCGATTCTGAAAAATTCCTTTCAAGCTCACATTTTGCAGAGATATTCAAACCAAAATTCAATTCACGAGTTCCCACTTCCTCATTTATAACCGATATTTAAGCATGTTTGGCGGACTGCCCGGGGAGCAGCAATTTGTATTATTGAATGTGAATTATGAATGTATTATTTCTTCCTTTATTGTTTTACAATATGTATACAGGGATTTTTAAAAGAAATTCGCAGAAGCACTTTGTTCTGAACTGCCTATCTCTGAGTTTCAATAAAAAAAGACTTTGGAATTTGGCATATTTGTTTTTGCAGTAGTTTTTGGGGGATTATTTATCCTGTAAAGATATTGAGATAATATCGTGTATCGAGATATAGCAAAATATATCAAGATATATTTTTTGCTCCATATCGCCCAGCCCTAACAGGAAGATCGGCTGCAGCTGGTTAACATTGCAATGTGCTCCTCCCGAAATTAGTTTATTCAAACATCATCAAGTGGATAGGTTGCCTAATGCACTAGTTGACCAATCAATGGGTAAAGTTGGGTAAAGTTATGCATTACAGTGTTGTTACCCCCTAAAACAGTAACTAATAACTTTTTTATGGAACATAATACGTAGTGCTGGGTTTTGACATAAATTTTACATTTTGATTCGATTCCCAATTAATTTCCATTCGTTTCTATATAGATTATTTTAGCTATACATCAGGTACACATGCCAATTTTTTCAAGGAAAAAAAAATTATTTAGCAAAATATAGGCCTACAGAAGAGGCAGTTGGTACATCACTATAATATTGAAGGTTAAAACATTAACAGGCTACGCAACTGCTTAAATTACATGTAATGAAGTTTTATAATAAAAGTTACAATTACATAATTTTTCTACTTCAATTTGTTTTATTAGCATAAACATTTAAATAGTGGCTTTCATAGAAAAATACAAAACATTGAAGAATTAATATATTATATGATGCATATATTTAGCAAAATGCCCCAGTTTATTTTTCTGAGGCTTTTCTGAGTTTATGGTCACCAAATATGTTTTTTCCGATTTAAATGTGATGTTCTGTGACAATGTTTACAAGCTGTTCTTGACGTCTTTACACAGATGAAACACTGATTGCGTGATCATAAGAGACTGGGTACAGATTGTAGAGTTGTACTCTTTCTTTTAACTTACCTTCAGATGTGTAGTCATGTTTATTTTGTGGTGTGGTGGTGGAGGAGAAGATGATGATCAGTTCAAGTGACATCACTCATTCTACATTAAACAGCAACAAAACAGCATTTATTGTTTGAATACTGTAATATAATGAACAGAAATATGAGACTTTGTTTTATATTACTAATATTACTATAAGTACTAAAGCACAATGCTTATTGCAATATATTGGATTGGAGGCGCCCTTCAATCGTCCATCCATTAACTGAAAACAGACTAAACTAATCAACTCTTGGGATTTAAGTATCTATACTGTTTCATAAAAATGAGAATCAATTAAAATAGAGATACTAGGGTTGGGCGATGTCGACCAATTTCGGCAGGGCAGAGGATCGCAATGTCGGTGTTGTGACGAATTTTGACTCTCCATAGTAATCAATAGTAATCCTAGCCCCACCCCTAATCCTAACCCCTCCCCAACACCTAACACTAAACCTACCAATACTAGTGGAGTCATAATCTGGCAGGGGGTCAAAATTCGGCACTAAACAGGCTCAGCATCGTGA
This sequence comes from Enteromius radiatus, assembly GCA_032357445.1. Taxonomy (NCBI): domain Eukaryota; kingdom Metazoa; phylum Chordata; class Actinopteri; order Cypriniformes; family Cyprinidae; genus Enteromius; species Enteromius radiatus. The sequence continues at coordinate 17,337,035 of JAUCMS010000022.1, read as the reverse complement.
TGTCTATTGGCCATCAGCGATGGACAATGGCATCGTCTATAGACCCAACCCTAAGAGATACTGATAACGTTACTTTTGTATTACTTTTTACATGGGGACAAGAGAGCTGTCAGTCAATAAATGGGAAAAGAAAGTAAAAGTCATTACTTATTTGAAAAAAAAGTAACTAATTTTCTTCTAAAATAATGTGCTACTTTACTAGTTACTTGGAAAAAAATGTAAAAGTAATCTGATTACTTAACTTGTAACGCATTACCTCCACTACTGTTTGTGCACTTGGCATTTTATCCAAAATTTGCATTTAAAAGATACACCTTTTATCAGTTCTTGTTTTCATTTGGAAAGTGAACCTTCATTTTTCCAACTTTTGGGTCTACCAGCTCAACTAGCCCTCGGTTAGCTAGCTAGTCCAGCTAGAAGCCAGCTATGTTTCTTAATTTAGGTTTAGTTTACATTATACACTGAACAATGGTAAAAGATTAAACTACAGGTTGCTGTGTAATGACAATCAAAGCTGTGAAAATGTTTTTCATTCTTGTTTTATTTTCTTTCCCGCTCATGTACTCCTTTAAAAGGCCACCATCTGTCTCTCAGTACTTATAAATGATTAAAACAAACTCACAATAAAACTTTATTTTATGAAAGGAAACCATGTTTGTGACATGTGGCATTTGTCGCAATTACTGCATTGTAAGTCTGGTTATGTCCCAGACAAAGAGTGTCTGGGGCTTCAAAGCTGTTGATGTTTATGTCCCCATTTCAGAAAAAACCACCTCTTAAAAACATTTACTACGTATCAGAAGCCCACTGCGGAAGACTTCAAGAGCTGACATCATTTAGAAAGAACTGCAATAATAAACGCAATATTTCAAGGCAGCGAAGGTTATCTCTGTTGCATAACAATCCTTACAATTCATCCCATTCCGGTACAATGTGAAAGGAAATGATACATCTGCCTCATCCCTGCTCCATTTCACCCTACGGCACAGGGGGCAGCTTCTGTTTCAGTGCATATCCGTACCATGAGCTCGGATCTAGTCTTCCAGAGAGGACTTTACTCGAAGGAGAGGGGGAGGGAAGGTAGGAGCAGATGACCTGTGATCTGGGCGACGTAGGCAAGGAGCAACGGATTACAAGAAAAGAGGAGAGATGAGGAAGAATTAGGCCACTGTCGGTCCAGATCATTATCTGTAGACAAACGTATTTCTGAGGTGAATAAAACAAGGGCAATGCTTTAGATGTAAAAAAAGCAAATTAATTACGTTATACTGGTGCTCGACCAGCTGACTCGCTTAATGTGATGTATAAGTAAAACAGGATACTTAAAATGTCTAGAGAGCCAATCCTTTGTGGCTTTTAATCCATGGCTATGTCCAAAATCATTTTATACACCTTTATAGTGCGCTATTCTAGTATCTCAGAGCAATCACCCAAAGAACAATTACACAAATGTAATTTGATTAATTTTGGAAAAAAAAGTGACTTCAGAAACGTCATCTGAAATGTTACTCTAAACGTACAATATAGAAATATAAAATAAACAAATAAATAAATGAATAAAATGTATATTTTATTTTGGTCAGCCTAAGGCTGTCCCATCAGCATCTTGACATGCCACAGCTGTGAGGTGGATGGATTATCTCAGCAGACGAAGTACTCACTAACACAGATTTAGACAGATTTGTGAACAATATTTAAGAGAAATAGGTCTTTAGTGTACAAAGGAAAAAAAGTAAAAAAAGTTGTTATTTGACATTTCAATCAAACCCCAAATCAAATAAACAAATAACAGGAATTACATTTCTATTTGTTGGGGGTGAACATATTGTTTCAATAGGAAATATGTCCAGCAAGATCACATGCAATGGTTTGGCAATGTTTTTCTTAAATATTATGTCATGTGGGTCAATATATTGAGCTGTGAAAGATCATTTCATATTCTTCCTTCAATCCTCTCAATAACAATGGCCAAAAAAAACAGAAGCAATTTGTCCTTATTTTTACTTTCAGCAAACGTGAAACGTCCAACCTTGCCCTGAGATGGACAACATGATCTACAAAAGCGTATTAAGTCCTGAGAATCTGGAAGTGCTACAAGATAATGTTACCAAACAGTGTCAGGTAATCGAATGTAAAATGCATCAGTTGGTTTCCAATGCAGTCTGAGTGACAATAAAAGTGCCCGTGTCCTCGAAGCACTTGTTATGTGAGAACAATAGAGTGACCAGCATGGCAGAACACAACAGGAAATAAAGGCCAATTTCCTTCACACGCTTGATAAAAGGCTCTTTCAGAGAGTGACAGCTCTTTCCTGTCAAAATCACTTATATCCTGTAAACAAGAGTCCAGTGATGTCATCAACAAGTTGGCACAATGTTAAGAAAGTTTGTATTTCTACAAATGAATTAACTGAAACTGTCCAAACACTGGAGAAATATAATAAGATCAAAAAGGTTTATCAGAAATATATTTTATTTTCCATATGAAAAAGGTGACAAAAGTGCCTTAAAAAGAGATCAAGGAGCAGGCGTTTCAAGTTCATGCTTTCTTTAGTGCATATGAGGCAAAAAACAACAACAAACTTTTATATACACAATTGCAAATTGTTAACAGCTGATCTCAAACAATGCAGGATAATCAAAGTCAACAACAAATAAGATTCATTTCTTTATTTAATCCATTCGGGGTTAATTAATACAATTAAAAATGTCTTAAAACAGATTTTCCAGACAAATTTTGATTGAATGAGCCATGTCTGAAAAGAATTCCAATTCTGTCATAATTTACTCACCCTAATCTTGTTCCAGACCCATGTTATTTCATGAATGAATCATTCGTTTGAGTTGGATCTTCTCAATGAATCATTTGATCCAGTTCACAAAACTGGCCTGAATGAAAGGTTCACAAAACTGACTGATCTGAGGCTTCTACATCTCTTTTTAAAGCTTGACAGCACCACTTTCACTCATCGTAAATGACATACTGTATATTATTCAAAATTATATGCTTTAAAGGGGTTTTCAAGCATGAGTTTAGTAAAGTTTTAAATTAGGCTTTTTTTCTGTACATTTACATTGTGTCTTGTTAAATTAAAAAACATTCCAGAGTAAAAAAAGTCATGCGTTTGCATTTTTGCATACGCTGAATCACCACGGAGTATTATTTCATCCATATTTGACATTTTATGTTCACAAACATTATTTGAAACATTACATTTTCAAAGTAGTCGTGTCACAGATCTTTTCACACTGCATGACTATCTGGAGTAGCATTCAGTCGCTGCTATGTTCACATGGATGTTCACACTGCATGACTTTACAATATGAAGAATCGCCGACAACTTTGTCTCACTGCCAAACCCACACGAGAAGTGACATGGAAACATCACAAGGTCACATGTGCAAGAATATCTGGGATTATTACTAAAAATGATAGCAAGCAAAAGAAGCTTGAATACTGAGTGCAGGCCAGAGGGGGAGTGGGGAAAATCGTACTCAGGCCCGGTTCACGGCAGCCATGCTTAGTGTGAGTACACCCCTTACTTACATAATGAACATATATTAGCATCAGTATGTCGGCTATTTTATAAGAGACATACAACTTCATGAAATGTCTCGTAAAAGCTTGTTCAAATTGCGCAGAATTTGTAAAACAGTAACAGCATAGCATATTGCTATATTTCCGCACTATTGCATATTGATATTTTAACCTACATGATTCAACTCCTATAAAATTACATTTTACTAATGAAGAAAAACAGAATGAATGTAAAAGACACATGACAAAATGTCTGTAAGTAGGATGAATTGAGGAGGAGCCCAAACTTCACTCCATGATACTGATACAGATTCTATGTAATGAACAATTCTTTGTGACTGTATATTTCAAGTTGGAAAATACATTTAGTTCCCCACTTTAAATGAACATTCCAGGTCATTTACAAAATGCATTAAAATGCTGATAAAGTCAAGAAAAGATCAGACATAAACACATAACAGTAGAATCGAAAAAGGTTAAACAAAGAACAAAAACAATAAATAAAACATGTTTATTCTGTGGCACCTAAAAAAATTATTTGGCATCTAAGTTTTTTCTTATAGGACCCAATGGCTCCTTACTCCATTTTTTTTTGTCTGGAGCCTTGAATGGCCCTGTGTTTTATTATACCTAACTTTTACCCATGTGTCATGCACCATAAAAAATAGGCCGAGGTACCTGTAAGATCTTGTTTGAATAACATATTGTTTATTGTCAAGCTCTGGAGATTGCAGCTCATTGATCTAATTCACATTAAAGGAGGAGAGGATCTTCAGTCTGTCATATCAAAGCATGGGGAACTGCAACATTCACATAATTTCTGTCAAAATAAAGCGCTTGCAAACATCTCTGCTAGTAAAAGAAACATAAATTGGGTTGGATTTAGTCACTTCTAATAAACACAATGAAAACCAGTCGTTTCCAGAAATCAGGTCATACCACATGACCGCTGGAATGAGACAATCACTGGCTTTATCAAACAACTTGTATTCATAAAATGGTCATCAGTAATTATACACAACCGCAGGAAGTATCTGGGGCAGGAGAAGCGATAAGATAAGCCTGGAAGAGAGCAGAACTCACACAGCAGGAGAAACACATTAAAATGCTCTAAAATTTCATTGCACCGTGCATTTTAGCAACCGAATTAGTTAAATCTCAGCTTTCACGCATCACTAAATGAGCTCTGACCTGTGGAAGAGACACAGACTGGCTGCTCCGCTGACAGGGAAGGTTAAATACAGAACTGCTTGATAAGTGACTCTCCAATTAAGCTTAATTGGCCTTCATTAGTGAAACAGGAAAAGGGAAACAAGGCTTTTGAGGACAAGCCCAGCGCTGAAAAAAATACACAAGTAAATGCAGTACTATGACTAAATAAAACGGAAGTTGCCTGATCATGTGACCAATAACGAAATGCTAGTCAGTACTTTTAAATTAGATAAAAACTTACTGAATTTGCTGACACAGGGTACATTTTTTGATTCCACTTTAAATTAGGTGGCCTTAACATTTAAAAATCTAAAGAACCCTTTCCCTTTTTAATGAAGCTTTTGTTTAAAGAGAAGAGGATGTTAAAGGTTCTTCTTGAAACCACAGATTTTTAAGAGTGTATCGAATGCTAAACAAACACCAAAGTTGCCACAGTCAGCTTCACTGGATATAAAAACGGTTCATTTTAAAATTTAGTATAAAACTTTAAACCTTGTCTGATTAAAGAAGTCAAAGAAAACTGAAACGAAAGGTCACACTGAGTGCACTCCATTTTGCAAATATATCAGATCAACCAGGTATTCCATGCACTGCACCAATTAGGCACTACATACTAAAAAAAAAAATAGTATGAGTAATATGACAAAAGTTTCAGTTTAGCTTTAGACAAATAATACTAATTTATGAGCTGAACACATTCTGAAGAATGAACTCTCAACAACTAGTCCATGACTTCTCTACATAGCCATGTGTGCAAAGTAAGAAAAGCCTAACTAAGTTTTACTGTTCCAGGTAAAAATGTTCAACATCAAATTATGTTTCTTTACCCCGAGAATGTCTATTCCCATGATTCAGTGCTTGTCCTTTTGTGATGCGTGTAAAAGTAATTAAACCATTCTTAGAATAAATTGCTTAGTCCTAAAAATAGTCACAGAACCTCATGTCAGCATTTTCATTTTACAGGTCTATTGTTCCTTTATAAGCATATACAGTACTGAGCTTTTGTTTCACTTGGAAAAAAAACTCTTACAGGAATACCATGGTACAGTGATTAGTTCAGATTACAAGAGATGCACTGACATTGAAAGATGTTCATATATACCAATAATCCAATATTACCATGTCCAAAAACTATAGCATTACCATGGCTCATTAACAAAACATAATATTATCATATCAGTATTACAGTATTATATCACATATGTGCAATAACAGGGCTTTATACAAGAAAATCAGGAGTGGTAAAATATATTTAACAATAAGAATATATATAGTAATAGCATATAGTAAGTTTCATCAATTGTCATTGATTAAAATGTTGATCCAGTCAATCAAATTAAAAATCTTGTTTGCATACAACTGAATCTAACTAGTAACTATAGGCTAATGTTACAAATTAAACTGTGTTTTGTTAAACATCGTAAATAAAATTGACCTTTAATTATACATAATATTGAGAGCAGTTTTAAAAGCTAATTTTGACATAATCATTGCATTAAATTAGATGTAATATTGTTCTCTAGCCCATGTGTATTGCATGAAGGAAGAATCTGATTTCTAATATTGTTTGCCAAAAGAAGGTCAGATGAAGGAGGTAAGAACATCAATCCAACCAGCAACTCCCAAGCGGCTCATACGAACACAAACCATATTATCGTGACCACATTACTGCACATCTGTCAAGGTTACGCTCCATTTGACACAATTGAAACTCCTCACCCATAAAAACAGGATTTTAAGGAGTTCATAATAAGAAAGCACAGTCTAATAAATACAGATCCACTCCAATCAACACAACGGCTGATGAGTTTTCATTATTATACACAGAATGATGTCAGCTTGTTTTTAAGGTCTTGATGCATATCAGGACTCTTGGGATGAGACACACAAAAAGACTTCTGATAAAACTTCAGGTTTCAAGCTTATATTATTCTGCAGTAGTGATACAATAAAATATAGAAAAAATTATAAAAGATGTTTCCATTTTTTAGGAAAGGTTATTGGTTCAATTCTTTGGGAAACTTTACAAATATGATATTTAAAAAAAATTTAATTATTAAACAAGAAAATTAATACATATTTAAATAAAAATGCCTAAATGCTTTGTGATTTTTTATGAAACAGAAATTGAATGGAAGAGACAACAGGTGGAAATTATAGGCAATTAGCAAGACACCCCCAAATAAAGAACTGGTTCTGCAGGTGGTGACCACAGACCACTTCTCAGTTCCTATGCGTTCTGGCTGATATTTTGGTCTCTTTTGAATGCTGGCGGTGCTTTCACTCTGAGTGTACAACCCACACAAGTGGCTCAGGTAGTGCAGCTCATCCAGGATGGCACATCAATGATTTTGTTGTAAGCACATTCAACTAAGTATTTAATAAGAATATTTCATTAAGTCAGATCTAGGATGTGTTATTTTAGTGTTCCCTTTTTTTTTTGAGCAGCGTACATTAAAAAGTCAAACATTTAACTTGCATGATCTTTAATTACAAGAAAAAAAAATGGAACAAACATTTCCACTGCTTAGGTTTTCTTAAAAATTAAATTAAGACCTTTTTAAAAGACCATGAAGTGAAAGGCCAAACTTAAATTCATGAACAAGAAGACAACAAAAACTAATTCACATAAGACCAAAACGAGCAGGAACATATTACCAAACAGTATACCAACCCGTGTAATGTTTCTGTTCGGTGGCCTTACCGACTTATCTCTCACAGCAACTGTGAAAATAGGAAGAGCAAAAAGGCTGAGTCGAGAGAAAGTGAATAGAACAGAGTCCACAAGCCTCTTCATTTTCACTCAGAAGCTCAGCTGGCACAATAGGCCAGAGGTATGTGCTTGAAATCCCTCTCATCTCAGATCCCAGGTCCAGAGCGTCAGGGTCAGTGTCCCAATTGTCTAGAGTCACTGGAGAAAAGCGGGTGGGTTTAACCTTCGTGGCCCGAGTCCAGCAACAGAGCTGTTAATGACTGATTCGCTTTCACTGTCTCTGTGAGTCAACATATATTCACCAACCAGTCTTAAACCAACAATAACCACTGGGAACTTAGATGTCAAAGACTAAAAAGATTATTATTTGGTGCAAGATTCACTTGCAGAATACTTGGTTTTCAGTCGTGTGACCAGTTAGAAGACCTGGAGCACAAAACATACATAGAACTGCAGTAAAAGCCTGTACATTTTTAAATTACCTCTCAAAACAATAAAACAAAGGTATGTGAATAAAATGTAAGGTAAGCTCCAGCTGCAATATTTTAACAGTTAAACAACGCGACTGTATTAACGATGCATAGTTACACAGGAACGCAGATGAGGCCCAAATATGAACGCCATCCACAGTTCCTTATAATGGTTTTCAATGGGAAAGCACTTAACATCAAACTTTTAACGTTGCATTTATATTCTGGCTTCATCTGCTTGCCTGTACAAAATATACATACATACATT
>JAUCMS010000022.1:17280508-17300952 GCA_032357445.1 Enteromius radiatus | reverse complement strand
ACGTGCTCAGGGTTTTTGTTTTTGTAAAGAAGCCTGTTGTGACTGGTGTCAGGTGTTTGTTATCCAGTAAATAAATATGTTTTATTTGAAATCGTCGGTAGCCATTTTTTCCTTAACATAGTACATACCGAACCGTACCGAAACCGCGGCCCAAAAACTGTGATACATACCGAACCGTGAGTAATTTGAACCGTTGCACCCCTAGTGTTAATGATGCAAATAAAATGTGCAAACAAAAATAATATTTGGACATCTTTTTTATAATTTTTATAATTTTGAATTATTTGAAGGGATCTTGATTTTGCAAACAAATATTGAATTATTTGCAGTTAGTTACTGAAATTCTAATTCAGTTTAATCAATTTTTAAATTGATTGAAAGTACAGACGAAACTGCTCATCTGATACATATGTATATTATATTTACATCCGATTTACACGTTTAACACTTTGCATATTAGTTTGCAGGTACTCAATTATATAATTAATTCAGTTACTTTTTTTAAATACGTTCAAATACGAGCACATCATGCTTATCAGATTTATATTTATATTCATACCAGATTTAAACATTTAACCCTTTGTTGGCATATTAAATTGTATTATTAGTTCAAATCATAATTCATTTGTTTCTCACAGAATTCCGTGTAAGGATCTTAACGCAAAATTAAGTGTTAGTATCACAGAATCGTTAAAAATTATGTGATGGGCTCAAGGTAAAGATTACAGTGGAAGTCAGTGACAAGCATCAGCCGTGATCCACGCACGGACATCTGGATTCAAATATTGGGTAATGATATGCATATGTATTGGGGTGTGATATTTCACTGTAAATAGTCACAACCGTTTTATTTATATTACTTAATTTATACATTTGTGTGCACGTAACCCAACACCTGCCCCTAAACCTACCATCTGTTAATAAAACCAAGTTGCAGCTGCTGCTTTGCGCAAATTCAAAAAAACGCTGCCAGGAGAATCCTTACCTCATTGGTTGTAAATTTCTACTGGCTTTTGTATGTCTTGTGACCGATCACATCATGCTGTTGTGAAATGCTATTGGCTCTTGGCCGATTGTTTCATTCTAAAGGACAAGGGTGTCTTTTTGAATGAAATGTGAGCTCGTTAACGGAGTGGGATAATTTCAGCGATTAAAACCTTGTATTTTACTCTCTTCTTCGCATAAAGACATAGTATGGCTTCAGAAGGACTTGAAATGCAACACAGCTTGTTTGTAATGCTTTTTTAGTGCTTTTGATCAGTTTTTGCAATGAATACCTATGACTGCGCTAATATTGTCTGTGTGTATTTTTCAGAAGAGGGTAGGTTTAGGTTAAAGGTGGGGCTAGGTGATACAATGAAAGTATAAATAATATAAGATGAATAGGATTCAAAGTACAGATAGATTCAAATACAGACGAAAGTCAAAACAGATTTACATTTTTTATTTATGTATTTTTTTTTTTATGTTTTTCTATTCTTGTGACTTGCGGATCACCATTATTAGCATTTTATGTAAAAATCAACTAAAATGCAAAATTCAAGTTTCATATTTCTGCTGTATGAAAAGTCTATTGTATTACTCTATTATCTATTGTATATTGCATTACTGTAAAAACAATTTATGCGGTTTTACAAATTAAGAGCCTGGAAAATGTCTTCCTACAGCTCAGACAGAGCATGATGCTTGCGACAAAGTCATCTTGAATGTGATGTCATGAAAAATATCTGCCAAATGCAAATTCAAATTGTGCACAGACCAACTTTACCTTTTTAACTACTACTTTAACAGTTTTTTGTGATTCTGTGAAGAGTTTGTTTCGGTGAAGAGTTATTTTCCATCTGACAGACCAGTCTTTATTGCCCTGGGAGGCAATATAGGATTCCAGCCTCCTCATATGAATCAGTGGGTACTGAGAGAGGTTGTGACCTCTGAGGAACTGGCCAGCAGTGACAATAACAAGAGAGATTGTCAAAAACGGCCCTTAGGGACACATTTGGACAGAGAGTTTCCCATGACACCAGGTCAAACCCTTTAGCTCCAGCTTACAGAAAACAACAGATTACTATTACAAGAAGAAGCTGTTGAAAGTTAGCTAGTATTCCCCTAAATGTTCATGATTTTTATTTATTTATTTTTTTTGCCTATGCATGAATAGATTTAACTCACCACCAAGATGCTCTACAAAATCTACTAAATAATAATAATAAGCTGAATTTCCTTCATCACATGATCCTTCAGAAACCATTCTAATATGCTGATTTTCTGCTCAAGAAACATTTCTGATTATTGTGAATGTACAATATATTTTTAAATATTTTTGTGGGATTTTTCTTTTTACTTCAGAGGTTTACTGAAGAAAGAATTAAGTTATTTTAGTCATCAAGGATGCATTCCCCCAAGATTGTTTTTTCTATTCATAAAAACATTTATCAGCACAACTGTTTTCAACATATAATTAGAAACATAAATCTAAGCATTTCGTTATTTCAGGCAAGGACACAGGTTATTGAGAATGTGAGACGCCTGCTAGTGCACATTGATGTTTTTTGACCTGTGTCATGATCGAATGTTGACAGCGGTGCAGGGTACAGGAGGAGGTCGTGACCTCTGTGACACGGGCAGTGAGGTGACACACGGCCCTCTGGACACTCTCCAGTTCAGCTCTCTTGCTGCTGACCAGCAGAAAATGACCTCGATTGTTGGCTTTCATCGGCGTAATTGACTCGTGAGCACCAGTCAATGGTCTTTTTAAACACGCTCCGCTCATTTATCAACATCACAGAGTAAAAGTGACAGCACGATGTCAGATAGAGGCGTTTTCAACCAGTCATCCTAGACTTTTGGACCCTACTATGTCACTATATCAACTTTGTCTCATATGAAGAGATGAAAATCAATGGAGGACTGTGAATGAGAATAGCCGCTCAGATAAAGCAAATTTCTACACTTTTTCTGTATTCAATCTTAAATAATTTCCGTGATAAACTTTTAATGGTCACAGATTAACGTCTTTTTTGAAAGACCTTGAGAGTTTTTCAGTCTTCATTGATTCATAATAAGTGTCAGGGTTCAGACTGGGGTCAGATATGATGTGGACAAACAGGAAACTAGCTGCAATGCTGAACTCACTGAAATGAGTCATTGACAGAGAAGTGGATTAAATTAACATGAAATACACAGCCATACACACACTTAATGAAAAACAGGAGCAACTATATATACATATACACAACTGTTCAAAAGTTTAGGGTCAAGATTTTTTAAATTAATCTTTTACAGTGACAGCGCAGACATTTACGATGTCTTTTGATCTTTGTATTCCTCATAAAAATTAATAGAAAAAAAATTGAGATATTTAATATTCTAGTCAGGAAAACATTTAGTCAACACACAGGTAAAGCAAAGTTTCTTAAAAAAAAGTTGTGGTCCCCTTTTTGGCACTAGATTATGTGGAATGTTATGTAATGATGAATGAAAACCAATGTATTATAATTTTTATTTTAGATATTTATTTAATTATTTTCAGTATAAAATTTACAGGGAAAAAACAGCAGCTGTGGTTGCCGGAATTCGACCATAAAAAATACGGTAACAACATTTTAGGTATTACCATTTTAAGTTAAATTTACAGTTAGATACTGTAATTTCATTAACTGGTATAATGTTAATTAACCAACATATTAAAGTACTGAAATCTGTTTAGTACCTATGAAATTAACACCTAATTAACATCATGTTAGGTGATGAGTTTGCTGTATCAGAAGCAATAGATACTGTACATCCCACTGGGTTTTGTTTTCCATATTTGACTAGAATATTGATTCAATATTAAATATAGGAAATATTATTGAACATCATATTGCATGTAGAGAGCCGGTGCTGAATGATGAGTTTACACAACACACTGTTACGGCCCATTTCATAAGCTCAGTCCCTTTGCACTAGCCACATTTCGAGTACTTAATGCACGCTAATCCGACATGAAAGCCATTGTTTGAGTACTTTCACCCCCCGCTTTTAGCGGGTCCGGGATGCCCAGATTTACAGCCGATCCTCTTTTGTTTTGCAAACCCTGCTCGCTTCGTTTGGAGTGGCGACTGTACCGTCACTTATAATCATTTTAACATGAAATGCTCACCAATTATGTATGCGGAGACTCTTTGGAAGCTTAAAGGGATTGGAGGGGCATCCAGCTTCCAGTCATAACAGCTTTTCATATGCAAACGCACAAGCTCTGCATCGACCTCTGAGGGTTTGGGGCCCAAGCCGGAAGGCTCAGATCTCCTCCTCGCTGTTTTAATGATTATTGTGCAGGCTTGCTTACAATGTTTATCTGCAGTTGCCACATCAGCGCTTTTGAAATCCCCATCTGAGAGGAATTATGCCCGGTGAATTGTTAAAACAGGCATCAAACAAACAAACAGCTCATTTCTTCACTAGAAGAGAAGCTGCGGTCATTGATTTATCTCAGGGCCAAAGACTTTTTGTTGCATTTACGAAAAATGTTGCTGTTTTCACAAAGCATAGTAAAAAAAAAAAGATGCACAATTTACTATAAGTATTGTCAATAAGATCTACACAAACCACAAAACCTGTGCAACCTAGTGTAGTTAAATTACAGGCCAACTATCTCACAGTTCTGTTTATTTCTCAAATACATTTCTGAAATTTAACTATACCCCGCAAACAAATTTTGGAAATTTTTTGGGAGTTATGAACGTTTTCAACAAAAAAAAGATGATTCAAGGGCTGCACTAGCCATTAGACTATAATAATAACAAATAGGCTATACAAATATAATAGGCTAATAATAATGATGATGTTGTTGTTGTTGATGATCATGATGATTATTACACTAAGATGGGCAAACATGTTTTCTTGTAGGCCAATTTTAATTACTTTATGTAATATTTATTTATGGCAAACTTATGTAAATGGTGTTAAGCCCACATTGCGTGCAATATAATAATTTATATTATAAAACGATTAATTAATTTTATATAGCGCTTTTAACAAAACATAAAAAAAATAAATTATGAAATAATACAATCATTTTTACAATAATATTAATTAAAAATAAAATAATACTGAATCCATCTCTGATAATCCCGGGGTTGCTATGGTCATGCTGGTTTGTTTCTCGTGACCACAGGAAATAGATGTAGTTCCCTCAACATAGCATCTCCTTGCCATGACATAATATCACGTTTTGATAAAGCAATATACAGTTACTGTATGTCACACAAAGCATTAAAAATTATTTTTAAAAGTACAAATTGCAATATGATGTCCCGTTCAAATTTCAGCTGCAGTATTTATTAATCCAGTTTATTACTTGGACCTTTAATATTGGATGGCAGTTTATTATGGTGGTATATGAATAAAATGTTATGACCGGAGCAGTAGTTCTGATTTGCCATACCTTTAACTGAGGAAACAAGAAGTGAACTCATTCAAACTACTGTAATGACCTTATTTTCTTACAATGCTTACTGTATGAAGACATTAAGAAATCAAGGCACAATTTAACTAAGTTTTTACAATCTGAACACATTTCTCACTGTAAAATATCTAAAATAATGCATTACATGTTTAAATGGTGTAAAAAATGGTCATAGACATACTCAAAAGATCATGCATGACCCAGACAGTAAAAAAAAACATCTTTCTATAAAAACATCACTGCATTAGTTTAAATACAGAAAGCGACACTAGAGTATGTGGATCAAATGTTTAGTCTGGAAAAACACACGTTAAAGGGACAGTTGGACAAAAATGTAAATTACTGTCAACATTTACTTACCCTCAAGTAAATAAATAATGGCAGTTTTCATTTTTGGCTGAACGAACCCTGTAAGACCACACAGAACTCAAACCAGCCGACAGAAAAACATGACAAGCTGACAAACAATATGTGCCAAAACCTCAGAGAAACTACACAACGAGTGGACATACTGAACCTCAAAGATAATCAGCAACAGAAAACGCAATCCACGCCAAAAAACAGAAAATACATGAACTGAAAACCACCTGAAGTGGAATGTGGTGGGAACACTAAACACATTAGGTATCAAAAATCTCATATCAGTAGATTCAGTAAGGCAGTATTTTATGGTTGTCATCACATCTACAGCAAACTGCACTCATTTATACACATGAAAAAATAATAATAAAAAAAAAAAAAAAAAAAAAAAAACATCTGGCAAATGATGAAATCTCAGCATGGGAAAATGTTGAGGTTAAAGGAAGAGTTCACACCAATGATGATAGATATAACTAAAACGTTTTGATATAATATGATATAGTAATAATTTTTAGTCTGTGAATAGATACTTCCTCAGTCTCATGATGTTCCTATGTTGTTGTGTTCTTCACTTTTTGAACTACATTCTGTCTAATCCTCCTCATGTAGAGCCACTTTCATAGAGTCTAATTAAACACATCTGAGCGAGAACATTTAAGTGTTTAACATCTAGGCCAGTACTTATAAAGTCAGAATTATGAATTCACAATTACGTGAAAAAAAGTCAGAATTGCATTACATAAACTCGCAAATTCCGAGTTATAAAGTCAGAATTGCAACATTATATCTCAGAATTCCGACTTGATAACTCACAATTGTGTGATATAAAGTCACAATACTGACTTTCTTTCTCAGAATCGTGAGATATAAACTCGCAATAATGAGTCATAAAGTCAGATTATGAGTGAAATAAAAGAGTTTATATCACGTGCGAGTAAATATCCTATTTATACACATTTCTGTCTTAATATCTTGCATTTCTGATTTTAGAACTCTCAATTGGACTTGATATCTCACAATTCTGACTTTATCTTGCAATTCTGATTTTATAACTTGCAATTGCAAAGTTTTTCTATTTTGTGCCGGAAAAGGGTTTCATAAAAAACAGAATTTTCCTGAAAAAAACAAACAAACAAACAACTTCTCTTCTTGTTTAAATACGGTCCTATGCGAATAAAAAGGGGAAAAATGGCAAAAATAAAATGGTTTTAAAAATAATTTAGTTGGATTTAATAGACCAATACATTATCATATAATTTAATACACAACTGCACATACCAATATAATATAGCTAGGATATAATGTATTTACTTTTGGCCCACAATTAGGTTTTTTTGGATCTTCATATTAAAATGTTTGGGTAGAGAATAACAACTTAAATTTGGGTCTGTTTCACACACAAAACTGTTTTATGACTTCAGAGCAATCTGTATTTATTGGATGAGTCATAAACACTCTTGTTATAATACTGTGTGCTGTGTTTTTGTCATTTTGGAGCTCGATAGACTTCATTGTTCTTTAAATATTTCAGCATTTCTCCTCTTCTCTAGCTTGCTTCTAAGTTGTGTGATCATTTATTTTGCTCCTGTGTAATTTGCTTTGGATAAAAAGTGCAGCTAAATGCATAATGTTCCATGAAAGAAAGAGTCATATGGGTTCGGAACAACATGAGAGTGAGTAAATGATGACAAACGTTTTTGACTAAACCCTTCATGATCCCGGTATCAAAGCGGCTGCTGAATTTTGAACATTACACATCTCGCAGCAACACAATCATACAAGATCTCAATTAAAAAATAATAAACAAATGGTTCTCCAACAGATCCATAAATAAAAGTATGTTTTGAACTTGTGTCCTGCACATGTCAGTCTGGGTCTTTGACCTGCAGTGTCACAGAAAGTGTCCGTCACTCCTTTTTCCCAAAGAACTTCCTGAAGACGGATTTGTTTGGGGGTCGTGGGAGGCTCATGTAGCTCCTTATGGGCAGATCGGAGAAGGACTCCTGTTGGATGCTGTTTGATGAAGCCCTCGCTGTGCTTTTACAGACAGACGGCATCTCACCATCTCCGATGAAAAGAGTCACAGAGTAGCTAGAGCTGCTGTCCTGAGCTGTGCCTGAAGGAGGCGCTATAGGCTTGATCCTCTGATATGTGGCTGTAGCGATAATAAAACAAGTACTAAATGTTACACTAATAATTACACAATTTTTCGTCCATGTTTTAATTTCAATAGTAAACCTCTAAAAAACTAATTACATTTTATTGTACTGTCTCATGCCTTCATTTAAATACCACAGTTTTGTATAATAATTTTGTATTAAACCATACAGTTAACCATAAGTTGTTACATTTGTATTAATGTAACTGATTATTCATGCTTTTTAACGCTTAAAACAAGTCTTAGACTAAAATGTAAATCTGAGCTGCTTCAACTGAGAGAAACTTAACTGATATTAAAACATGTCAGTGTCTGTGTTTGTCTTAAGATACACACTAGTAATGCTTTTTTTTCTAAGGCATGCTTATAAAATTACTTAATTGTCCTAATTGAACTTTGGCCTAATCCTGTCTAAGGGTTAGCCCTGTCTATGAAACCGGGCCAGAATTTCAGAAAAATTAAATATATTTCATAGGGCCAAACTGTTAAATTGTATGATTTAATTTAATTACATCCTTTTTAATTACTAAAATGTAATTAAGTATTAAAATGCAATCCAGAAAAAAAGTAAATGGAAAAAATGGAATATGGGGAAAAAATATTTATAAATAAAACATTCCATACAGTCCTAAAGTGCTTTTTTTTTGTGTGTGTGTTAAACTTCTAATAAATTGTTGTTCAACTGTACAAGTTTCAGAATGTCCTACATTCTGACTTTAACCAGTAAAACACAGCTTAGAAATATTAATTATTGGAAAATTAGAACTGAATAAAAAAAAAATATCATAGGGCCCTACTGTATATTAGTTTAAGTAGAACTGAATTCAGTGCTAACTGGATGTATTAAATGTGACTCAGATGTACCTGAGGTAAAGGAGTGTGAGCGTCTCTTTTCGCTGGTCCAGCCCTCACTAGTGGACATGCAGGACGGTTTCTGTCTCAGACACTGGCCATGAGAGTCAAACTCATCCTCTTCAGAGAGAGAGAAAAAATAGAATCATTCAACCTCTACAGAACAAGGGCAGACAGTATAAGTGAGTAACAAAGTACTCGAGGTGAGAAATAATGTGACCAAGGTGGAAATTACAAAATCCAGAGCTAAAAAGTGCTTTTCCAGAAATAGAAAGCCGCTGACAGTGAACAGATGTGGCCATGTCTCATAATGTCTGCGTGATGCTCCGATCATCACCAGAGTCCTCTACTGCCCTCTTTCGGATGTCTAAAACATTTGTCTTGCATGTTATTTATTTATTACTTGCATTAGTTGGCAGTGTTGAGGAAGCTACTTTGAAACTGTCAAACTCAAAGCTAAATTTATCTCAAGCATGCTTTCAAATACTTAAAAGTAGCTTACGTAAGTTCAATTATATATTTAATTATATATTTCATGTTTTTTTTTACTGGACAAGACAAAATGCTGCTAAGAAATATTTTTATAGTGCAATAAAAAATTGTTATGAGTTAACCACATATTTATTCAATTTATAGACATTTATTATAAATGATATATTTCATAATATACTTTCAGGCACTAAATCAATGATGTTGTATGACCCTATATAATAGTTATGAACATAAACATTTAACTAAATTGTACTATATATACACACAACATATACAATACTATGAAATCTTTCAATTTAAAATAACTGCTTTGTATTGTTACTAGTGCTCTCAAATGATTAATTACATTCAAATTAACATTTTCTGTCTACATAATGTGTGTATTCTGTGTATATTAAATGCAAACATTGCATGTACTGTATATATTAAAAAAAAATATGTTCTTTATATGTTAAATATATTTATATATATAATATAAAATATAAGAATATAAATATAAAAAATTATATACATGTAAATATATATATATACAGTATATGTATGTGTGTGCATAATATATATATATATATATATATACACAGTACACATATTTTCTGGTTACAGGAAAATCTACTCTTATTTCTTTCTTAGTTCACTGAAGTATATTAGTCACAGTTTCTCACCACAATGTCCCGCATCTGAGAACGAGGGGAGCAACAGATCCTGATGCCTTCGGTGGATCTGCAGAGCGTCACTGGTGTGAACTATGATCTCTTTGGTTCGTCCTGAGACGGGCTGACTCTGTGCTAAAACGGTGGTAGTGACATAATTTCTCATGGAGCAGTGACATTTATCTCCACACTGACAGCTGCTGATAGCAGGAGAATGCCGAGGGAGCATTGCTGAAGCTGAAGAGCCATGACACACTGATCTGTTCACTACAGAATCACTAGACTCTGTAGAGATAAGAGGATTTTATGTGAGTATGACTGGTCATATAAGGCATTGAAAACTTGTAAACGGACAGACAGATAGCATATGGTATATTACCAGTGTGTGCTTGGATTCTGAGGATCCATTTCTTCATCATAAATCGGGACGATGCACTGAGGAGATACTCGGATCCGTCCTGCAATCTGAGAAAAGTGAAGTCCTTCAAATGAATATGTGCAGGTGAAAATTATTTAAACAACTGCTTCCATCTCTAACTAAGACAAACATGAGAGTTGTGCATCTTTTACCTCAAGCAGAAGCAGTTGGGTTTTTTGGTGTATTCTGGCGATGGTTCACACACCGCTCCAATTAGATTCAGAGGAAGGCTGGTCACACAGCTCTGTGGAGTACAAATATAGAGTCATTTTGGCTAGATGCTTTACAGCTGCCTTAATTCAATCACAATTTAATCACAGTTCAACCTTGCAATGTAACTAATGATGTCTGTTTGCAATAAACGAACACAAAGTTTTCTACTTGGTTGCAAAGCCAGAACATGAAGTCTTCGAGCTTACCTTGAGTGTATCTTTCCTGTCCTGATAGAAACATATTGTTTGTTTGTATAGCACAGCATGATAGGAGTTCCATGCCCTGCATGGTGCCTGAAATAGTAAATTTATTTTATTGGTTACATAAAGACCAACCGAAATGCAACCTAATTTGACTTCTACCACAGTAGCCTGCATGTAAAAGCACGAGGCACTGGACACAAAAGCTACATTTACACTGCAAGTCTTGATGTTTTGACCGTATCCGATTTTTTGGCCCGTCTGTTTACATTAACTTTAGACACTGTCTTTGCATTAATTCCCACTCAAAATGATTGTCAATGATGGCCGTGCTATTAAAATGATTTATAACTCATATTGAGTGGCCGTTATTATTTCCCAGCACGGACAACAGTTGTCATGGATGTTTTGCAGCACAAAATCTGCCTGGACGAATAAAGAACGAAAAATAACGGTAGTTTTCAATTTCATCACTTTCATTGCTTCGTTTATCTACAGCTCGCGGTATAATTCATTATAAAAGTAGCACTGTAAGATTATGAATTTCAATTAATTAATGTGTGTGTGTGTGAGAGAGAGAGAGAGAGAGCACGCACAAGTGAGTAGCCTATAGTAAAACATGTTGGTTTAATTACAAAAACAACGTTATCACCTCATTGGCGAGAAATATAATGTAGGTTTTAGTAGCAAAGCTATTGTATTTATAAAATGACAGGGCAGGTGTTGAATGTTCCCACCTCAATTTAATTACCCAGCATTAACGCTGTCTTTATGGGCAAATGTGTTGCCCTTGCATTAGGAATTCCGCTGGGAATCAGATATGTAAGCTCAGACGTAGGTTGGATGTCCAGATATCAGATACAGTATGTATCAGATTAAAATCCACAGTGGCCCAGATAGGATGTGAAAAAAATCGGTTTTCGCACGGATTTTTGTGTTTACGCGTATGCATCAAAATCAGATTTTTTGTGCCAGTGTAAATGCAGCCAAAATGCTTATTTGTTGTGGTTGGGGTCAAGAAAATATCTGTAAGTGTGATATTTACTTTCTTTCCACCCAGTTGTAGTTTGTGTTTCCTTTCCAGTGTACCGTCCATTGATGGCAGTTCCAGTTCTGGTCTTCCACTCTGAAAAACAACAAAGACTAGAATTAAAAACCTTGATATGATGAGATACAATAACTATTTTCTAGTAATTGTGAAGACCTTGAAGTCCTTGGTTTCAGCTGTGTGTGAATTTTCAAACTCAGTCCTGGAAGGCCACTGTCCTGCAGAGTTAAGCCTGGAAATTTCAAGTATGCCTAAAAAGACCTTGATTAGCTAATTCAGGTGTGTTTGAGCTAAACTCTAAAGGACAGTGGTTCTCCAGGAGTAGGGTTGGACACCCCTGACTGAAGTCCTAAACCACATCTAACAGGGTTTGACTGCCAACTTATAGACCTCACCTTCAGAAAACCTGTTTCCTCCTCCTCCTCCTCCTCTTCCTCCTCCTCCTCTCTATAATGGTAGATATACTTTTTCTGGTCCTGTATTTCAGGTAGTTTCACCATATCTGAAGCAGTTTCATTTACAGCCACTTGCTTGTAAACCTGTTCCTGTTGAGTGAACGCAGCCCAAGACCTCCTGTACCCTTTATCCAGAATATGCTTTTCTTCTCTTGGGTTCTGCTGCTTCCCAAAACCCATCACAGTCTGGACAGATGGTGGCAGTCTGAACTCTGCCACAAGAAGGTTGGGTGCAGAGGCTGTGACCAACTTTCTGAAGAGTACTGCTTGTTCTTTTGGTGAGGGTTCCCTGTGTTGGTCTGGAGATGATGTGGCCTGGTAGCCATTATACATGATGTCAGAGTTTAGACTCTCTCGGTAGCTGTTGGTGTGGTTCCAGATGTCCTCCAGCTCCTCCTCTTCCTGCTCAAACTGCTGATGGTCAGGATGAACAGGATCATCAATATCGATAGATAAGGTAATGCTCTTGTCCTTGGAGAACCCAAAGTTCTTGTTGGACACTCCTGCATCCAGGGATTGTACCTTCCCAATGGTCTTTTTGGGCACTGGACAATCTGAGGAGTCTATGTACTGACCCTCAGCACATAACTTGAAGCTTCCAGAGCTGGAGTGACCAGAATCCACTGAGTCCTCTCTTCCATTGGCTTTGAAGTTCAACACCACATGAGAAGCATGGCTGGGACTTAACTGTTGAGTGCTGGAGGTCTTCACTGGCCTATGGAACATGTGTCCATTAAGATTGTGAACCAAGGTATGGACACTTGGACATACATGAATCTCTGGTGCAGTTGAGTTGTGCTTAGCTATCCCTTGGATTGCATCCTCTGGAGGACTTACATAGTGGCTCTCCTTGTTTGTAAGTTGAGTCACATTTGCGTTACAACTAACCACCTCTTCTTTGGGCACTATACTGATCTCAGACAGATGTTTCTGCTGGATATTGGTCAAGTCATTGAATGATAAAGGATGATTCTCTTCAAATGAGATGTTTTCAACAACTGGAGACGGTGGAGGAGGAAATTCTTCTTCAGTAAATGAAACCGTGTCAATGTTGATCTTTTTGGAGTCTTTACAATCAATCTTGAGGGTTACTTCACCTGGAGAAATTTGTTTGGGCTCTTCTTTTTGGGTTGAAGGTGAGCGAACTGTTTTAAAGGTGCTCAGAGCTGTCGGACGATCAACCTGAGAGTCCTGGTGATGACAGTTTGTTTTCTTTTGCTCAGGAGGGCCAATTGTGATGACATCTTGAATGCTAGGGATAAGGCTCATATCCTTGGGCAGGTCGAAGCTTAACACTGAACCCAAGGACAGAAATCTGCAGTGGTTCTTCACATGTCCTTTGGTGGCAACTTCTACAGTGCTGTGACCTGGAGATCTAACCTCTCCAGAACATTCTTCATCTATGTCTTTCACTAAAGGGTTCTTTATGTAGTCCAAAACATGAGTTCCATCACTGTTTGGTTTCCTTGCATTTTTCCGCTTCTTCCTTTCCTTCAGGGGCCAAGTCTGTGTATCGTATGTCTCCGGTTCATGTACAGGTGGCAAATCAGCCTCCTCTGAAAGATCCGCTCCCATGATCCTCTGAATGGTGTGTCTACGGTCATCTTTCTTCTTCTTCACCTTCTTGCTCTTCCTCTTCAGGCTGCTAAAGATTGAGATGCTGCCATTCTTTGGAAGGAGGTTGTTGGCCTGATGTAGGTTGTCTTCAACGGAGGAAGAGGAGTATGGGGAGGTGCAAGGGGAGGAGAGAGTATACAGGGAAGTCCTTGGAGAGGAGGAGGAGGGCCTTGGAGCTTTGTCTTGGGGAAGCACCATATTCTCATACACTGCTGTGTTGTTTTCCGTAACATGCAAATAAGTACTTACCTAAAACACAAGGGAAAGATTGTTTAAGAGGGTTATCACATTTTTTCTTCCATTCATAAAATGGATAGCATGCATAAGTATCACACTTCAACTCAAAGTTCACCTTTCAAAGATATATCATGCTAATTATCAGATGTGCAGTGCACCTAAAAAGCATTTGGATGGTTAGGTTGCACATTAAAATGAATGAATGTCATTGCATTGCAAAACAAAATATCAAAAGTGGCATCTGCAGACAACTCTTGGTGTCATTTTTAATGAATGTACTGTATGAAGTAATTAAAAAAAAACACAGGTGTTGTTCATCACATTAACTAATCAACATGTTGCACAACCACAAAGTTTCTTCATTTTGAAAAATGTAAATGTGATTGTTTACATTGTTTACCTCATCTTTATAAGAAATGTGACTGGTCTGGTGTTTTATCATCTTATGCAATGCCATTCATATTTAAGTGTGGCTTAAGTGTCCAAATACTTTTTATGGCCAGTGTAATTCACAATTCAAACACTGAAAAATGATTATTTGTATAACCATTTATGAAAATAAGTTTTTTTAGTATCTGAACACAGCACTTCTGTGAGTGTCTGGCTCAAGCAAAGCATTCCTAAGCAAAAACAAAGACACATGTTGCTTCACATTTGTTACTGATGAATGATGACATCGATCTGCAATGATAAAAAACATTTAAAATGCTGAAACATCTTTTCCTTCACTGCTTATGTTAAGCAGCTGAAATACACATTTCTTTTGGGATAAAATAAACAATTCCTACATTCTCTGAAGAAAATTTATGCAAAACTTGCTAATATACCACCAGTATGTTGAGAAAGTTTTTTCTAGGGTGTTGCTATGTTGTCACCACATAGTATGTGGTTACCAACATGTTATGGGTAGGGTTTTTTGTGTTGCTATGCTTTTGCTAAGGTGTTCTAGATCATTTTCAGGGCATTACTATGCAGTTGCTAAGATGTTCTTGGGTGGCTGTTGGGGGCATTGCTATGCTGTTGCCAAGGTGTTGTGGTTAGTCATCAAGATGCAGTGACTAAGCAGTTGGTAAGGTTCTGAGTAATTTAGTGTGTTGCTACATTATTGCAAAGCTGCTCTAGGTGTTTGCTAAAGTGTTTCTTGCTTTTGGTGTTCTGGATACTTGGCAAGGCCACAAGGTTGCCAGGTTGCCAGGGTGTTGCTACAGGATTCTGGGTAGTTGCCAGGCCATATTATATGGTTTTAAGTGTGCAGTTTTTCTGAACTGGTTGCAAAGGCACTGCTATGTAATTGCTAAGGTGTTCTAGTTGCTATGCTGTTACGATCATGAACGGCTGTCAGGGTGTTACTATGCAGTTGCTAAGGCTATGTGTTTCTAGATGGTTGTGCTATGGAGTTGTTGCTTACATCAAAAAGCCACACAAAACACCAATAATGCAAAAGCATTAGGTTTACATCAGAACAGAACACTAGCATTACTTCACAAGCACACTTGATTTTTTTTTTGTGTGTTAACTCTGGGCTTAATAAGAATCATCTGCTCTTAAACATGTCGTCATACACAGCTGTAATGGCTTGACCTTTCACCCCGTGACTAATCTTGAGCTGCTCTGGCAGCCCCAGACCATAAATCACACAGATCAGTCAGGAAGGTCTTCTAGAAAGTTCGCAACAAATTCTCTAGCACTCCCCGCTCCTGCTGGGAGCCATTTCAAATCTCAGTGATCATGGGAAGCGAAGGGTGAGGTCACATCTCAGCACCGCAATGCTGTCATGAGTTTACATCAGCCCTAAAGAGAGCTTACGTAAGAGTGAAAAACCCCCCTGCATGCATTTTATCATCTCCCTTATCACCTGCTTCTTTTGTCATTGTTTTTCTCTGTTCATATCTGATTAAAACAACTGATTTGCAGCAAATCTTTAGATCTAATAATAACCTCTGACCTTTGAGAATTTAATTATTTTTACTTTCATATGGATTACATAATCAGAGCGCATTTGATTTTTGTTAGAATTGGTTCATTTAAAAAGTAGACAATTCAAGCTTTCTATACATATATGTTGCAAGTCTGTGAGGGAAGTAGCCTATAACACTTTTGAGTTTCGGTTTATTTTGTGATGCTATCTAGTTCATGAAGACACATCTTTGTTGTTTTCTTAATTTTACAAAAGCACAACATTTTGGAAATAATGTGAGTGTACACAAACAAACGTAGACCCTTTACAGTTTCAAATCTGTTTAAGCAAAATGACAGTGTTTTTTTTTTATTTTTTTTTTATGCTGGTATAAGGAGAAAATGCAAGTTGCTGGAGCCTCCATGTCATACAGTATGTGGACTAATAGCTTCCTTACTCTAACACAAGCACTTGGCTATGTGCCTAATAAAGCACATTTGTCTAGGTTAATATTAGAGTGAGCGGCCATGTTACACTGCTACTACTTACATTTTTTCAATTACAAATTAAAAAGCCATATTTCAGGGTGATGAATGATAGGTGAACATTTGGATTTCCTGCCTGATATACTGTAATTGCCACATGTATATGCATTTACAATCTGTTCATCACAGAGTTTCTTTTCTGTAACAAGCTGAGATTTTTGTCGACTAAGCCTCTTCTCATTGTCTATAATGGGGGGAAAAAAATACTAAAAGTTTGCTCAGTTCCTGATGCAAAGCTTTTGTACTGGTGCAGAACACTCAATGCACGTTTCAATCATCATTTCTAAATTGTTCTGATGTCTAGGGTCTCATTTTTATTATCAGAGGTTTTATACGTGCTGATAGCTGCAAGGGCACAAAATACAATCCTGCTGACAGAAGATATAAAACTGCAAAAATGAAATTAAATGATATGACAGCAGCTAGACACTTTCCCACAAATGCTAATCCTCCTGATATTTAAAAAAAAAATTGGATTACATGAGAGCTGCAGACCTACAGCAATGGGCAAAATGACCAAAATAACTTCTAATACCGACCAAAGTTTTTATTTCACAGACTCTAATGGCATAATAAAAGTCCCAAGGATATTGCAAAACCATTTAAGGCTACTATTCGCTACTATATTTTAAGTCCCTGTAACCGTTCCAAGAAACACACACTTTTTATTTTTGCTGCAATTACTTTCAAAATGTTCCCAAAGACAGTTTTGTAAACAACCCGAACGCTTGAAATGAGGCTTTATATGAGTTTTGGAAGAGTTTCTCCTCCCGGATTGTAATACTTCCCATATACCAGCAGCTCAAAATGAGATCATTGGAAGTGCCTATTTCCTCCAACATCTTTTCATTACATGCCCATACCTGTTTGCAATCTCCTCTAAACCATAGTGACCTCTCTTCCATCACAGCCTCTTTGGCTTTGTTGCCTTTCCAACCACTTTATAAATAAACGATCAGACCAATGGTGATATTTCATAATAGAATATTATTACACTATATTCTGAGATGTACTGCTTCGGTAATTAAAAAAAATAAATAAAAATGATAAGATGTTTCAAGATCATGATGTTAGTCAGTCCATCACACTACAGTCCTCATGCACACGCACACACACACAAGCAGAGCTGGGTAGACTTCTCACAAATTGTACACAAAAATAGTATTTAGCAATGTAATCCATTACATTACACATTTTAGGTAATATAATCAGACTACTTTTTGATTACTTTTAGATCACGTCTGTAGGTAAGCCTATTTCCACCACTAAATAATTTTAAAAAGGCAATTGTGACTTTTAATCTCACAATTCTGACTTTTTTCAAGATATAAACTCTCAGTTCTGACTGTTTTGTGTAACAACTGTAAGATATAAACTTAGAATTGCAAGATTTTAGATTTCAATTCTAATAAAAAAAAGCCAGAATTGGCAGTTTACATCTCACATTTGTGACTTTACAATATGCAGGTTTATATTGCACAATTCTGAGAGAAAAGTCTAAAGAAGTAAACTGACGGGTACAAGAAAAAACAATTGGAATTGTTCAAATTAAAAACTTGTAATTACCTTCTTTTTTATTCTTATTATTATTATTCAGTGACAGAAACAGGCTTCCAAACTTTTGACCTAAATTGTTTATCACATTGATTTAAATAGAATAATACAATATTAATATAAAAATACAAAGAGAAAGATATAGAAATATACTCCACTCATTGTTATTAACAACATAAAGTTTGGCGAGGAACTGCTAATAAATAAAAAAAGCTAATAATTACATTATAAAAACATGAAATTAAAATACTTTTAAAATAATTGTCATTTAAAGACGAAAGCCTTTCAAAGACATACTAATACATGATTAAATAATAATACAAAAAATTGTTCAACCAGTAGTAGAAAAAAGTTCCTACATTTTTTTCTGTGTAATTATAGCCAGCTGACTAATCTGTAAATGTCCACAACACTGAAAACGTTTAGCGGCAGACCATTTTAGAAAGGTAAATGATATAAAATTATGAAATGATGAATAATTGCTATTTTGTGAATAATATTGCAACTATGTAGCCAATAAAAATTTAACTGTAGTCTGATTACAAGTATTTTACAACACAGTATAATACTTCATACATTGTATACTTGATGTTTGGAATCTGATTACGTAATCCAGGTTACGTGTAATCAGTTACTACCCAGCACTGCACACAATTACCATGTTTCCGTTTACTCGTGCAGGGCCACCGACCAACAATATTTACCTCTTCTGCACTGTGTCGATAAATCTTTTTCTTTCTCTTTAAACTACCAAAAAGCCCCTGGCAGCGCTTCCAAAAGCTTTTAGAGGCAGAAGAGTGAGACTCAGCAGGCTGAAGGGGAACGCAGAACAAAATAAAACAGAGAGGGGTGTTTTTGAGGAAAGAGAAGGAAATGTGAAGATACTGAGAGGGATATCAAACACAGAGCAGCATATAAGTGCAGTAGGGTTTGACTGTGTGTGATTGTGATGTTTAATCATGCTCACCCTGTGCAAAGGTTCGGGCACTGGTATACCACCTTCCCTGCCAGACGCCTGTACCTGGATCTGTGTGTCTCCAGAGTTACTGAAGCTGAGGATGAGGTTGACGGTGCCTCCTAAAGTTGAGGAACTGGGTTCCTTTAGGACCAGGTACGGTGAGTTCAGCCTCTCTACATGATCTCCGTCATCGCTTCCTTTAGTACTGACACTTTGCATCACCTCATATCCATAATTGTGCTGCAAAGTGTCTTCCACGTCACCAGGGGGCGCACTTGTGAGGCTTTCTGTTCTCATCTGAGAGACCTCGGGTGAGGGTTCCACCTGAACAATGGCAGAATTAGCATGCCTTCTGCATCTTTGGGTCGATCTCATGAAAACTGAGCAATTACAAGTCACATTTCACAAACAAAAGATAAATTAAAATGAATGTCTGTACCTGTGTTTGCGGGCTGCAGACCGTAGCCTCGGAGTAAATGGCATCTGTCTGAGCTTCTTCAGACTTTTGTCTTCTCAACAGCTGATCCTTCTGAGCCCTCCAGTGGACCAGGATCCATCCCAGCATGCTCCTCAGCTCCTCCATCCTCTCTCTGATCTGCACAAGACAGAGCATTGAAAAAAAAAAACCTGAGGTTGTTCTTTCATAGGAGACTTAGAGAGAGTATAGAGTTACAAAATCTGTTTATATATCAGTTGAGCAATGCAGCTGAAGCAGATATTAAAGACAGCGTACATACCATTTTACTGAGGTGATGTTCTTCATCAAAGAGTTTTTTCCCAGCCACGGCGAGCTGATCAAACTCCTCGAACTTCTGCTCGATCTGCCGATCCAGAACCTCAACCAGAGGCTCCTGGTTCTCTCGGCTTTGACGCAGAGCGCTTTCTGAGAAAATGCAGGAGCGGGTGTCTTCTGTCCAAGAGCTGTGGGAGAGAAGATGAACGGCAGAGAGGTGAAGACAAGTGCTTCAGGCCAACACACACAGCTCAAGATGATGCTCACCAGACGCTTCTCCAAACATATGAAGAGAATACAGTGTGAACAGACATCTCCCATCAATAAATCAAACATGAGCTTTGCAAATTATATTCATAGAACATTCCTGGTGAATCACGCCAAAACATGGCCAGGTCACATAAAAATCAAAGAAAAGGAGGACCACTTTGAGTTTTTGCTTTATGGCATTATTTTTATGAAAATTAAGTAAGTTTCCCCAAAATTTACATTACTGTAATGCATCCAGACATTTGGGGCCAGTTTCCCGTACATGGATTAAGACTAGTCCTAGATTAAAATAAATGTTAAGAGCTGTATAAACTGCAAAGGCTTGCACTGAGATATCTTAA
>JAUCMS010000022.1:17249086-17263097 GCA_032357445.1 Enteromius radiatus | reverse complement strand
TGTAGTTATTAACTCTTTAGACTGTTAATGATTAGTGCTTTTTTTTAAGTTTGTGGGTAAGAATCGTGTAAAAAAAAAAAACAAAAAAAAAACTTATTTTGGGGATGGATTCCGGGAAATCTCCCTTATTTTCAATGTTCAATGTTGAATGTTATCTATGGGTTTTCATAGATGCTAGGATTGTTCAGTAGCTCACGAAATGCAGAGATGTACTTGTGTAAAAGGAAGTTGAAACAACACAGTTTTGCATTTGTTGACACTATTGGGTAGGTTTAGGGTTGGATTTGGTGTAGGGCGTATTTCCAACATGATGGAGCTTTAACTTTTAGTGACTGTTCCCAGATATTTCATGTAATAAAAACACATTAATACATACCTATATCAAAGAAATAAAGTGACTTGTGGCCAGGTATGGTGACCCATACTTGGAATTTGTTAGGGGTGTCAGGGGTCACATATTGAATTGAACCTGTGTCAAATATTGACCAGGGGTCACATATTGAACCTGTGTTTTATCGCCACTTAGTGGACATTTCTTTATGAAACTGGCGAAACGTGTTGTAAGGCACAAAAAAACGGTATGGTACAAAAAGTGCAGGTACATGTTTTTATGAGACCAGGTTGCAAAAATCATAAAACATCTGCATATATTCAACTGTGAAATTGGAAGTCAAATCAAGGGTCTCCTATCAAAGCATCACGTTTTCGACTCTTCTGGGTCACCCTTACTGAGAGGACACCATAGGGCTTGTTTGGTTTATACCTCTGCTACTGTAGTTACCTGAGAGTCTTCTGAAGAACGGTCCAGCAGTCTTTCACCTCGCTCTGCTTCTGTGTAACACGGGCCGCCAGCGTCGGGTGCAGGTTAGACAGCTGGGAAACGCTCACATCCAGTGTCTGAAACCACACAGAACCACAGGAAAACAAACGCGGACATCAGGCTTGTGTTTGACACTGAGCTGGACCCTGAACTAAAGCGTTTAGGGTCAGCGTGTTCACAGCACAGCTCCTCGTGTGACTATAATGGGATCTGAATTTTGGATCGCGCACCATGATTTGACTGGCAATGTCCCGAATTTCCCCGTCTCTTGCACTTTCCACTCCGTTGCTCGCAGAGAGGCTTTTTCTCTGGATGAAAAGTTAAAAAAAGGAGAGCGAACGTAAATAACATTCTTAGATTACATCAGCATGTCAACACACAGACACAGTTGGGTTATATTCGTATCAAAGCGCACGTCGAAGATACAGGGTTTCCTGTGGGGTTTGAACAGAAATAGATCAACGAAGGAAAGTGATTACCATGTTGTTGATGGAACAGACAATGTTATCGGCCTGCTGGTAGAAGGATGACACTTCGAGGGCGAGCTGTAGATTCTCGTGATACTCCTTCAAGTGCGACTGGGCCTTCAGCCACCTAGGTAGTTGACAAATAATAAAACGTAACTTAATTAATTATATAATAATTAGTATTATTTTTTATGTATTCACATAATTACATTTAATTCATAAAGTGATGATAATACAATTATTATTATCCGCTTTGAATATTATGTGAATGTATATTTATTATATATATATATTTTTTTTTTAATATATTTAATCATTATTTATATAATTTAAAAAAATTATGTAATTATGTTTCTCTGTGTGTACACATTACTGTTAGTATTAATAATATTTTATATTATATATGTGTGTGTATTTACATATGCATAATAAATATACATAGTACACAAATATTAAGTAAATAAAAAAATATTTTGGATGTGATTAATCACAGTTAATCATCTGAAAGCACATTATATATACACACACACACATAAACAGTAAAGGTCTATCATAATTTTTGTGTATTATTATAGTAGTAGTATTAGCACTAACATTTTGTTGATGTGTTTCCTGCGGGTTGAGATGGTCTTTCCTTCCGTCTTCCCCTGTTTTTCCAGTCTGAGGGCCATATGATTGATCTCCTCATGAAGATTATTATACAGCTGCTCATCCTGAAGGATCATCAGAAATACAAGATTTCCTGAGCTCCTGATCTTACATCTAACCAAAGCACATGTTAACCAGGTGCTCGGGCCACATTTTTAGCTAATATCCCCAAGCCTAGGAGTACAACTGGCTTATTCAATTGGCTTCAATCAGTGACAGCTGTGAGTGAGCACAGTGAATGACAGTCTATATGTGCATAAGAGGAAGGTCTCAGCCTCTCAGACTGCACCTGCTCACATTCAGGTAAACAAAGGTACTAAACTGGACGATAAAAACAGATTTTTTTAACAGAAAATCCAATTGTTTTCCAGTAGCGATAATTGAGGCCTGCTGAGAATTTAACAGCAATTCAGCAAGTCTGTTGTCTAGAATCACCCACCTGTTTCAAATCCAGTATCTTCCTGGTAAGCTGCATCTTGTCAGTGTTTTCCCCAAGGATGCTGGCCAGAGATTGTTCCTGCTCCTGCTGACACATATAAAAGCTTTACAGGCCTGAATTGTTGTAGCCCAGCGATTGTTTTCTTTGAATGCAGCTACTGTTGTTGTAAATGAGTCTGGCTACCATGGTGAGATATAAAACAGACTTGATAAGTAACATCTCGGTTTAATCTTGGGCAGAGATGCAAAGCAGGCCGAAGACTAATGAGTGAAGGAAAAAAGAATAAAATGACCAAAATCCCACAAGAAAACAAATATTTAAATTTGAATAACAAATCATGTTTCTAAAAAAACACTAAAATAAATGTTATAAAATTTCAATGTTATATCCTTTATTTTTACATATAATATTTACAATATATATATATATATGTGTATATTTATTATATGCATTTATAAAAATACACACATACATGTATATATTTATTTATATACACATATTTATACACACACACACACACACACACACACACACATATATATATATTTACAATATTTTAATGTATTTACATGTATATATTTATATTCATTTAATTTATATTATATATAAATACATTTATATACATAACATAAATATTAAATATAAACAATACACAAATATCACATAGAAAAAATATTTTGGATGTGATTAATCATTATTCATTTTGACAGCACTGATATATATAATTTAAGATAAATTGTAGAATTGTAACTAATTTTATTACGGTTTTTTTTTACAATAAAAAATTATCTAAAATTTGACATCAAAATTTGAATTATTTAAAATATGACAGTAATGACAAAAAAAGCTCAAAAGTAAAGCACTTGAATGTATTAAAAACAAAAATTTTATGAAAAATTTGTCATAAAATTGTCACAATGCAAAAAATTAGTAAATAATAATACAAAAAAATTTCAATGCATCTAAAACTATGCTTAATTTTCTGATTTTCTAAAAAATATATAAATTCTTTTCACTGTTTCACTATTGAAAAATGACAGTGAGAGGTTTTGTGAGGTTCATCCTAACACCAACATATCACTATATAACCCACTAAGATCCACTAACATTATCAATTTAGAATAAAACCCAGAAAAACAACCATGATCAAAAGGCTCTGTTAATTAGTATAACTAGGTTTAGTGGTGTGTTTAACCTTCTCTTTGATCCACGCCTCCAGACGGTCCACCTTCTTATTAAACTCCTGGAGAGTCTTAGCCCCGCCCATTGCCTTGATTTGATTGGCTGCAGTCAGTTTGAGCGTGTTCCATTGGTCTCGGATGTGAGCCAGCTGTTTCTTCACCAGGTCAGACGTCGGGTTAAGCTTGCACATTAATTGCTCTCCCATCTGCACAAACATTCAGCAGCGCTACATGAGCAACAAAAGCTAAAACAACAGCTTAATCATATCAACGCGCTTGAAATCCACCCAAGTCCTCGTTTCTCTGTGTCTCAGGCTAACAGGAGATCCGGTTTTGCAACCCACTGGGGATGTGTGTGTCAGAAGAGGTCAATTATTTGCAATGTACTATTTCAACATGAAGGGGAAAGGACAAATTTAGCATCTGTGCTGGGGAAAGTTGTTTTTTTTTCTATATTGTGTGATCTCCCAAAAAACTTTCTGAGGCTCTGCAGGTCTTGTCTGAGCTGAGCTGTTAAAATTCTGTTTTGACAAGTCGACATTAAAAAGGAGTTATGATTGTTACCATAACAATTTGTAAATGTTTTGCCGTTTATTTGCAAAAGAGAGAACTTCTTTTGTTGACTTTGGCCGAAGGAGCTGTTGAAACCTGATGATGATTCATCAGTCTTTGGCTCCTTTAATGAAGACAGTTAGTCCTAACCTGATTGAGTTGTATGACGGTGTTCTCGAAGTCCTTCAAATCTCTCTGAAGGGTTTGACAAAGTTCCTCCCAGTCTTTCAGAGGACATCTGTGGATGTTCCTGGTGTCCCTCAGGTCTCGAAGCTTCGCTCTGATCCACGTCTCTGCCTGCAGGACACAAACATATATAAAGTTTATTTCCTAATAATTGAAGTGGAATCTTGTAAGCTGCTTATTAAGGACATGCATAATGTTACAAAAGAGATTTTACTTCCAGGAATCCCACTCACTTCAAGAAATTATTTTCTTCTTTAGTACATATTTTCCATTACAAACATCTAAACATAAATGTAATTAAGAAGCAAATTAAAGTCTGAAATTTCTGAAAAATTCGCACTCTCCTCCCGAAATGCGTTTTAGAAAATAATATTAAAACAAGACATTTGAAACACTTGAAAAACATTTCTAATGGGGAATAAAGTAAAAAAAAAAATTCATCAGTTTCCAGGAAATATTAAGTAGCAAATCCTTATTATTGATATTATTATTATTATTAAGTAGAAAATATTAAGTAGCAAAGCTGTTTTTTTTATATTAGAATGATTATATTACATTTCTGAAGGATTAGCATCTGTAAATTAGCCTATTATATGACAGTGAAGACTAAATGTAATGATGCTTGAAATACAGCATTGCATCCCAGTAATTAATAACACCATAATATATATATTTACATAACTTTTCACAATATTGTTTTTACTGTATTTTTGATCAAAAAAGTAAAAAAGAAAAATGCTGGTGCACACATACATACATACATATATATATATATATACACACACATACTGTACATACACACTCTTTTTACAGTAATTTGTAAAAGCCAGTCTAACGTCCAAATTTAAAACAAATACTTTTTTTCTCATCCCATTGACAGATATATATTCTGAATGTAAGAAAAAAAAACTTTTTTATTATTATAATATAAATATCATAAAATATTTAATTATTTCAGGCTAAAGATCTGAAGCTGGTGTAAGAGAATATTCCTACCTCTAATAAATATTGCTAAAGAAACCTACTCAAAACTATGGCAATTCAACAAAATGACCAATTTCTAAACTATTCAGGCTGGATCACACCACAGAGGATGTTAGTTTCATCCTTTTTTTGTTTTTTCTTTGAATTGTATTGTTAATGCTTGAAACACGAACACATGTTGAGACACTTAAGGCCCATTTTACGCTCGCTTAGCTTTCTGAGTGTGCTTTGGAAACACAATATTAAGCAAATAGATTTTAAAGCAGGCTATGTGAAGCTATAGTCGCTGTCTATTATTTCACGCCGAGGAGAGGGACTTTTCTTTTTGAAGAAAATAGCGATTACTTACGCCTGGACTTACAGAAACACTTCAGAAATATCATCGGGAGATTGCTCACCGTTTCTCAGATATCATGTTATGAGCAGTGAAGGTTTCTTTTGGCTGAAGCTCACAGATTGTTGCGTAAGGCTTTTGAAAGCACCATTTCTGGCCATGTTTGCACTGCGTGAATAGAAAGCAGCTGGCCGAGTCCAGATAGGTCCTGGACATGTTTATTTGGTATGAACACAATGTATGACCACTGGCGGTCTTCAAAAAGCCCACCCACATCAGCACAAACCAAACGATTGTTAAATGAAGTTGTCATTTCTGCAAGACTAAACGCATATGATCTCAGAAGCCAATAAAACCAACATATCGGGTTAAATGTAAGGAGACAGCTAAGGATAATTATTAGCGCTGCTGGCTACAGAAACCATCACTACTGCTGATAGTGCTATTGGGCATATAAAAATATTAAACTTTGCCTCATAATTCGTCCCAGACAGACATGAATGATTGCAGAGGAGACGTATGCTATTATTTTTGCTTGACCATTTTAACTCCTACCTTTTCAAGAAAATATAAAATCGTGTGCACTGTAAAATATTTCAAGATCCTACAACTTAAAAACATTAAGTAGAAACAAATTGGCTGTTCAAATCATTACAACTATTTTTTTTTATTATTATTTAAATGTTCTATAACGCAGTGTCAGAGATACCATTATAGCTTTTCATATTATGAATCAGTTCCTGTTTTTATACTTTATAGTGTGCATTTGAATTTCCATTTTATTTTAATTGTAGTTGTAATCTTTTTTTGTATTTTGTAATTTATAATATTAATAAAAAAAAATATGTCAGTATAGAATTTTATTCGTTTTCAGTGTCATTTTAGCTATATTTGTGCTTCACTTTAAACTAATGTAAAATATTTTAAAATCAGATTTTATTTTTTATCTTTTTAGAACTAATTAATCATATATATATATATACCATCTGTATTTTAATTTAATTATTTTTTTATATTAATAAATCAAGTTAAATTAACTTAAAGTGAGAAAACGTCCCTTGGAAAAGAGTTGAAAAATGAAATGAAAAATATTTTATTTTATTTTATATCAGTTAATGTTGATTTCAAGTATCTAGTTTTTAGTTACGTTTTAGTTTTTATAAACTGAATAATACAGAAAACATTAGTGGAAACTAATCAGTTATTTTAAATTGTTTAAAGTCATGAAAATATATATTCTACTATGACCATGTGACCAAACTAATTCTTTCTCACATCAAAAGCAGACAGGAGACAGACATCACAAGTGGACAAGAAAAACAAACCCTCCACAATGTTTGGCAAGATCTCACAGTGCAGATAAAAAAATAATATGATGTCACTTCTAATAAAAGATCAGCTATTATTTTTAATGGCTTCCCACAGGCTCCAAGGTATTTTAAAATTCACAGCCTGTGTAAACAACTCTATCGTCTCATTTCTACCCCACCGTGACGAGAAACCAATGACTTCATACTTTGTTTCTTCCGCTTCCCTTTAAAACAATAGTCCATTTGGCAGAAAATAATGAATGTTTCAAGTGAAATGATACGGCTACAGATGTAATCAGTGAGGTTTTCCAGCTTACTTCTTTGAGTAAATTACCTGTACTGTGAAACTGATATCTAACAGGTTATTTAATCATTTAAAACTCTTCCTCATACCTGAGGTTAATATCTGTGTTGTTACTGAAACATGCCAGAAACATGACTTCACATTAAAACAGGTGAATAAAATCCCACAGACAGCATTTAAAGCAAAATAAACAATGTTTTTGAAAGAAGTCTCTTCTGTTCTCCAAGTCTGCATTTATTTAATTAAAAAATAATGGAAATATTAAGTTAACTGTTTTCTATGTATTATTAATATAACCATATTTCTATATGAGGTTATGCAATTTATTCCTGTGGTGCAAACCGAATTTTCAGCATCATTACTCCAGTCTTCAGTGTCACATGATCCTTCAGAAATCAGGTGGATTTGCTGCTCAAGAAACATTTTTGAATATTATTTTGTTTATGATATTTTGATGTGTAGAAAGTAGTGCTGTCGAACGATTTATCGCAATTAATCACATTCAAAATAAAAGTTTATTTTTAACATAATATGTGTACTGTGTATATTTATTATGTATATATAAATACACACATACAGAAAATATTTAGAAAATATTTACATACACAATTTAATTTAATTGATTGACAGCACTAATATATATATATATATATATATATATATACATACCCACACATTTATTATGCAAACAAAAGCTTTTACTTTGGATTTTATAGTACCAAGAATGTTCAAAAGAACAGGATGTATTTGAAATAGAAATCTTCTACTTATAAATGTCTTTACTTTCACTTTTGATCAATTTAATGCAGCCTTGCTAATAAAATAAATAATAATTTAAAATAAATTATATATTAAAAAAAAAAAATATATATATATATATATTTATTTATTTTATATTTTATTATTTTAATTTTTTTTGAGCAGGCAAACACTCACATTTTCATATAAAACGACAATAATTTATATAAAATGATAATAATCTAATTACCTTTAATTATCAAAATTATACATTTTTATATGAATCCCAAAAGGGTTTAATGGGGCAACCGTTGGAGGGTGTGTTCATTTTAATTTACCTTTTCTGAAATGAGGGCCAGTTTCCACATCCTTGACTCTATAATGCTACACTAACACACATTCATCAGTGCTATCAGTCATCCGAATCACCCATAAGAGATGGAGGCTTTGCCCAGCACCACTATTTATCCAAAGGCCATTTCCTAAACGAATGGCAACGTTTCTACAGCCTATTAACATTAACGATGTGTTACTGTTCCTGAGACTTGTCTGTCATCTAAAACACTTGACTTCAGCTCCGTAAATCTCACGGGTCACACGGCCCTCTGAGAGCAGCAGCTGTGTCCTGAAGCAAATATCCCCCAAAAATGTCCTTGTATGTCAGAGCGAGCGTGGCGATGAGATAACGTGAGCGCTCGGTTTAGTCTCAGAAGGCCAGAGGCGTGAATAGACAGGGCCAAACAATGATCTCATCCCAAAATAATTGCTCCTCTTGTGGCTGTTCCCTTCCCTCCCACTCCCTTGTGCTGCCCGCTCTCCAACTTCAGACAAAAAGAGCAAAGAAAAGAAACAGAAGGGCTTGAACGGGTCAGCAGTGCCAGGACGCTGTATCCACCTTTATCTACACTGCTTTTTTG
Source organism: Enteromius radiatus (assembly GCA_032357445.1). NCBI lineage: Eukaryota > Metazoa > Chordata > Actinopteri > Cypriniformes > Cyprinidae > Enteromius > Enteromius radiatus. Next base: position 17,254,217 of record JAUCMS010000022.1, on the reverse strand, counting down.
TCTGTGAACTGCAAGTGTAATTTTCCACACGAATGATGCAATGCAACCACTCAAGCCATTCAGTTTAGCTGGAAAAAACTAAAATGACCAAACACAGATCCACCTATACACAAAGGCAATGTCATTTCCAAATATTAAAACAAATTTCAGCTGTGAAGTTGAAGCAAAATAAATAAAGAGTGAAAAAAATAAAACATTTTCAGGATAGATTTCCCCCAAAATCAAGAAGAATTAAATAGGACATTTTAGCATAAAGAAAATTAAGCAAATTTTTTTAATACAATGATGATTTATGAAAAATATATAACATAATACTAAAATATAATATTTTATATATACAGTGTGTGTGTATATATATATATATATATATATATATATTATTAAAATTGCATTTAAACTGTTAGCATAATTTGTACTTTATTACTAAAATTTGAATTACTAATTATTTCAGTATTTTGTATTGTTAAAATAAACTGTTACCATGTAAAAAAAAAAACATTTAAAAAGCTTTACAAAAAGTCTTCATTACTTTATGCAAAAATAAAAATAATAAATATATATATATATATATATATATATATATATATACATATTACCTTCAATATTCATTTCTGAAAATGTTATAAAATATAATGTGGTATTAAAAAAGTTATTTTTATTCATTTTCTAATATGTATTGTTCAAGTATAGAATTTGTATATTATTAAAAAATCTTTCATTTATATTTAATATCATATTAGCATAATTTGCACTACTTAATTACCAATTAAACTGATTTAAAATGTTTAATATTATTTGTTTTGTTAAAATTGGATCAGCTTCAAATTTTTTTCATTTAATGTATTTTTCATAAGTTGTATTTTATTTATAACATATAAGATACATATTTTTTTATTACGCAAATGTTATGACATTATAAAAAAATCCATTAAATTGTATTTATTATGTTAAATTCATATTTGCATAATTTTCAGGAATGCAATAAAATGTATGTGTATGTGTATATAGGCTACATAAATAAAATAATCTGCAAAATGCAAATATAACAATACATAATTCTTTCTTGCTTTCTTAAATCCAAAAAGTAAAATGTGTGACACTGAGCATGTTGCTGGCATCTTCTTTTTTTTTCTAGTTTAAAGCAAATGCCTTGCATGACTTGAATGCCATAAAATAAAGTGCCAAATGCATAAAATCCAAATGAATGACACATAAAATAGTGCTGCTGCTGAATTGTTTCATTTTTTGTTCAGTAAGCTATTCTTTTAAAGCAATATCTTGATTTTCAGTGCAGCGATCATACCTGAGTGATCTCCTTATTGAAGATAGCGTTTTGATGAGTAAAACTGTGGTCATTCTGCACCGATGAGACTTCTGAAACCAAGCACATGTCTTCGCAGGACAGATTGTCCACCACATCCTTTCTTGCTTGGGTTTTGTGTATCTGGGTCTGTGTGGAAAAGAATATGAAATTATCACTTATTCATGGAGAAAACTGGTAATATATACAAGCTACAGTAAAACATCCGAAGACTGTGCTGGTGTACTGAAAAGCTCGTGTGACGTCATTGTGAGTTTATACTGAGAGTAAGACGCTTACAGAATGGAAGAGCTGCGAAACAAGTCTGGGCAAGAAACAAGGTCATTTCAGATCACTGCAACATGAGACCACAAAATAACACAGTAAATTCCCACAGTGATTATGTCATCGATGACTACGAGTGAGGAAGAGCAGCTCTTCGGCACCATTCATGATTAAATGTGTGACAAATCAACCACAACAATATATTGAATAAGAAAGGAATGAGAAAACACATACTACTTGTTTAAAGTGTCTACAATCTGTCCAGAATATCAAGTCTACAGGCATGTTGGATGCTGGCTTAAAAATGGCATCATAATGAACAAAAATGCCCCACAAATTCAAGATAATGGGGCAAAAAGGTTGCTGTGCAATTAAACTAAATCTATTCCTGCTGTCACGATTAAAGTAAAAGCTGAAAACAAATTTAGAAAGAGTCAATTCACGAATTTAACAGGACAAAAATGCTACTGCAAATTTAACCCTTTAAGACCTGCAGCATTTTTGGGGTGCCTGACACACCTTTGTTTTATTACACCTATTCTAGCCGTCAGCATCAAGGGCCATATATCATCATAAAAAAGAAAAATGTGAAGTTTAAGTCTATCTAATTAAAATTTTCAATTTTCCTTTTATTTTTTGTGTGTTTTTTTGTGAAGGAATAATTGGCTGTTTTTTACTGTACTAAAACAGAAACTCCTGAAGTTTGGATTTCATTCTTTAGAAAGTTGTCTCTGGGCGTCTTACACTTTCAAATAAAATTTTGTCTAAAGATAAGATTCCCCAAACAAGTTATAGCCAATTATTGCAATTACGTTATAAGCACTTTTCAGTGAAAAACAGGTGTATTTAGTTTACTAACAACGTAGACGTGTCCAAAAATGTTTGGGGAGAATGAAAATGGAAACAGTGTTATATAATAGCAAAACAAAGTAGAAAAGTCATAATAAAAATACACTTTTTTTTTCCCAGAGAAAAATACTTTCAATCAACACGGTGCAGTAATAGTAAAAACAATTGCACGAATTGTCTGCAACAAAAACAAACAGCGCAAATGATTCACAAGTCAGCTGCCTCTTCGAGCTATCATCACCACCTGGTCCCTTCTTTGCCGCCCTTCACCAGGCTCCCGACAGGAGTGGGCGTGTCAGAGAGGAGGGGGGCGCAGGAACGAGCAGGTCTGGCGGCGCGTGATGGGGCACACCTGAGATGAATGAAGCCTGAAGATGAATGTGATGATGTAATCACATACACTACAGAGCCTCTGAATATCCAAATGAGACAACTGATATATCCGAAAAGCGGAGAATACATTTCAGTTCAAGGTATTAGATTGCACACTTTTCTTGCAATGCTGAGCATTATAACCAATGACACTCATTTCAGTTGCATTTATCAACACTGTGGCCAATTAGATGCGACACGAAAACACACAAATTAGAAGAGAGTCATGATCACAAACAGCAGATTTGTTGCAAGCTCACTCTGAATCAGCGCTCGCCAATTCTCTCATCTCAAACAACAAAGAGTAGAAAAGAAGAAATAGGTTTATTTTACATTTTAGTGATGTTAAAGAGAAGTTTTTTTTCAAAAGTGCACAGTTTTTACAGAAAGCCATTACAAACTCGTGTCAGACAGTCTTATATAAGCAAAAGACACAGTCAGCACAACCGGTGATGATAATGGTGGTGAGGACACATTTAAAGCACTCAAAAAAATTCCTGAAGTCAGGAAACATCTGTGCCGATGTTGGGAAAGGACGGCACGTTGCATCAACACATTATCACAATTATAAATAAAAGATTTGATCACATGCTTTTGCTGCAAAAATATTACCCTGCAAATAAAATAATATATTCTTCATCGGTATCTTAAACATACCTTAAGAAAGATATATTTACTTTAGATGGTAATGCACCCATTTGTTTATTCTTAAAATAAAAGTTAATTAATAAATATATACAACGAATATAATAATTAACTAAAACCCACCAAAAATAAAATAAAATCATAAAAATATTACTAATAATAATAATAATAAAAATAAATAATAAAATAAAATGTAACAAATATTTCTCATTTGGCTTTAGCATCTTGATGTACTAAAATAACTAATAAAAAAACTAATAAAACAGAAATAAGAAAATTTAAAACTACAGTATCTCAATGTTACAAAATAACATAGCATATCAATGTATTATTTGCTATTTATGTATTATAGAATATTATATTTTCTCTATAAATTTATATAACTATATAATAATATTTATTTAAAAAATTCATTTTAAAAAGTTTTTTTAATATATATATATATATATATAGTATTATTTTCTATAAATTATTTATGCACATATAAATTAAAATAAATTAAATTATAAAATATTGTCATTCAAGTTATAAAGTTGTTCATTCAAAACATTCATTCATTATTTTTTAATTCATTTTTTTTTTTATTACCACAAATCAAAAATGCATTGAACATATTTGTCTATACCGATTTTTGTTGTTTTAAGCAAACCAAAGAATGGTTTCTATGCTCCACATTTACAAGACAACCCAATACACTTAATCACACATACAAGAAACTGAACATCATAAGCTTTTTTGCTTTGAGTCATTTCAGATACTTTTACTGGAAACCAAGACTAAAGCAATGATGTGTGTGAATTCAAAAGAGCCTCACATATGCGGAGGTACTCCATCACTCGTTGTGTCCCGTTCGTGTCCAGTGACTCCGAGTGTCATCCCATCCTGTATGAGCTCATGTTTTCCACATGGTTCCCGATCCGCTCGGCCTGGTCACAATCGTGCAGCGCCCGATCGCGGATGACTCAAGCCTTGTCCCGCAGGCGCTCAGACCGAGTCCGGTTTGTTTTGAGTGCTGATTTCTCTTAATGCTTTGAGTAAACATTTATTTCGCAGGCATCATGCCTCACAAACAACAGCTCTGTGCACAGGTGGCCCCGACCACAGCCGCCGTCTCATCAAAGGGCGGTCCGCTTTTTAAGGGCCTCGACTCACATTACCCCAAAACGGCTGTAAAAGTTTCACCGCTGCTTTTTCCTCTGCAAAACCCAACTGAACACTTAAAATAATAAGTCGTTTAGGCTTGGCCTGCTGTGCCGCTGACATCACTTCCTAAATTCCAAGAGCCCATTATCTTATATACATCTGGCTATGGCTGAACACAAACCGCTCAAGAGGGAATCTAAATTAAATTCTGCTGCACACAGGTCTGGGGTCAGTCGTGTGTTCGAGCGGTCGAGGAATGAGAAATACAAGATCTGCAAACCGATAGGCCGACAGAGAGATGATATAGTTACAATACTACTGGCTTACTGTGTACAAGTCTGTATAGAGAGTGACATTCTAGAAGTGAAAAATGATTTTTAACAATAGCAAAGGTTAAATTCCCAATAATAATACATAGTAATGAGCTGAAATGCGCATAATTCATAAATGAGACAAGTCATTGGCTGCGTCCGAAATCGCTTACTTCCCTACTATATAGTACGTGAAAAACAGTATGCGAGGCGAGTAGTATGTCCG
>JAUCMS010000022.1:17210929-17232914 GCA_032357445.1 Enteromius radiatus | reverse complement strand
TGTTACGTTGTTGAAGATTGCACCTGTAAATAAATATTCACTTACCTTTACTTCCTGTCTCAGTCCGCTTCGTTACAACTGGATGCTAAAAATTCATAACCAGAAATTAAAAGAATTGAAAAGGCTTGTGGATGAGATCCTACATGTTGTGAAAGCTAATGTGTTTTTCTTTGTACAGTAATGGACAAATATTTGTGACGGCCCAGCCTGGAAACAGGCGGTGAGAAGACAGCTGGAGAACACACATCTCAGCATTTGTGATCTTGCTGAAGTCAGTGTGCAGTTGCTCGAGTCAGATGTTTAAATCCCACATTCATCTGCACACAACTGACGACTCGCTTTTTAACATCACACATGCAGCAAAATTTCAATGTGCACTAAATATTTAGCTTTTTCACTGGTATAAAGCAGTTATCTAAAGATTGTATACAGTTTGTAAAATGCTATAAAAATGTAACTGAAATAAACTAAACAAATATAAATACAAAACAAATCATATTTTACCCTTTATAAAACTGAAAACCACAGATTGTATATAGGACATCAATAGCAACCCAATACAGTATCAACTGTACAAAAATAGCAAAACATAAAACTGAAAAGAAACTGCAGACACCAAAAAGTATGCAAATGTAATAATAATTAATAATAACATGACTATTATAAAAAATATAATAAAGCAAGGTTATATAATAAAATAAAACTATATAATAATACAATAAAACTGGTAAATAATATATATGGCTGAAATAAAATATAAATATTAAATGAAAAACCAAAAAGAAATATTGATGTGGCAACTAACTGAAATAAACTAAACTAAAATAATATAAAATATAATATAAAATATAAACTATAATATAAAATATATTAACTAATAATTTAGCTATAAATATATATTTAAAAAACTAGCACAAACTAAAATGGAAATGTACAAATAAAAAATTAATTAAAATATATTAATAATAATTTTAATATTACATAAATAATAGTACAATAAAGGTCAACTGTTGTCAAGCATGACAACTATAAAGATAATAATAAAGATATAGTTTTAAAAATCATTCTAAATATTAAAGAACACCATGAGTCCACATCACAACTATGACAATAAAGGCACAGAGAAATGATATCGTTGGAATCTCTTTCAGAACATTTTTTTTTCCAGTTGATGAACGATACGAACAGCCAATCAGAACCCATCCTGCTGTAAAGCGACAGGTGCATGTGCACTTAGAATACAAATGATACAAATAATATTAGATGTAATTTTAAGCAGTACAGTACTATTCACTCTGTATGTGTAAAACCTGAAATCAAACAAATAAATTAGAGTACCAGTGAAGTAGAACTTGTTACTGCATTAACTTCCGTGAAGCACTGAAAGGATTCAGTGGTAACTTGTCAGGAAAAGGCTGTGGCTAGAAGTCATTCATTTGAGAGGAAGATTAAGGGTCGCCACAGCGTCCCTTTTGAATTACAGTGTGTAGAAAAGAAGCACTGTTCATTTAATTACCCCTGAATTAGGGGAAAATGTATGATCCAATCATCTAGGCTTGGAATTAGATCATGTGTCATGACATCACCCTTCTGTCTTTCTCCGTCTAATTCTCTCTGTCTGACCGAAGCTTGTTAAGGAAAGTTAGATTAATATATTGAATCATGTCATACTTGTTTTCGCAATGGTCAAAATAGTCTTGGTGTTCTTTGGGTTTTTATGGTTTCTCTTTCGCCAACACTGAGCTAAAAATATGTTCCTCTTCACTCACATTATAAGCATTATTATTAATATTATTAAAAAGACCCACACAGTGACTCATTTTGAGAAATACAGAAACATTGGATTAAAGCCACATGGAGTATGAATGCTAGAGGCCATGGCAAATAAAACCATCTTAAGTTCTTAAAAAACAACATGACAGCAGAGCAATGGCAGCCCAGTTGTTGACTTTGTTGTTCATTGGATTGGATGTCATTTAGGGTGTGGAGATTCACAGAAACATCTGTTCTGATACTGGAAATGTGCAGTTAAATTTAGGTGGAAGGTATAAGATTACACAAAATTGATGATATAAACGTTGAGGTGAACAACTATTCCTCTGGTAAGCCAGTTGGAGTCAAAACATGCAGCAGTATCTAAATTTTTTACATCCCGTATATCTTCTATTGAGCAAAGGCAAAGTTTCAATCTCAGAAATGCTACTTGAATGAATGCACAAATGGCATTAAACACAGTGAATAAACTTGACGGACGATCCCAGGCCGATCCTCTTGATTAGCTCCCTGCACAGGTGAGCTTTCAGTCAGTGGTTTTGATTCACCAAAAGAACCGGTTCAAGAGAATCTAAAAGAATCTGATCGGGAATCGGATTTCACTGGTTGTGCTTTATACCCACTGTGCAATGTGACGTCGTAGTCTTAGTCTTTTCCATGTCATTTTTGGTCCAATTTTCGTCCATTGCTGGGGTTGTTTTGTAACGCCAGGAGACGTCTTTTTTTGACGTCTACCGCACGTCTAATGTTGACGTCGGTGGGACTGCCATGTAAGGGCTATTTATAGTCCAAAAGTGGTCGTTTGTAGACATCTTTTCAACATAAAATTATATATATAAAAGGAGAAGTTGGGGGAACAGTGCCCTGCTCAAGGGTCTCACCTCAGTAGTGGTATTGAAGGTGGAGAGAACACTGATTATTCACTAACCCCACCCACAAACCTTGCTGGACCTGGCACTCGAACTCACAACCTTTTGGTTAGAAATCCAACTCCCTATCCAGTAGACCAAGACTGCTTTTGGGTGAGAGCATGAACGCTTGTTATTATTATTTTTTTAATACAATACACAATAAAAAAATAATTAACTTGATTATAGGCTACTTCAAATAAAATAAAAACTGTTAAAGGAAAACATATGGTCTACCAAATAAATAAATAGTCATGCAAATAATAAGTCTTGTTTGTTTATAAATAATCTGTATTCAAATGGATAATCATGTTGATAGGCTCTATTTTGTAAAACGCATTTACTGCCACTGCCATAGACGTCCAAATGATGTCCAAAAAAATTAAGCCGCCAGATTAGGTCAAATGTTGAACATCAAAATGACATCCAAGTTGGGTCATGGTTGGACGTTCAAATAGTGGACCTAGTTTGGACGTCGAATAGATGTCCAGAATTGGTCATGGACCGACGGACCATGTTTGATTAGGGTTGGAGCTAAACTCTGCAGGACCTACCCCTGCTCTATTAGGTTGAGATCTGGTGACTATGGGGGCCATTTTAGTACAGTAAACTCATTGTCATGTTCAACAAAACCAATCTGAAATGATTCGAGCTTTGTGACATGGTGCATTATCCAGCTGGAAGTAGCCATCAGCAGATGGGTACATGGTGGTCATAAAGGGATGGATATGGTCAGAAACAACTCAGGTAGTGTAAATGTGGCATTTAAATGATGCCCAATTGGCTTTTCCACTGCATAGTATGGCACGGTATGTACAGCTCACTTTTGGGGGGTTTTACACTGGGAACAGTACCTGGTACCTGGTCTTTTTTTTAGAACCACCTCAGCCGAGGTTCCAAGCGAGCCGAACCGTTACCAAAACGTGACGTGTAAACTCTGCTGGTTACTGATTGGCCGGAGAATATCGTCATTACTGCGTCACTGAACTTGCGACACGAGACACAACAGACCCACTAGATTTAAATCAGCTCAGCCAGCGAAGGATCGGACGCAACTTTTTTGTTTGAAGAAATGCACCTTTTTGTATTAAACCATCAGCCTCTTTTGAAACAAACTCCTTCGTCTTGCTGTTAAAAACATCCACATGCCGAGAATGAAGAACACCATTCCATCGATATGCTCCATTGTTGTGTGTTTGTTTGTGGAGAGTAGAGGCGGCGCAACTATAATGACATGTGAATATTCCCGCCCACTCTAAAGCGGTACTAAACTGCAGTGGAAACGCAAACCGAGCCGAACTGAGCCGTGCCGTGCCGAGGCGAGTTGTACCACGCAGTGGAAAAGCGCCATAAGGGGCCTAAAGTGTGCCAAGAAAACATCCCCCACACCATTACACCACCACCACCACCCTGCACAGTGGTAACAAGGCATGATGGATCCATGTTCTCATTCGGTTTAGGGCAAATTCTGACTATACCATTTGAATGTCTCAACAGAAATTGAGACTCATCAGACCAGGCAACATTTTTCCAGTCTTCAACTGTCCAATTTTGGTAAGCTTGTGCAAATTGTAGCCCCTTTTTCCTATTTGTAGTGGAGATGAGTGGTATCCGGTGGGGTCTTCTGCTGTTGTAGCCCATCCGCCTCAAGGTTGTGGCTTCACAAATGCTTTGCTGCATACCTTGAGTGGTGATTTCAGTCAAAGTTGCTCTTCTATCAGCTTGAATCAGTTGGCATTTTCGCCCACAGGACTGCACATAATGGATGTTTTTCCCTTCTCACACCATTCTTTGTAAACTCTAGAAATGGTTGTGCGTGAAAATCCCAGTAACTGAGCAGATTGTGAAATACTCAGACCGGCCCGTCTGGCACCAACAACCATGCCACGTTTAAAATTGCTTAAATCACCTTTCTTTCCCATTCTGACGTTCAGTTTGGAGTTCAGGAGATTGTCTTGACCAGGTCCACACCCCTAAATGCATTGAAGCAACTACGATGTGATTGGTTGATTAGATAATTCCATTAATGAGAAATTGAACAGGTGTTCATAATAATCCTTTAGGTGAGTGTATGTTGTTGATTCAGCGACTCAGCGAAAGGGATAATACACACCAAAATGAAAAGTGTGTCATTAATAACTTACCCAGATAATTTGTTCTCTGAAAACAATGTAAGAAAACCAGAAAGCACAGAAAAGTAGCCTAATAAAATAGTCCATATTGAACCACTGATGGCAGATGGACTTTTTTTTATACTTTTCTGCACCTTGACATTGTAATTTACTTAGCGGTCATTGGGATAGTCACAAGTCTATTTTTTTCCTCCAAAATATCTTAAATTGTGTTCCGAAGATGAACAAAGCTTTTACTGGTTTGGACCAACATGATGATTTATAACAAAATTTCATTTTGGGGTAGATTATTTCTTTGAAAGTCACAGGTTTAGTAATTTAATTAGGTGTGCTTTATGTTTTTGAGTCATTAAAATAACCATTCGATGCACTCGGAAATTAAACTTCATTTGTTCGGACATATTCCGAAATAACTGGGTTCTTAGGCCTATGCATTCGGAAATTATTCAGTGACCATTTATCTTACTATATCAGTCTATTTCTCATCCAAAGTCTCTGAAAACCGTTGATTGCTGATTCGATAGTTATTATGTCACTGACGATTGAGCATGTGCTCTGCCTTACCATTTATAGCGCAGCCTTTACTTTTGTCTGCCACAGGGCGTTTTCACAGCCCTCCCGTTCGTCATTCAGCGGCTTTAAACCATCAGACTCACAGCACCTGCTCTTTCTGCAGTTGTTATTTACTTGCATTCCTGCAGCAGTTGGAAGTGGTGAACAAGAGGACAACTGTCTGCGCTCTCGTGACCTCTGAGCGTGTGTGTGTGTGTGTGTGTGTGTAAGTGAGTGTACAATCTCTTATCATGACACACTGGGTCAGATGTGAATTCTTCGTGGTCAAACAGACAGATGACTCTCCTACAAACTCAACATGTTCTCAGCTGCCACGTTTGCAAAAGATAGTTTTAGAAAAAAGAAAGATGTAATCTCAAATATATTTCATTTTGCCATGTGTAACAAAAAAGCACAGCAACAATATATAGTTTTTATACTTTTGTTCCAATTTTTATTGCTTTTGAAGAATTTATGTATTTATTTATTTAAACATAAAATATGTATCAAGCAGGAAAATCCACTCTTAGACCTTTATACTGTATAGTTTTTGACAAAAATCTTTTGTTTCTTTTTTAAATGTAGAAGAATAAAATTTTATTGTTTTGCGTTTTCTAGCTAAATTTCACATAAAGAAAAAATACTAGATTTTGCTGAATTTGCAATGCACACGTACCATTCGCAAACGATTTGACAACCTGTAACATATCTCCAAAATCCTGATCTGGATCAAAAGGATCATCTACACAGAAAAATTGTCCAATTTTTTTATTTTTCTTTAATCTTTCTTTGGATTATTTGATACTCAAAAGAGACTATTATAATACATGTATGTTTTCTATTGTTCAATTAGGGACAATTTAGTAGCCACTGTATTTTGGGACCCTAATAAATTCTATGCCCTTGTACTGACCCCAAACTTTTGAACAGTAGTGTATATAATTATACAATTATACAAAGTTCACAGACAGATGTTCTGGTTTCCAAATTTGGATAAAAGGCCATACGTGTGTAATTAGTTTGTGTGTGTGAGAAGTCCCCATATTCAGCTCATGTCTGTAATCTTCATGATGGTCCAGCAGCAGCTGCTCGTCATTGTGCTCCAGCTCAGCCAGCTCAGCAGCTGCCAATCACAGCCCGGCTCACACACACAGATCCCGCCTGACCCAGGGCGTCAGAAGCTTATTGGACAGCTGACCTCCAGCCCTCAGCTGCTTCTGTTGTCAATCAAACCATCAGCTGCTCTCCTCAGGATCAACTCTGAACTCAAACACGGACGGCCTGGCAGAAATCTCATTATTCAGCATTTGCCCCTTAAAACCACAGCAATATTTCAGAGGTAATACAATTGTATTCATATACCTTTGCATTTGCATTCTCGTTCTTTAACAACTAATTTTAGTACTGAGATTTTTTTTGTGGCATGAACAAATAAATAAAAAAATGATTGCTCAAATGAATACCTTTATATATTTATTTATATTTTTATATTTTATTTCATATATAAATATATTTAATATATACTTTTTTTTCCTTAAATATACAATATAAGCATGTGTTTGTATATACATAAGAAATATTCACAGATATTATTGAAACAAATACTTTTATTTTGATACTTTTAATTTTTAATGGATGTCTGTATAAATACAGAAATAAATGCAATTTTAAATATAAATATGATATAATTAATTGATGTTGTTAATAATAAAAGGTTTAAAAATTGTGAAATATTTTCCATATTATCATAAGTTCATATGACACAAAAGAACTTGTTGGTTCATATCTGTTTCTGTTGAATAAAAGTTTAAAATAATGCTGTCAAAACAACACAAAACAAACGCAAGCTTCGTGATGACCTGGCCATCAGTTTAATGATTTAATGCTTTATATTCTAAAGTAAAAACAAAACAAAATTTTAATCTTAGTTATAAAGTAATAGGTGGCGCTGTTTTGAAACTTCTGGGATACGTCCGGGACATGGCCTTGCTGATGCCAACCGATTTTTGCACCGATATGTCAAATGGTTCAAAAGATGTATCAATTTATGACAACGTTCAAAATGACGGACACGTGGTCCCGCCCACCCTGACATCCACTCATTCGGCATGACCCAAGGAATCCATAGACACCAAGATCTGATCAATTGTTCAGAAGTTATTATCCAAAATTTTTGATATCTCAAGACCCATAGGTAGCACTGTTCCCAACTTTGGCATGGACCCTTAGTTCAAGCTGTAGGCCTTGTTAACTTCAAAGCATCACTTCAGATCACTATTCATGGCCATCTCTACAATTGTGCCAAATTTCATCATTTTCCTATGTTCCCTTCATAGGGCTGCCATTGACTTCCATTGAACGAGAATAAAAAAATCATACAGAAACATAAGGGGCCAAGCCCGAAGGGCTTTAATTTTAAAGAAAATACATAAGTTTGAATGCAAATAAAAGCAAGGCCTGATACTTCAAATGTTCATTTAATTTCAAACAAAAACTTGATCAAAAAAAAAAAAAAAAAGATCATAAATGATTGAAGCAAACAGCTCCATCTAGTGTCTGTGCCGAGGAACAGAAGAATGAGAAGATCACAGCAGGAGCAGGAGGAGTAACTGCTGCTGGAGCTCACAGAGGAAGAGAAAATAATGCAGATAAAGATGAAGAACAGCTACTGGAGCAGATGAAGTCAGTCTGACAAGAATTACTGTCGCTTATCACTTCAACAAAGGTTTTCTCTGAAATTTTGTCTGTTTAGAGATACGAGGACTGTAAATGTTCTTACTGATTTTCCTTCTCTCTCTTCTTTCTTCTCTCTCTTCTCTCCAAAAGCCAGAAGTAAAATAAATAATAAGAATTATTATATTATATTATTAGAATTATATATTATATATTAATTATATTATATAAGAATGTAAAATCCCTTAAAGATAATAAAAATTAATAAAGATTTTTCATTAGATTAAAAAAAAAAAATTCTCTACAAATATCTACAGCAATGCAGTAAAACTGTGGTAATAGGCAACATATTTTAATTACAATAATGAAAACAAGCATATAAATGTAACTTAAGATATATTTTCATATGCTTTCATAGATAACCTATAATGGTGCTTTTTTATATATAAAGCTGTTACTAGAGGGGGGGGGGGTTCTTCTTTTCAAAAGGAACACCCCACTGACAGCTTTTGTACCTTTATTTCTGAGAGTGTATTCTACTCTTCACTAGGTTAGTATTTTTCCCCCCATAGATTTCCATTGAAGAATAAGCAATAAGATTAAACAATCAGAAGAAGCTTTTATTTTGGGATGCACGTTTTGTTTTGTTTTATAATATTTTAGCACGTTTTGATGTGAAGGCAAAACAAAAACATTTCAGTAAAACAGTAAAATATAAATGTGATGAACTGAATGGTCTTTTCTGCTGGAGGTTGCAGTTCCGTCTGGTCGCTAGGCAACTGTTGGCGTGGTGCGGTTGCTAGGGAAACTGGTTGGGAGGAGGCTGTAATTTCTGCTTGAGTTGAAGTGAATGAGGCTTATCAATGAACGCGATCCTAAGGCCTATTAAATTCACTAAATCTAAGATTTACCGAGTGCAGCTAATAAACGCGCTTTATTAGAATTACACACAACATATAGACCATGAGAGAAAACATGAGTAAAAACAAAGATGATTTCATAACCAGCAGATGGAGCCGTTTGTCCACATTATTCATCTCAAAACTTCAATGTAATTTTATATTCATCAACACGAATATGACAGAAAAGCATTTTCATGTGTTCAGACGTTTTTATTTGTAATAGATCTATAGTATATTTAATTTTTGGAATAATTAAATATCTAAAAATAACTATTAGAACTAACAATATTAATACATATACATTTTTTAAATATTATTTCATATTAAATTTGTCAAGACTATTTTATTTGATTATTGGATTGTATTTCTAACTCTAGAACTCACTTCTCGTCTAGAATTATATTAAAATATATAAATATTATGTATAAAATTGTCTTTTTTTTCTCTACCCAATATTAAAATATTAGAGGAAAATCTTTCATCTAGACGTAAATTTCATTCATATTTCATATTGTCATAATGAATATATTTGATTATTTTAATACTTCAGTAATTTGAAATAATTAAATCTATATAAAAATAATTGTACAGAACCTAAAAAATATACACTGCTAAAAAAAATAAAGGTAACACTAAAATAACACACCCTAGATCTGAATGAATCAAATATTCTTATTAAATACTTTGTTCTTTAACCCAAGGCCAGCCGCACCGGCATATGGTCTCACAAGGGGTCTGAGGATCTCATCTCAGTACCTAATGGCAGTCAGGCTTCCTCTGCCGAGCATGCGGAGGGCTGTGCGGCCCTCCAAAGAAATGCCACCCTTCACCATTACTGCCCCACGGCCAAACCGGTCATACTGGAGGATGTTGCAGGCACCAGAACGTTCTTCATGGTGTCTCCAGACTCTGTCACGTCTGTCACATGTGCTCAGTGTGAACCCGCTTTCATGTGTGAAGAGCACAGGGCATCAGTGGCGAATTTGCCAATCTTGGTGTTCTCTGGCCAAACATCCTGCACGGTGTTGGGTTGTAAGCACAACCCCCACCTATGGACATTGGGCCCACATACCACCCTCATGGAGTCTGTTTCTGATCGTTTGAGCAGACACATGCACATTTGTGGCCTGCTGGAGGTCATTTTGCAGGCTCTGCCAGTGCTCCTCTTATTGTAGCGTTCCTGATGCTGGGTTATTTCCCTCCTTCGGCCTCCTCCATATCTCCTGATGTACTGGTTTGTCTCCTGGTAGCACCTCCATGCTCTGGACACTACGCTGACAGACACAGCAAACCATCTTGCCACAGCTCGCAGTGATGTGCCATCCTGGATGAGCTGCACTACCTGAGCCACTTGTGTGGGTTGTAGACTCCATCTCATGCTACCACTAGAGTGAAATCATTGCCAGCATTCAAAAGTGACCAAAATCAGCCAAACTAAAATATCACTGTTAAAAACTTCTGTATTACTCACAGCTGTTTGCCAGTAACTTACTCTAAATTTAAATGTATGTTATTTACTGGCAACAGTTTGTTCAAAGACAAATGAACATTAAACATTAACAAGTCTTTATCTTTAAGGGACAAATTAAATAAAATATGCTATTTTAATAATTTCATTCTGTAAAGATAAGACGTTTTAATGTTCATTTATTCTTGAACAAACTTGCCAATAAATGTGATAAATATAAATGTACAGTAAGTTACTGGTAAATCAGATGCATAACTACAGCAAATTTATATAAAACACAGACACACACTAAACCATTAACCTTTACGTACCCTCTCACAACTAAAGTGATTATAAAGTGTTGAAATGTTCCTCAAAAAAAATCCATAACCAAAACCATCTTAGGTAAATCAACATCTTTTATTCAGTAATACCATATATAATGCAATTGCATATCTTTGGCGAAAATAAATTTTATAAACATTTTATTAACAGAGGTTAGCGTACAAAAACCAAGGGGTTTGTCTGTCTTGCAGACGGCCGACAGAAACAAACTCATACTGAGGTGGCAGAAAGTCATGAGAACACAGAGTTATTTACATCATTCACTCACTCCGTAGTCTGCAGAAGAACAAGCATTCATTCACAGACACACCTCCACCTCTGAGTTTGGCTTCACAGGGATCTCATATGAGCAGTGCATCATGGGACGACGAGCAGGTCACGTGGCAGTGCAGATAAACCATGGCAGTTTACAAAAACACAATTTCAGGAATTGCAATTTCATATACACTCGTGTTAAAAATAACATTTGTACATTTGGTGTCAATATTTTCCCAGAATTCATCTTGCTTCATGGGTGAATCTCACAAATACCTCAATCACCTTTCAATCTATATTACTCAAATTACAAAAACAAACGAACAAAAAAACTAAATTAATAAAAGGGGAAAAGAATTGTGCCACACATTAATATTAATCACATCCAAAATAAGAGTATTGTTTACATATTTGTGTGCATATTAAACATTATTATAAATTATACATATATAAACACACATGCATTTTGGAAATATTCCCATATATATTTTTCAATTCATATCATTTATATTATATAAATACATATTTTTCTTAAATATATGCATGCATGTGTATTAATATATACATAATAAAAATGCACAAAACATGTTTATGTAAACAAAACTCTTAATCGTTTGACAGCAATAAAACAAAACAAATATTGTCTATATCCATCTATCTACACACATATATATTTATATCCATAAAAAATTAACAATTTGTATAAAATATGCAATATTAAAACAATGATGAAATCCAAATTAAAAAACAATAAAACAAAAACAATCGTATAATTGCTTGTTTTAGATTAATTTTTTTTTTCTTGACAGGTTTTGTGAGATTCACCCTTACCTGGTCTTGGCAGTTTTAGTAGTTAATAGTCAATACTTCTTCATAGAAATAAAAAGGCAGGATTAGTAAAGCAGTCTTGGCAGTGAAGGGATATTTTGGCACCAGAGGAACAGGTTTTGTAGAATCCAAATGAGATGAAGAGCGGAGCAGCTCATTAAGATGCTCCAATGTGTTGTGGTCATGATGGTGATGATGATGAAGTGTAGGTGAGTTTGAGGCAGTGCATGGGTCTGCTGTTTTGGCACAGGTCCTGCATGTGCTTCTGCTTTGGGTCTCCTGATTCACAGACAAATGAGGAAAAACAAAAGATACTCTACAACCTTTTACTAACATACAGCATGAATAAATAACCAGTTTTAAAACATCTGCTTTCATGTACCTGTGCTATCAGGTTTTTGTAAATGTGCCAGTAATTCAGTAGTTTCTCAGATCCTTAGTGAATCATATTTCACCCCAAAAATAATAATCACATCCTATTATTATAACAAAATTTCGATGTTTGAGGTTTAAATTAGCTTTTATATCAAGATTTTAAAATCTTACTATGGTTACAAATACTGTAATACTTTTTTTTAAGAGATTTTTAGAGAATTAGAGATGTATAGCAAACACTACAATGATTTGAACAGTTATTTCTTTTCATATTAGATTAATTCATTAATTTCATTTGAAATTAAAATTAAGGCATTTTATTAAGTGGCATTCTCCCCAGCTTAAATTGTCAGAAAAAAATCTCATCATGTAAAAAAAAAAAAATCTCAATCTTCATTTTCTTTAAGAAAAGATAATTCCTAATTTTTCTTTTTCATTTTGAGGTGAAATATGAGGTGAAATATCTCTACATCTACACCCACAGTCTTTAGTTCCTCAAGCTTTAAATGGTTTAAATCCAGTGTTGATCTTCTAAAGTCTGCTGACTGCGTTAAAACACGCAACGAATGGACACAGAAATACATGCATACACAATCACACACACACATATATATAGAGAGAGGAAATATAGGGCTACACGGCTTTCGTTTTTTGCATAGGCTCTGAACAGAGGGAATCAAACAGCAAGCTGCTTCATTTAGCACACGGAAACTAATGAAGCATCCGAACAGATCACAGACACCAAAGAGAGAGAAAGAAACCAGGACGATGGGAAAATGTGTTCCAGTCCTCTGCTTCCGGTTTGTGTTTATGAATGCTTCCGCTGATGATTGTGGATTTTGATCCTGTGTTGATATTCAAGATTCGGCTTAGGGTCATACATTAGTATAAATCTCATGAAATCTCTCATTAATATGTTCAGGTCATATTTCACTCCAAAACAAAAAAAAACAAACTATTAATTATATTAATTTTAATGAAAAATGAAATTATTTTTTCTTTATTTTAATTCTGGATTGAAGTGTGACCTGTGTTTACATGAGATTTACTCCATAAACATCACCAAACACCACTGATGGATCCTTAAAGAAATGACAAGTAATCCGTTTCCATAAATCCTGAACAAAGCCGCTCAGACCCGATGACAACCCAACAATGATCCAGCACCTCTGATGAGGAGAACGAATGTAACGCCACCCGCCTGATGAAAATTATTGCATTCTTTGTTCTGTACTTCAGTAAAAAAAAAAAAAAAACGAGAGAGAAGGGAATCTTGACATAATTGGAGTCTATAAAATGGACGAGAGGTTAGTGCTCCGAACAACACAGACATGCACTCGTTCTCTGTATAAATAGCACAGATTCACTTGGAAGAGTAGGACACTCACTTAAAGAGGAAGCATGCAAATGTTTAAGAGAAAAAACATCAGTTTCTCCCTGTCCGAGAAAAATCCTTCATCCTGAAGCACAACCACCTGCGTTTCTCCGTAAGTCTCAGTATGGCTTCGTTCACCTCTGCGTTGAGGGTTGCTATTGCCGTAGTTTGAGTCAGGGAGGGAATTCTCTCATATAAAAATGCGCAAAAAACAAGAGAAAAGGATTCAATAATGTGAGGCACAGTCACTGATGCACAGTCCAGGGGTTAAAATGTCACTGAACCATTTACTTCCGGTGCTTTTCTGGCTTTTTACTCTTGGCCGTTCGCTTGGAGAGATCCAAACCGGACCGGATCCCAGCGAGGTGCAACAGAGACCCGGCCGCCTCCTTCAACTCCTCATCCAGTTCTGGTTTGGACTCGGGACGGGCTCGTTTAACCGGAAGAGGGTACTTGATGGTGAGCGGGCGACGGACGGGGAGCGAGGGCAGACGTGGGTTTCTCTCCTCATCTGAATCCTCGTCGCTGTGGAAGCCCTCGCTGCCGGCACGCCGGCCCTGGCCTGGGTCACAGCCGGCTTCATCCAGGGAGGACAGCGAGGACGAGGAGGATGAGGAAGAGCGAGATGAGCAACGCTGGAAGGATGAGCTGCTGTAGTTATGATCCTGCTTCGGGTCGCTGCTCACCAGGACCGAATCCGGGCGCGAGAGGTCTATGGGGCTGTCCGGGTCACCTGAGAACCAAACAACAACACAATCATAATTAGGGATAGGCGGGATGGGCTTGAAAACATATTTTCCATTATTTACTTCAATGACGATAATTTAGGGAATCTCGTGCATCCACTAAGAGAGAAAATATCAGACTAAAGAATTTTCTGATCAACTTTCATTGTAAGCATTAGTGGACCACATTTATTAATAAAAAAAAAAATGAAATAATGAAGTACAATGAGCATTTTACTGCCTTTATAGCCTTTAAGTGCTTAAGGACATGCATAAAGCTTGCCACCGACAAGAACAAAGTAATGATAATTTTTGTAATTAATCCAACATATATGCATGTGTATGTTTAAGTGTGTGTGCGTGTGTGTGTGTCTGTGAGAGAGAAATATTAGAAATAATAATTAATTACAGTAATATTTATTACATAAAAATATTATAATGTTAATATTACTAAAGATATAAGTAGATGTAAAAATAAAACTTTTTAAAAATTAAAAATTAAGTCTGGTACAATTATTATTTTTCAACTCTTTTTAGCCAAAATCTCAAAATTGACAGATGCATGAAAAAACAATGTCTTTCTATTCTGTGGCTTTAAAGGATTTTTGGACATTGTCTAGGCAGGTTTCATGCCAGTTATAAAAGCTTTTCATTTTATTTTGATTTTTCCATCACTAATTTTCCATCTCTGAAGTATCAATCTGTAAACTGCCATTCTGAAACACGTCATCAAGTACTTTTATCAGCCCATCTTAATGAAGCACTCTTATGATGGTTTATTCTGCTACGGGTGATTAAGGCTCATTAGAGGTAGAGAACACTACAGTGACATGCTTAACGAGGATAAAGACGTGTGAAGGAAGTGCAATGCTGCACTAATTACCAGCAAGAGCTTTTAGTTGCTACGCAGACATATTTGCAAAACCATCTCCATAAATAATGATGCAAATGTGCCTTTCTGTATGAACCTGAACTAAACGGACTCATCCGCTGCACGAGGTGATGCTCAGTCTAACATCAGTCTCACAGACTTCCCAGCATAAATATTGTAGAGGCACATGAGCATATTTGAGAACAACAGAATGATAAATAGATAAATGGAATGTTAGGAGTGTTAGGAAGATGTTCAATAAAGACAATTAAGCAAAAGAACATTTGATAGATATATTAGATAGAATGTTTGATAAATGCAACAAGAAAATCTCTGATAGATACAGTGATAGAACATTCAATAAATACAACGATAGGTCATCCGATAGATACAGTGATAGAACATCTGATAGATACAAGCGATAAAATGTTAGAAACAATGGTACAACTCTAGATACAACACTGTTAGACAATGAAAGAATGATAGAATGTTAGACAGATAAGGTCTTCTCTTACATGGGTCACTATTGTGTCCAGGAGCCGAGTTTAAGAGCATCATAGCAGTGGCAGCATCAATGTCAGACTCTGTAAAGGACATAAAGACAAACATCAGTCAGAGAACTGCTCAGAGTGCATGTGTGTGCGTGTGTGTGTGTGTCTATGGGGGGAAATCAAGGGACTGGAGTTTCTCTGTTTCCACGCAACCCTTCAGAACCTTTGAATTATTCATTACCAACTAGACAGTGGAGAGAGTGAACACAACTGCTGCCATACTCAAGGAGATGGAAAAAGAAAAGGACAAATAAAGAAAACTGTCCAGCCTACATGAGGACAACAAACTAAAATCACAGGGTTCTCATACTTTGTGATTGATGTGTTTCCTTACTTTTAAAAGATGAGAAATATGACTTCTAATAATTAAAAGAAATAAAATGACAATGATATGGGTGTGATACGTAAAACCGGTTTCCTAAACTCACAGGAAGTGCCCTCGATGACTCGTTTAACCAGACTTAACCGCTCTCAAGCGCACTGGAACATGCATGCTCTTATTTGTTCTGTGACTAACAAGATTTCTAATTGGCACTTGTTTTGACAGACATTCAACTTAAAAAGCAGAGATGGCTCACCTTTGAGAGAGCAGCCCTGGAGGAAGAGGTGACGTGCGGGTGAGAAGGCACTGTCAGACACACACAAACAAACACACACACACACACACACACAACACACAGACAGACAGAAAGACATAAAGCAGGACCATGAGTCAAGGCACTTATGATGGCTTGAGAGCCAAATGAAAACAGAACCACTTTTTCAGAGGAGATGTGTGGAGCAGGGCTGGTTTGCATGCATCAAACATTAGCTAATGCATCTCCATTAGTTTGTAGTACTCTAGTAAATGTGTGTTACCTGGGTGGGGAAGCAGGGGGTGTGCAGAAGGAGTGGGATGAAGGAAAGTGCTGTTTCTTCAGGGCTTGGATCAGATTGGGTTTATATTCGGGGTCCACACACCACAAAGAGCCCTTCCCATTAACCTAGTAGAAACACATCAACACACACAGATTAGCAAGGACGGAAGATGACTTTATTTAATAGTGCTGAAAAAAAAAAACAAATTAATTGCATATTTTTCTGAAATTAATCACGTCTTTAAATACTGTCCAACTAATATATAAATATATACTAAAATATATAAATGTAACATTTTTATTAAATATATACATGCATGTGTATTTTATATACACAATAAACACAGTTAAAAAAAACAACAACATTATTTTAGATGCAATTAATTGTGATTAATCATTTGACAGCATTATAAAACATATTAAACAATAACAATAATAATAATAACAACAAATGATGTACATAAAGTAAGTATCCTGGAGTTTGAGAAGTTACTTTTTGGACTAAACGGTATTACAGCTAAATAAACAAACAAACAAAAACCACACACAAACAAACAAACATACACACATTATATATATATATATATATATATATATATATATATAAAAAATAAACAATGAATAATAATTATTTCACAATAAAGAATATTAATAATACTATTATAGCTCTTTTGTTTGTTTTGATTTGTAAGTTAAATTACTGCCCATTTCCCTCCAAACACTCAAAGAAAACTACAAAATCAGCTGAGATTTTAGCAGCAGTCTGGAGAGAGGGTCTTGCTGCTCAGAGTGTCTTAATGTGATCATCTGAGCATGTGATTGGCAATACAGACCCTGCTGGGAGTTTACGAGCAGTGCTTAAAAGCAGACGATAAACATCGGAACATGGCTGTAAACGGCATGAAGGGTGTTTATGACAGGATCTGATCCATGAGCTCTCGTAAATACTGTATCAGGTAATTATTATTGCATTCAAAGGATGGATTTTGCTGGGAGTCAAGAGTAATGAATGTAGAATAACACAGATCAAGGTTGGTGTTAAGCTTGAACATCTATAAAGAAATGATGCTGGTAAAAAAAAAAAAAAAAAAACCATTAAGCTCTTTTTTGACTATTAAAGGTTTTTTTGGCATTATACAATGTATTGCAGTTAAATGACAACAACTGAATACAATCTTCCACAATTGTCATTATTCTAGAATTTAAAAATATCACTACCACAAAAAAGCACATAGTAAATGAATAAAATAAGGTAAAGGAAAATAAATATGATAAAAAAAAAAAAAATCAAATATTTTTTTATTTTGTTTACAGAAAACTACTAAAGCACAAAAATAAGCCAAATTATTGCAAAATATATGTAGTATCCACAATAAAAAGCATTTTGATAATATGTGTTCTTACATATAATTGCCATAGAAATATGTACATGTAAAATAATAAATGTCTAATTTCTAACCAATTTATATGTATAATATTGTATTTATAATAAATGAATAAATAACATTAATAATAGTATTAGTAGTATTTGATCTTGTTGAATCTACAAATTTACCAGAAAAATTTACATAATACTCATATAATTCATCATTAGTAAAGCAATGATGCATCATAATCATCATATTTCTAACTTCATTTGATGTGTTTTTATGTATATTTTGTTATAATTTATAGTTATAATATCACATATTTATAATAATAATAATACAAAATGCATTGCGGTAGTTTTTTATTTTTTTTTATGTAATAATAATATTCTGTTTCCACACACACACACACACATATACACACATATATACATATATATATATATATATATATAATTAAAATAATTATGCATTACTAAAGTATTACAGTAAGAATAATGGGTGAGGTATTAAATAAAAAAAAATCCCACGAAAAACAGTAAATGTTCTCTGTGCAACATAATGTATATAAATGTATATAGAGAGAGAGAAATGCAGAGGTAGGAGGAGGCCTATAACCTTGACTCAGATTACCAGCCTGCTCATAAACAGGAAGGAGGAAACGTTGTCATGGCAACCGAAACCAGGCAGTGTCATGTGAAAGCAGCTTTGTGTCTGTCTGACGGATGGGCTCTCGCTGACCTCACAGCTCAGACCGCAGACAGCGAAAAAATCATCAGCTGTAGCGTAATACTTACATTGAGCTGTGGGACTCAACCCAGCTCACAATCTTTGCAGTACCCCTCTTTACTCTCCTCTAAATAACAAAAGACTAGAAGGACTAAAAGAACTGTTCCTAGCAAGAGAGATTAAATCATAACAGGTACTGTGTGGCATCACAGGAAGAAATCTACAAAATTTGGACTCTAGAGTCACATCAAAATATCATAGGAAGTGCTATTAAGGAAGTATATATAGGAAGTGTTGTTAAAAAATATTAAGCAAAATGTTTAAGAAAATTAAGTTTGTAAAGCATTGATTTTTTTTTATGTTTTGTATTTGTTGATATATTTTAATACTGTAATAGTTATTAATTTTATTTAATTATTTGTGAAAATACTGCAACAATGTACATACACATTGGTTCCAAGTCGTTTCACTACTAAAAAAAAAAATATTATCTGAATTTATAAAATGTTCTAGGTAACAATTTAAATTATGTCTTTTAGTTTTGCAGAATGACAATATAACTGACAATTTAATTTTAATTTTAATTTTTTTTTTTTCAATATCACAGTATTTTTCCCCACTTTTTTTAGATTTGTATAATTGTGTTTTAACATATTATTACCTTTATATTTTAGTAAATGGGTTTTTTCACAACTGAACCATTATATTTTGGGGTCCTTGGCATTAAAAAGTCTTGAAAGCCCTAAAAACACTTCTACTAAAAATCACTGAAAAAGCAGTGCGTTGAAACTGACAGTGAAAAGAAAAGATGTATTTGATATACATAGACACAGACACTAGCTTTAATATTTTGTGTCATCAGATATGTTACACTTCCCAAATAGTTTTTCATGCCACTATAACACTGCCCTGCATCTGACTCTATAAAGACCCTGCTGTCTTTTCAGGAAGTAGAATTGTTGTGCTGCTTCCTTGATATTTGCTTACTACGTCCTCCAGCAGTGTGTGTGTGTGTGTGTGGGATTGCTGCTGCTGTGGGAGTGCGTTTTCTCTCAGGGTGAAGCCGTGACCTTGACTGGATCCCCACCTCTTTATCTCAGCGGACAGAGAAATACTCGCCAAAACCCCAGCGTTAAGCTTACACTCGCTACAACCACTCTGCCACGTTTTTTTTTTTTTTTTAATTTATGTCTATATCATGTTTATTCATTTTCGTGATTCATTATTTAAATTTTAGTTTGAGTCATTTTAATAATTCAGCCTAAACTAAATGAAAATTTTAAATGTTGCCTTGGCATCAAACTGAATTTTTTGGTTTATTTTAATATTTTGATTATCATTTCATTCTGAGGTTTATTTACGCACTTTTTATTAGTTTTTTTTTACTTTTTTAAACTTTTATTTCAGTTTTAGTAATTTCACTTCTTCAGCTTAAATTAGAAAAGTAAAAAAAGCCATCTAGCTGAAATTAAATAAGTTATTTTTTTAATTTAATTTATCCATTTAAAAGAAGTCCAGAAACAAACAATGAAACAATGAAAATCCAGGAAAAAAAAAGGGCCCTAAATGCATCAACTTTGCATTGCTCACCTTCCCAAGGCTCCTCTCCACCTTGCGGAAGCACTTGTTAAGGGACAGGTTGTGGCGCACTGAGTTCTTCCAGCCTGTTGGGGCGCTGGAGAAGTACGGGAAGTGCTCCAGGATCCAGCCGTAGATATCCTTCACGGGTAGAGACTTGCTGGGCGACTGCTCGATGGCCATGTATATGAGCAGGGAGAAGGAGAACGGTGGCTTGGACTTGACGGAGTCTCCGGCACGGGCCGCATTCGAGGACATGACAGAGGCACCATGGTTGCCCTCAATGTCGAAGAGCGGCCTTGGGCTGGACTGAGCCTCGGGGCCACCCAGCGTGAAGTTCTGGAGCAGGTTCTCGTGGAGCCAGTTGAGGTTTGTGAGCTCCTCATCTCCAGAGCCGGAGCTGCGGTCCAGGCTGGTGGCTAGAGGACTGGAGGCGCACTCGGCCTCGGGCAGCGTCCCACAAACCCCGCGCAGGCCCGCCCGCTCCCCCACCATGCCCGGCGATTCGGCTTTCTTATCCGGCGACATACCGATGATGGGACCCATTAAATCAAGGACGTCTGCTGAAGAGGGAAACAGAAAAAAAACTGTAACACCTCTTGACATTGCATCGACCAATCACCGCAGATTAGTTTCACGTAAGGCAGGTTTGGATTAAATTAATCATGGAATGAATCATTTTAGAGTCATTGAGCAAGTAAGGTAAAAATAAATGCATATTATTTTTCAATTCATAACCCATAGTAGGGGCACTTTAAAATGATGCACAAAAAAGTAATCATTTAGAGTCAACAGAAAGCGCAATGTAACTTTGAGAATATAAAGACGTAAGCTCATAAAGGCCACAAATTGACAGATAATTTGAAATGCAAACATAACATGTTGATTGTGATGACAGGAATTTAACTGTTGACACTAATTTTGAGTGCAATGCAAAACAAATATTGCAATATAGAGTAGTCAAGTGGACCAAAGCCTTTTATCTTTATCCTAAAACTCAAAACCAAAATGCATTCTTGTCTTAGGACAACTTTTACAACCATTTCTCAGGAGCACAAACTTTGAGTCAAAGTTTTCCCTACATGTTCTCCTCTAATCTCCCTTTCAGACCTGAAATCTCTCTTTCAGACCAGTTTTTCTAAGCCGGTGTTTCTGGCTCTCGTTTGCTGGGATTCCTCACAGTCATTCAATGACGGCAGATGAAGTAGTAGCTCTCATGTCTGAGGGTTGTTAAGGTTTCTCGAGAGCGTCTGAGATGACCCGGCCTCATTCTCATCACCGCCCACCTTGTCACGCAGCTGCTCGTTAGCCATCGATGGCCATCGGCTGAGGGCTGCTTAGAGCCAAAGGAGAAGGAAAAGCCCTTCCAGAAGGCAGAGCGTCTCTCTGCTCATCCTTTACCATGGAATGAGAGGTGACAGTGTTGCTTTGGTAACCTATTGCCTACAAAGGGCCAAGCAGGAGAGCATCGCTGCTGGTTATTTGCATTTGTATGAAGCAGTTCAGTGGGAATTTTATTGAAAGAATGTTGAAATTGCTATCCATCTGATTTGGATCGCATTTATGTAGATGCTCTCTCTGTATTGGCATTATATGGATTCATGTTTCATGGTATTGTTTCAGAGCGTGACCCATAAATGTGTGCCAAAAAAATACAATAATTTAAGTGTTGTTTTCGTCAACGATGACGATGACGAAATAATTTCGTTGACGCCACTTTTTTTCATGACAATAACGAGACG
>JAUCMS010000022.1:17175188-17196395 GCA_032357445.1 Enteromius radiatus | reverse complement strand
ACTCAGTCATTGCCAGGGCTGGCAGTTTGCAAAGAATGCCAAATGAATGTAACTTATCATTGTGTCAAAAACAGAAGCAAAATAGTAAAAAAATATCGGTTATGAATATCGGTTATCGGGCACGTAAGCAAGCAAATAATCGGTATCGGTATCGGTAATAAAAAATCAATATCGGTCGATCACTAGTTATAACAGTGCTTTTTCCCCCGTGTGCGCTGATGCGCTCATCTGTTGACATTTCCGACCGCCTTCCTACAGTTAATAAAAGCGGGCTTTCCACACAAAAAAAGTGCATGTGTCATTAGTACTCATATTTTAAATGTGTCGGGCTGGGATCGGGCTCGGACACATCTTAATGCCTGTCGGGCTCGGTTACTGCTCTGTCAGACAGAAAAATGCGGCCCGATCCGCACTCTATTCCATTCTTTTAAGTACATTTACATTGTTGAACGTCGCGACGGAGGTTCCACTCCACCTCTCAGAACAACGGCTTTGCAAACACGGCTTTGCACGTTGCTTTCTTACTTTGCGGCGTTTCGACCGTTAAAATATTTCCACACATGTTGTATGGTGCTCAGTGCTAAACTGCTACCTGCAAACTGCAAAGGATTTCCTGAAAGGAGGCGTGTCATCTCTCAGTGTCTCATTGGAGCACAGACACGTCACCTAGCGCGGGATCACTTGTGAAGTCATTTCAGCAGACAGCATTGTAGACATAACTCTGGATCGAAAATTTCTCCAGGTTGGATCGGAAATTTCCGATCCGTTAATTAAGCTGGTATCGGAACCCGATACCAATACTGGATCAGATCGGCCCCATCCCTAATTACATTACAGCAAATTTTGCGATTATATTAAATAAACAAATGCATTTGTGGACGTACTGTAACAAGACATTCATTCTTGCGTTCAAACCAGAAGCGAATGAAGCATTAAGTGCGAGTGATTTTCATGTTAAGTCAATGCAAAGAAGCAATTAGACATCCTCCTGCAGCGCGATTCACGCGAGTTAAGCGGTCCGTTAAACACACACGCATAAACACCGCGGAAGGGGTGCATACGCAGAGCAGGAGAGCGCGCGCCAATTGTGCTCTCATACTGGCAGCTTGTACTGCAGCCGGGTATAGACGACCATCTTTCTGTCGTATTTTCCAGCGTTCTTCTCCGAGAAATGCGTGCTTTGATTTATGTAATTTCTCTGCACCTGCTACGTGCTTCTGCACCGCTCCTGTGTGCTCTCATCCGTTAACATGGGCGCTGAAAAAAATACGCGCTGCTGATGCGTGCAGTGTGAAACCGGCGTAAACTCGACATGTTCAAGTGTCCAATCACACGTGAATAGCGAGATATATTCGCCCAAGTCACCTCAGGTGTGAACGCACTTTTAACAAAGAGGGATTTGAGAAAATGATTGGCACACTGGACAAGAGATACCAAAAGAAATATATCAAGTGTTACATCCTGCTAAAATGTTTTGGGACAACATGTACAAATATAGAAATGAGTATTTGTTTTATTTATCTGTACTTTTGACTTTTTAATTTTATTTTAATGTTAATTAAATTTAATTTAATTCAGTAATGTAAAGATGTTACTATTATTTAATTTGTACAATTTAGTTTTAATTTGTTGTTGCTAGATTGCACTGTATACTGTATCTCAGTCGAGAAATGCTGATTTCAGCATTATTAGTAATCTGTGTGTGCATTTTCCTTTATAACAAGCAAGTTGAGTCAAACCACTTATATATCGTTTCGCAATCGCAAATCGCAATTCTGACCTTAATAATCACAATCTCACATTTTTCCCAAATCGTGCAGCCCTAGTTTGATTCAAATTAATAAATCTTTATGAGTCAGCTCTTTGGTAAATATGAGTAAATCAGTTGATTTCAAACCATTTTATACTTCAAACTTATATCAGCGTTCAAATCAGCTTGTTAAATCATTGGTTGATCATCGCATGATTTAATTTACCATTTAGTACAACTCCAGTCTCAAACAAAAAACAAGAATGTTGTCTTGTACTCTAGTCTTGCCCTGTTGCACAGTTCATAAACTCTGTTATCTACCAGCAGGGTAGTTTTTGTTTTTGCACTGGTGTGTGTCTTGTCCACAGCCAATGTCGCTGTCCTATTGGTATCTCAATTAAAAAAAAACATGCATTCAGCAAGGAGTGATCTACACAAAGGGCCATTGTTACCAGTGACACAAGGCGCGTCCAGATCCTCACTTTCTCCCTCGCAATCAGGCCAACGGTCACATTAGCATCGCTTTCAATGGGAGAACGGCCGCTAATGACAGCATGTATCAAATCCCTTGCACAGAGCCACAACAGATGAGGAGATCGAAGGGGGAGGGAAACGTACGACATGGGCCCGCCACATGAGATTCTCCGCAAACAAGGCTATTTCAGACCAACTGACGGATGCAGGACTACGACAGCGTCTCTCGTCCAAGATAAACGCACTTAGGAATTTAATGAGCCACGGATGACTCATCCTAAACTCTACTAAACCCGCTAGTTAATCCATCAAGTGCATTTACGCTTCCTTCAAGTCATGTCAGAATTATTGTGAATTATGAGACAAGCGCTCACTGTGCGCCGCCACAATGTCATAATTAACATCAGAAAAACTCCGGATTTTCTTTAAGCCTACACTTTTAGAAAGGGGTGTGCCATTTAAGAATTTATTAAACATAATCCCAGAAAAGGCTTAACCCTAGTCCTAGACTAAAATGTAAATCGGAGCTGTCTCAACTAAAAGAAACATGCATTGACTGATCTTAAAACATCTCAGTGTCTTTGTTTTGTCTTAAGATGCACGCCAGTAATGCCTTTTTTCTAAGGTATGTATATATAAAATAATTAAACGTCCTAATTGAACTATGGCCTAATCCTGGCTTAGACTAAGCCCTGTCTGTGAAACCGGGTCAATAAATTGTCATTTTCAATATTTTCATTTTCTTGTCTGAAATACATATTTTATCTTTTTCAAGGAGACAGGCTTGTGTAAACCAGCCTACATTTCCCATATTTCTCTGTGGATACTCAAAAAAAAAAAATAATTAGTGTGATTAGTGACTTAAAATATGGTAAATAATGAATGCAATTAAATCACTGATGCACATGTAAAAGCAATAAAAACATAAATGTATTCATATTTTATTTAAATTTCCCCTGCACTGTGAATGACCTCTAACAAAACTCAACAGAATTTTTATTATTATAATTTTAATGATAAGGAAATTTTGGTGGCTTTTCTAAACTAATACTGATATGCAATTTATTTAAATAATTTATCTGCATATTATGAAATTCAATTACATTTTTCAGTGACCAAGAGCTGTACAAATGCATGAAGCACTGACACACATCATTCACGGCTCATTTTGTTGCACTACTAAAACGCTTCCTGTCTTTCTTGGGAAGTGAAAAAGAAAGAAAGAAATTCAACTGCCTCTAGTTCCACTGTATTCTGACCAAAATCACATCGTAATTATGATGAAGTCAAAAACTGCCAGGAAGGTTGCAGAAAGTACTTCTGCACAAGTGCTATTTTTGCAACCCAAATTTGGAGCATCCACCTCTACTGGATTAGTGAGCGCATGTAACCAAGACAACTGCGGCCTTCTGAGATCTTGGGGTTCGTCCCTCCTTCTGGTCGGTGGAAAGAAAATAAATAATAGGGAGACGGAGGATGAGGAGGGAGGCAATGTCTAGCTGATGAGTGACGTGCAGCTGCAGTCGTTACAGACAGTCACCTGCAAACAAAGGCCAGAGCATCAACAGACATGCGTGTCGTCAATGCGGGCTGCTGACTGATTCCACAAACCAGACGGATCAGTGTGACTGTAAATGGGAATTACATGGGATCTTATACTGATTTATTTAATACTTTTTTTTTAAGTTGTTGTATGCAAATATATTGCCATACTGTATCAGCTTCAAAGGCTATTACATGGCAGCAAGGTGTAAAATTAACACTCACCAAGCCCCAAATGCAAGTAAAAATCAGTGTTGAGTATATGAAACTGTTACAGTTGACAGGTAACATTTTATTCTTAGGAATTGTTGCAGACGTTTTGCTCCACACAAACTCCATTTCTACAAGTGACTGTGAGTTTGTGTCACTTATAACTGCACAAAACAGCTTCCTGATTTTGTGATAATAGTTTTAAATCTGTTGTCAACAAAAGAGAAGCATTTTAAATAATACATTTCCCTGCAGATTTAAATGTAACTCTATTTTTATAAATAAAAACTCTATGGATGTAATGTTTGAATACAATTTCTTTTCATTACATTTCTTTATTGATTTGTTTAGTTTTCATTTTAAATAATTTTAATTTTATATTTTCATGACAAATTAAGATTTAATGTTTAAAAACGTATTAACTTTAAACATTATAAAATGTATGCAAGTATTTTCTAAATATATGTTGTGAATGTATCTATAAATACATAATAAATATACACAGTACACACACATTATGTAAACAAAACCTGTTTTGGAATTGATTAATTGCTTGATAGTACTATAAAAAATAAAAAAACACTATAAATAATTACTATAAATACAGTTTTTCTGGGTCCATTTTTTTATTTTTTATTACGCTTTAGAAATTAGATCTAGTTCAGTTTAAAAACTGGTTCCTTAATTAGATTTCCAACTCTAGTCAGGACATGTGCATGCGCAGCTCTCAAGGTGAATGGCATCTAATTTAGACTAAGAAAATTAAACTAAGCTCAATAAACCCACATCAGGAATTTCTGATGTTGAGCCACACACATGCTTTACCGCGTCACTGACTAAACATGCAACCGAAGTATTCTAGTTTTCAGTCATCATCTGACTTTTCCTCCATTGTTTTCAGAGTCAGTTCTCAGCATGCATGACATAATTTGCCTGTGTTGCAACATGACAGAACCGAGTTTCAATTGTGTGTTTAGTTCCACATCTAAGACAGGACATCCCACAATGTCTGTAACACCCATCCGGGGAATTATCCATTCAGCCGGTCCACATCCTCATCAGTGAACGCTTCCGTTCTCTACAAGCCTTCCAGAATGCTTTCAATGCATTTCAAAAGTGTTTTGCTTCAGTAGTGTATAGGCAAATGAAAGGAGTACTAACTTGAGTAGCCTATTAAAACAGTGAAGGAGTGTTTATTCATCATTTACTTGAGTAAGAGGCACTGAATGGGGCAGAAACATGACATGACATAAACTAAAGAATTCACTGATCATCCCAAGGATGGATTTCTTTATCTAGGCATACTGCATCACAATTTCATGCAGCTATTGACTTGAGTTTTATGGACCTTTGGAGAGTAAACAAACTCTAAAGAACTTCACAACTAAGAAGTTATTTTTAGAACCAGTTCTCCTATGGTACAAGACTAAGTAAACTTCTAGCTGAGATGTTTAACCAACAAAAGTGCGCCAAAAACAAAGTGCAAATACACCAACTGCTGGGAGCTGGTCTAAAAGGCAGTTAAACGACAGGTTGAGTTGCTTCTTTTATCTTGTTGTGGTCTTTGTGTGCTGTTTATCTTGGGTCTTGCTGTCAGCAAACAACATCTGTTGAACGTGGAGAAATGACCAACCCACCACCCTCTCAACTGCACAACAGACTGACTTTATCTCAATTAGCAAACTATTTGGCCTTAACTAGGGCCTAAGCATTATGATAGTAGAAATGATGTGGAAATCAATCATAAGTGTACATACAAGGCCAATACTATATCAACCAAATTTTGTTGAGAGAAATTTATATGTGCCAAATCTTCCATTCCGGGTTTCTTTTGCATTTCCTAGTATCAACCATTAAAGTCTACACAATGCATAAAACATCTTGATGAGATTAGAAGACAATTCCCACAGCTGTTAGCTTTCTCTTGAAGTGATGCCATGCCAAGTCCTAAGCTTCAGTATTTAAGAGATTCAAAATCACTTTACGACAACGCAGCTATGAATTAGAGACATAAACATTGGCATAATACTTTGTTTTGACTTTAGCCTTGGGGAATAATAGCTAAGGATATTCAATCAATGAGCAGATTTGCTCTGAAAGTGATTATCCTGTGAACAGATTGCATCATGTCAATGAGGTCAAGCTTCCAGTGAATGGAGCTCATATGGACCACGCAGCAGGCAACGGACAGGCCCCTTTTCAAAGTGCTGCAATAGCTCGATGTTTTTAGCAAGAACTGGGAGGAACTAATTCATTCACAGAGTTAAGTTAACTTAAATGTTTCCTGTCAGAATGTCCCTGACACAGGTGGTATTGCAGGCATGCATGTCAACAGATTTCTGGCGGTGTAGGTGTTATGACTCAGATTTCCCATGACAGTGACTTTTAGTAAGTTGTTTGTAACACATTTTACACATTACATTAACACGAGAAATATGCTTTTTAATAACCAAATGTGAACAGATATGTCTAGTAAGCAATGTGACACATATAACTTGATGCCGACAAAACTCGTGAATTCACTTCTTTAACAAAACATTTACAGAACAAATCCACAAAACAATATTTGTCATTTATTGACAATACTACAAATTTTGGCACTGACTCTTGGTGAACGACTGGTAATCGAGTAGACACAATTATTGACCAACTACTGACTCAAAACGGCCAAATATCATCCAAATAATATTAAACCGTCCAACACTGACAAAACCATTTTTTCAATTTTTGGAAAAAAAAAAAACTTTAGTAAAGCAAAACATGGTAACAAATATCAATAACTAATAGTTCAATCAGAAATATGGGTATTTGATACTGTAATCAAGGTCACATGCGACATTCAAAAGTATTTTAAACACTTCATGTACTGTGCATTTTATGACCCCTAACAATTAAGAGACATGGTATTTACAAATTATATATATATGAAGAAATGCAATAACAAGGTTGAACCAGTTAAACGAAATGGTGTCTGGATACACAAAACATTTACTTTCCTTTATGAATTCACACAGGCTAAACATTTGTAGTTCACCATAAAAAAAATCCGTACATTTTAAAACAGTATATTTGTATTATCACTTATGGCATACATTGATTATGTGGAGAAAAAAGTTCATATCCGTGTTATTAGTAAACTACCCATATATATACAGATGTGAACAGACAATAGAAACGTATCACAGACGAACGGAACGTTGAAACATCGATTTGTTCACTCAGAGTTCGGCGCGAATTCGCTTTCAATGTTAACAAAGACAAAGAGTGACGCGCAAATTCATTTCAGATATCGGTATTCCACTCAGAAGTGCGGTAGAAGAACACTTGAGCAAGTGTCCTCGATCACAAAAGAAGTTGTTTGCTGGATTTGAGCACATGGCAGAAGCAATGGAACGCTCGCGTTTAAATGTTTCCGACTTAAAATGCCGTGAAATAAGAAATGTGAACAACAACAAACAAGAGCACTTGAGAAACAATACAGGAACCCAAGCTCAGCCTGATATCCGCCCATGCGTTTCATGTCAACTTGCCTGTAGAATGTTAACTTTCTGCGCCGGTCACACAAATATTAAGTCCATCGACACCACAGAAAGCGGTAAACTGGATTTGGTTACTCACAATAAAACACGCCGAGCCGTTTTCCGCTGAAGCGCGTCGGTAGTCGTTACGTTCTGCTGCTCAAACTGTTTCCTCCATCCGCGCTGCGCACAGATCACGCCGCACAGCAACGCTACCAAACCCCTTTGCCGTTGCCAAGGCAACAGACCCACTTCAGCCAATCATAACCCCTCCCCTTCGATATCCCCTGGCAACTGCTGCGCGCCATTCCACTCTATTTAATGTGTTTTCACCTTATTTTCCACCTCCTCAATAAGAATTCTCCTCAAATTCGTTGATTAATCTCAGCAGCTGTTTGTTTTCTGATCTTTTCCCCCCATTTAATCTGTAGCTGAAACAAAATATTTTACTAACTTAGTACTAGTACACAGTTTAGTTTGATCTTTTAACATTTTAAATTGTGAAATCTAACTCTACTCTTAAGAGCTCTAAAATCAGACTCTGCTCATATGAACTCCAACATTTTAATTAATTAATCCAACATTTTTAATATTTTTCTCTCAGATTATTACATAGTAATTATATATATATATATATATATATAAAACATTCCAAAATATTACAATATATTATTAAAAATAATAAAATGCATTAAATCAGTATAAATGTATCTAGGTTTATATAATAAATGTATAAATGTACCTATAGGCTCCTATAAGATTGAAAATGTTTTCCTGCCCCATAATACAATAATAACAATAATGTTTGTATATATTTTGCTGTATAAAGACTGAAACTAAAATATTTCCTATTTAAAAAAAAGTATTAATTATTATATTTATTTGTGTGTGTGTATATATATATATATATATATATATATATATATATATATATATATAATTTTTCTTTTCTTCTGTTTCTCTTTCTTTTCTTTTTTTGCCATGTGGATAATGATGTGAAGTTAAAGTGAAGTGTGTCGTTGATTGTCTGCGACTAAACAACTAGTTAAATAATATTTTTAAACTGCATTGTTACAAACACCTTTAGTGTTGCAATTGAAATTAACAAGTGTGAAATGTTGTTTTACTCCAGCTTAAAAATGGCTTTACCCCCAGTTTTAACAAGACAATAACCCAGGGTGAAGCGCAGTGTAAAAAGCCCCAGTGTGAAATGTGTTAGTGAGGTTAAAAGCGCCGTTAACGCCTAAAGTGCTTGTTTAATCAACAGTAAATTACTTTATAAAACAGACCACAGGGTAAACTGAGAAAGTTACTGGAGAGACTATCACATATACTAACCTGTAGCCTAAGCTTTGAATGAAACATTCTGAGACAGTAACAACTGTAATATAGCATGACCGTGATAGCATGTGCATCTGTTCCATCTCACCAAAGTGCTGTTCTCACACATAGTTGCAAAGGCAGTCACACAAGACTTCTCACTCACGGCACGCAAGCGAGCACATCTTATCCTCACAAGGCCTGAAAATGGAGGCAAGGCGGCTGGATTTCCTCTATTCGTGCTACAGCCAAAGAAGTCGCTGTATTGTTGATTGGCTGATTGATGATAAGGAGGTTTCAAGCACCACTAGCCTAGTACTTACGTGCTATGAAACCCATAGTTTAGTGATAATACCAGGGGATCTGTACCAAGAGCAATTCAGGTCATTGTAACAGTCTGTTCTTATGAAATACGACACTTATCTCCTGGTTTAACTGGACCAACAGGATTTCTTAAGTGGAGGAATACATTCAGACAAACCGTTTCTGTTGTTGCCGTTAATGTTAGCCGCAGATTTGCTGAATCACAAGGATGTCTACAGCCACTTAGGCTCATTAGATTGATTTATTAATTGCATCACTGTTAATCGATTACGCAGGGCTGTTTTATCTCCTAGTCTTGTGTGAGAGGACTGCATGTGTGCTGTGTGTGTCTAGACAATGTCAACAACACATTGTCACTTAAATGAAATGCTCTGTTTGTAGTAACCTGAAAGAGTTTCCATTCTTTGATGTGTTGCAGATATGTTATTAATTCAGAGCAGCTTTTTCCCCCTTGCATAATCCTTTGAGTGAGCATGATTTTGTAGAATGGACATTCAATTTAAAGTTAAACAGATTTTTGAAATGCTTTTACATTTTCTTTAAAGTTGCAAAATGTATTTATTTTTAATCTTTATTATTATTTACTTATGATGTTGTTTTAAACCTTTATGCTGTTTACACATTTTTTTTTGGTAACTATTTATATCCGATTTTAGTTTTTATTAATATTTTGAATGAGTTTTATATATATATATATATATATATATATATATATATATATATATATATTTCCAGTTTAATTTAATTGCATTTATTTTAATGCATGTTTTTGAGAATTTTTTAGTTTTTAGTGATTTTAGCCCTTTTTAAGTTTACAATTCAGTTATTTTTGTACATTAATTTTTACTAAATTTTAATTTTTTTACTAACTTATACTTTTTTAAGTGAACACAAAAATATAATTTTTTGTATGTTAAAAAAAAATATATATATATAAAGTATTTTTTTATCAAACATTATATATTTTTTAAATCTTTACACAAGTGTAATTTTACTATAATAGCATACTATTATAGACTATTATTAAAAATATGTTTGTTTTTATAATCTCCTTTTTCATTTTAGTTATAAATATATATATTTTTTTATTTCAGTTTTAAATATTTTAATACATAATACTAAAATATAACACAGATCAATAAAATGAAAATGAGAAATGTTGTTAGCAAGTTTAATTTTTTTTATACACGTCATGTCAGATTTTAATAAAGAGGACAAACAAACCAGTCACATTTGATGTCTAAAAATCTTCTCTTTTTGTATTGACAGATAAATAACAGCTTACTGTGAAGGTCTGAAACCACAGTAAATAATAAGAGTGAGTAAATAATGCTTTCTTTTTTGGGTGAGGATTAAAAGAAAAGGATTTGGATCCAAGAACCCAACTGAGCAAAATCAAGGTCATTGAGAAGGAATACTGTTAACATTTTATGGAGTGTCCGAGGACGTTGAGTACATGACATCTACTCACATACATCATGTCCTTTCAGTTTACTGTAGCATCATGTTCCTGATCAGAGCTATTCATAGAGCTAAGAGGCACTTTGAGATCCCCGTTCTCCCACAGTGCCCAGAGATAATGATGTTGCAGTATACCAGTGGCTGGGAGACAAGATATAGCAATCAGCTCGCCAATGGAGCTGATGGGAGATCAGCCTTTAAAAAGACTTTTACTCTGCGTTGGTCTGCTCTAATCAGATTGAGGAGCTAAGAAGACTCGGTCTGAGTTAAGAATCTCCTAGGAAGCTTTTGAGCAATCGTGTAAATAAAATATAATGGATTTCTCTTTGAGAATAAGAGTAAATGTGGATTATTTGTTCAGGAGGTGTTAAGGAGCCTGGGCTCGGTGTTTCACCACTGTTTGCCATGCTGCTGCATCAGCATTCTTGGCTGGTAATCGAAATAGGTTTCTATCAAACATTTGCAATGTTTTCACTTAATACAGACATAGAATCAGAAACACATGATTGGTTGATGTTCAAGGTATAAGGACTTACTTTAAAAATCTGTTGTTCCAAGACCAACAAGCATGTACAGTATATCCAGGAATGTGTGTTATGTTAACATTTATTTATTTATTTATTAAGCAGTTTATTTATTAATAAATAAAGGAAATGTTCTCTGTATATATATATATATATATATATATAATTGTAATATATTAATTATAATATATTTTTATATTTTATTAATATTTTATTTTTTATTGTTGTTTTCATGATTATTTCTTGTGTTCAAATCTTATTTTACCATTTTAATCCATCTAAATAGCTAACCAGATTTACACTTCACAGCAGTATCCTGTATATAACGGTGTATGAGAAAAACCAAAATCTTTAATCTCAGAACTGAAAGTGAAAGGAAAACACAAAGAATAGATGCACCATGAAGCGAGCCGGGGTCGATCATTGGATGTGCGGTGAACAAGGGTGTGTCCATGCAGCCTGTGAGTGGGTGGTGTGTGTGTGCACGTGTGTGTGTTCTGGTGTAGTGGTCAGATACCCTGCTGCTTTTATAGCCCATAAATCTGAGCAGGCCAGCGGCTGCTGTAGTCAGCTCACTGAGAGCCTTTCATGCAGAAAATGAATCAGACCATTTGAAAGTAAGCGCAAACGTCTCACTTTATGCACACACACACACACACACTGCATGTCTGCCCCCGCCAATACACAGGCACTCCACTCCATTCCAGCCGGCTTTAAGCTAATAAAACACTCCATTAATGACAACATAGTTTGTTCACAAGATACTTCCATCTCGGTTTCCATGATAGACGTTCTTGCTCTCGCGCACACACGGAACACGAACACGCTTGTTGCTGTACTTAATCAAAACAAGCTGTGACACCGTATCTGGCAGTGGAAGGTTATTGAATTAAAGCAGCTCTTTAATGTACTCTAGTCTGCAAACCCATCTCTGCAGTCTTCAATATCGCATTATAGCGAGACGCCTTTCTGTAATCTCACATGCAAACTTGCTTGACCTACACGCCATCCGGAAGAAATCAACATTTCTGCTTTTCCTCTTTCAGAATAAAATCACCTTAGTCTATCTCTGATCAAAACATAATGTATCACAAAAGGATAGACTGCGTTATGCTTGCCTGTGAATAAGTCACTGCCAAGGTATTAAGAGTGTTTTGTGTAGTTTCTAGGGCATCTGGTTGCCAGAGTGTTGCTATTAAGTTGCTAGGAGGTTTCAAGTAGTTCCCAGAGTGTTACTAATTGTAAGAGTGTTTTGAGAGGTTACCAGGGTGTTGTTATGCAGTACGGGTGATACGGCTGGTTGCCAGAGTGTTCCTATGCAGTCGCTAGATGTTTTGGGTGGTTCACAGAGTGTTACTTGTCACTAGTGTTTTGGGAGGTTGTCAGAGTGTTGTTATGTAGTTGTTAGGTGTTTTGGGAGGTTGCTATGGTGTTTCTATGCAGTTGCAAGTTGCTTTGGGTTGGTGCTAGGGTGTTACTAGTTGTTGGAGTATTTTGGGAGGTTGCCATGGTGTTGCTATGCTTTTGCTACATGTTTTGGGTTAATAGTTGCTAGAGTGTTTTGGGAGGTTGTTATGCAGATGTTATATGTTTTTGGTGGTACCCAGAGTGTTACTTTAGGAGGTAGACAGGGTGTTGTTGTCAGTTGCTATGGTATTTTGGGTAGCTGCCTGAGTGTTACTAGTTGCTAGAGTGTTTTGGTGGTTGCCATGGTGTTGCTATGCAGTTGTTAGAGTGTGGTTGGTTTTCCAGAGTGTTGCTATGCAGTTGCTAGATGTTTTGGGTGGTTCACACGATTACTGGTTGCCAGAGAATTTTGAGAGGTTGCCAGGGTGTTGTTATGCAGTTGCCAGGGTGTTTCTGTGGAGTTGCTAGAGTGTGGTTGGTTTGGATAGTTGCCAAAGTGTTGCTATGCAGTATAAGATGTCATTATGGGTGTTTTACGTGTTGCTATGTAGTCGCCAAAGCATTGCTATGGCTTTAAAAGAATGTTTTAGCTGGTTGCTTATTTATTACTGTGCAGTTGCTGAGGTGCCTCTGTGGGACCAAAACATCTCAACTCAGCATTTAGGATTCAATGTTTGTCTTGTGTTAGTCAACACTCAATGTATGTCTCACTCAAATAAAAATCCAACAAAACACACTAGCCGCCGCCTTCACTGTCAGGCAGTTTAAAAGCATTTACATAGATAAAGGCATAAGGGCAGCCAAAACTGGGTAAACAAGAACTATTTGCATTTACATGAGGGCAAGTGCAGACTAACTGTGCCACTCCCATTGGCCATCTGCTTTTCTTTTCTTGTCTTTCTAAAAATAAATACCATATCATGTTTTCATCTTATTGTCCTGTACATTATGACTTGAAATACTGTAGTGTGTAATATAAAACATGAAACACATGAGTGATGCCCAGAGCTGGGAATAGGATGGAATTGAGGTTGGAATTCCATAATGTATGCAATAATATTTTATGGAATTCTATACATTCAGAAAATCAGTCACAGCAAGGTTAAAAAGAGAATTAAAAGGCCACACAGCATTTGACCACTCAACTTTTCAACACTGCATCAATTACTAATCAACACAATCATTCTTATTTGAATCATCACTCTATTATGCTTTTGGAAAGTTTTTTTCTTTATGGTAATAAATTAATA
This sequence comes from Enteromius radiatus, assembly GCA_032357445.1. Classification (NCBI taxonomy): domain Eukaryota; kingdom Metazoa; phylum Chordata; class Actinopteri; order Cypriniformes; family Cyprinidae; genus Enteromius; species Enteromius radiatus. The sequence continues at coordinate 17,182,615 of JAUCMS010000022.1, read as the reverse complement.
ATTAAGTAAATTGCACGTTCACAGTTCTATGACATTAGTTAATTTTTATATGACATGCAGGATAACCAATTCAGTATTTATTTTTTTAGTAAGTTGTTGTTAATTTAAAATTCAGTTCCTGTTCAAATCCCGTTTAAGGAAACCCTTACATAATGTAATATTTAATGCTTTTCATTTTCATTTCATTTATGTTAATAGCAAAGGTCATTTATTGTCTTTCTCTTAGCATTTGTATATCAACATGGCACAATATTATCCTATTTAAAACAATATGATAGACAAGTTAGGTCAAAAGTAATCAAAATGTAGTCTGAATACCAAAAAATTTCATTACTAATTACAATTTTTGTCATGTAATTTGGAGTCAGTGAGTAATTACAATGTAATATACCCGGCTAGACCGTCGAATGTCGAGCAGTTGGTGTTTGGCGACTCATAGCATTAACACGCTCTCTGCTCCTCCAGATGTGAAGTGTGGATGGATCTCCACGGGTGGCGTTTGCCTGACACAGAGAGCCTTATTAAACACTGTGACAGTGGAGTGTGTTTGCTTACAGAAGCCCTGTGTCTAACAGCCCTTTGTGTGCATTGGGCCTTTATGAAATGTGTCAACAGCTCCTGCTTGACTCTTATCTGTGCTGATAGACACATGACGGTAATAAAACACTCGACATGCAGTGCAAAAGATGCAGAAACCGCGGTGCAATTAACCCACGATTTGGCCTACATATACAGAATAAATAAACAATTTTTACCATGTTGGTGCTGGTTAGTGACGTTACAGACTTGCTCTTAAAGGTTATGAAGCAATATAATAAGATGAAAGTGAAAACTTGTAGATTATTAAACCCGATGAAATAAACAGTAACTGATTACACAAAGAATTGTGACAATTGCTTTCAAATTATAATCCGTTACTGATTCCATATCACATAAACGTACTGTAATTAGTAATGTAATTCATTAGATAACATATTTAAGGTAATATAATCAGACTTCTTCTTTGTATTTTTATATTAATATGATAAATGATTATCCTATTTAAATCAATGTGACAAACAAGGAAGGTAAATAGCAATCTAAAAGTAGTCTGATTACGTAACCTAAAATGTGTAATGTAATGGATTATGTTAACAATTTTGTCATGTTATCTGGAATCAGTAACAGACTACAATTTGTAATAAATCTGCACTGTATATAAGGACAGTGCAAGAGTGACTAATTAAAACGCATAATGTGACAAATCCTGCACATTGCGACTTGATTAAACACCGGCCCTTCAAGACTTTACGACTCAAACTCGTTCACTTTTCGCTTAATTAACTTCCAAAGGTGTTCATTGGCCTTTATGAAACAACCATTACTGAAGAAAAACAGAATTTACGAAGGCAATAAAACAACACAGGATCAATAGGATGATCTGATTTGCTCTTCCAAACAGTGTATTGTGTTTCAGTCCTGCTGAGAGCGGCTTTTGTTTGATGAACTGGCTGCTTTTCAAGTGAGACACCAAAACAAAAGATCAACCCAGACGTTTAAACACAGACTCATAAATGACTGTGATTCAATGAAAGCCTTCTTTTTCTTTGAATCATTTTTCATCTTATTTCTGAGAAGATCATTTCTGGTTAATATGTGTAAATGATAAATGGGTGAAAAAAACATAGAATTACATTCAATAGTGATCTAAAGACTAGAATTAGGAGTGGCTTTTTTGAAATACATAATTGAACACCTTGACAACAGCATAGAAACGTCCCAGCAACGATCCTGCATTGTAGCAGTTGGCAACCACCCATAATGCTCTAAGCAACCACATAGAAATATGCTGAAACCAATCAGAACACTTTAGCAACTGCATAGCAATTGTGTGAGCAGATAAACTAAAACTAACTAAATTAAATACCTTAGCAACCACACAACAGCACCCTAGCAACCAAATTGCAACGTACTAATATAATTAAGAACACTTTAGCAACAGATGCCCTAGCAACCATCTTAGACTGTGACAGCCGATTTTAAACTACTCTGAATTCCTTAACAACTCTATAGCAACGCCCTAGCAACCACAAAGCTACACCCTATTTGTAACATACTGTACCTCTACCTAAAACCAGTACACCTAAACAACTGCACAGAAGCTCTTTGAAAATATTTTGCATTGTGGCATCTAGCTAAGACCTACTGTAGCAACTGCATAGAAACGCCTTAGAAACCATGTTGCAGCATATTAAAACACTTAAGAAGACTTAAGCAACAGATAGAAATGACTAGGAGCCAGGTAAAATCTATTCTGTGTACCTTAGCAAGTCCATAGCAACATCATAGCAACCACAAAGCAACACCCTAGAACCATGACAACCACAAAGCAACACCCTAGAAACCAAATTGCAACATACTAAAATAAATCAGGGCTGCATTTCTCAAAGGCATTGAAAGCCTAAGAAATACGATCAGTTGGTCTACGATTAAGTTTGCAATGCTTTTTCGTAAACACAGCCCAGAACATCTTAGCAACTAATAAAAATGCACTAGCAACCATCTTGCACTGTGGCAGCCAGTTTGGAAGTATACTGAATTCCTTAGCAACTGCATAGCAACACCCTAGAAACTACATAGCAACACCCCACACATCACCTTAAAACCAGAATGCACTAGCAACCACATAGAGCACCTTAGCAACCATCTAGCAGTAAGTAGTGCAGAGATTTCTGGAGGTGCTGTAGTGTTTGGTGGAGGGGAGCAGTGCTGTTCACGTTCCCTCCCCCACAGCCTCAGGCACAAGAGCACTGTTGTGTTGCGGGACAATGGTGATGCTGTGAGCCGCCGCTGTCTGTCACTGGCACCATCAGCCCCGGCGTGGGCCGCAGCACATGCTAAAGCTGCCATCAGTCTCTGATAGAGAACTTCACACCCCACACAACTCCACAAACCAGTCCAAATATCACGTGTGCATACACATGGGAATGAAGTGAGATACTACTTCATTCCTCAATTGTTTCTACTTAATTTAAAAAGCTTTAATATATATTATTAGTATTAAATTTTTTTTTTCAAAGTTTTGTTTGTACAGAAGTTTTTTAAATATTTAATAAAAATACATATTTGTAAAATATAATTAATATTTAAAACATTATTTAATATTTTATTTTCTATTTTCTGTAGTTAAAATATATGTTTTGTTTAAACTTTTGAAAACAATAAATGAAGAGCAGAAAATATATTTTTTTAAAAATATATGATATATAAAACAATAACATATTTTTGTGCTTTAACATATATAACATATCTATTTAATTTAATTTAATTGTATTTTATAGAATTTTATTTAAAGTAATTTTAATTAATTTGATCATTTTCAAAATATACTGTCTATAAATATACAAATGCCTGATCTTTTGAAAACAATAAATAAAGAGTAAAGAAATTTATTTCTAAACCAACTGATACTGTATTTAATTTTCGTTTCCGTTTATCTGCTTTATATTTGTGCTTTAACACATTTATTATTTTTTAATTTGGTAATTTATTTGTTTATTACTACTTTATAAATGATAAAGATGAATAAATTGTGTAATAAATGTAATGAAAATTGTTTGTTCATGTTACTTAATGCTAACTAATGTTAGCAAATGACACCTTATTGGAAATTGTTGCCAAAACCTTTCATTAAACATTGAAAAAGAAGAGAAGAACCTGAAAAGGAAGTGAAAAAATAAACCAAAAGTCTATTAAAAAAAAGTTTTTTTTTGTACTGTTTATGTGATATTTTGGTATATGATTACCTGAATTGCCCCTATTGGGATTAATAAAGTTCTTAACTAACTCAGTAACTAACTAATCTGAAGACTTGTTAAATAACTGAGAAAATACCAATCTATCACTGCATGTGTGTGTGTGTTTTAAGGTAAAGTGCAGATGTAAGTGTGAAAATGTACAGTAGCATGAACATACACAAACCTGAATGAGGCGCAGATGTGTTGATGAGTGTGTTTTCCTCATGGCTGGGTGTGCATGTGTGTGTGACCCCTCGCCTGCAGGGGAACCGGTCTGCGAGTGTGTGTGTGTGTGAGGAACGCGTGCCACCTCGCTGAGCAGTGCCTAATGAAGCGAGGAGTGTGTCCGTAGGGCAGACGGGCCTCGTGTTCCTACGCAACCAGGAGTCATGGAGAGCGGCTGAGACAGAGAAACTACTTCTGATGCTTCCCAATATCTGCCGTTAATTTATATTAATCTGCATTCATTTAAATGAAGCTGAAATAAAACAATATATGAATATTAGACGAGAATTTAAACTTCAAAAACTTTGTCAGAATAGATGTCACAAAAAATAACAAAAATGTAAAAATTAAATTAGGTTTAAGTTTAAATGAAAGTACATAAATTAGGTTTTTATTTTAGATTTTTGAGGTTAAAGATCATACTTAAAATATGGTGGGCGAACACGTCATAAATATTCCACATAATTTAATCACATTTAATAAATGAACTTTGATGCACCAGGGTGCAGTGCTGTTATTTTTAAATTAAAAGTAATTTTTGTTAAAATAAAATAAAATAAAATATAAACATAAGATGAAAACTTAAACTTAAAAAAGAAAAACATCAATTAAAAAATAAAATTTAAAATCTAAAAATAAAAGCTAATTCACAATATTCATAAATGTTATAACAGTATAAATGTTAAACTAAAATACTTCTCAATGGTACTGTAATAACTCTATGGTATAGTAAGAATACTACATTTCCCAGAATGCACTGTTGCATATCCAAGCCTCAAAATACCAGCATGTCGCAGTTTTTTTCCAAAAGGTACAATGATAAATACATACCTCTTTTAATTTTACAGCATCTAACAAAACAAAGAAGTGTGAAAGGGAATTCATTAACACATACATTCACAACAATATCATTTTTGTATGATAATATTTACAAATAGCATGAGTGGTATTGCAATACTTTACATTTATTTTCCTCAATTCAAATTCACATTTAAAGAAAAGTTAAGAAATGGCTCAGAAAAATACATTTCAAAACCAGGCAAATGTAAAGATGCTGGGTTTTTACAGTATCACTAGTTTCAGTCCACATATGCCTGACTCAAATCACTGTCTCCAGGGCTTTGGTCAGCATATGTGTGTCTCCCTCCTAAATGCTCTGGGACAGTCTGAGGAGGTCAAGAAGTGACCCAGTAATGGCCAGTCTGTCATCATCCTCCTTCTGCTCTGGCAAACTCACGTCTAGAAAAGAGCAGACAATATCACTAAACTATTCTGAACCAACAAAATAATAATAAACATTTGAACTATATTCCCACTTGACATGCCCAAAAATGCCCATATATGAAACTATGAAAATGGCATATTAGTGCCTTCCAGAAGCCCATATAAGAAAAGAGGTCTCTCAATTAGTACATTAAAGGGCAAAGCTGCAATGTATTTTTCTCCACCCTAGGCCAAAAAAGTGAATTTATTAGATATGATGGAATATATAAACTAATATGTCTAAATATAAAAAAATAAAACCACACCAAATCTACCTGTCACGGGTATTAAATACATGAAACTTGAAATTTTGTCTTGACACAAATTCTATAATTTTGAAAAGCAGTTCTACATACATTCTGTTTTCTACACTGTTATTCAATTATTTAACCTCATTATCCCAGAAAATTTAAATGTTGTTATTAGGTTTTTATTATTATTTATTAGGTTAATGTAATGGTAATAGATCTTGCCATGACTTATTGATAAAATTCAATTCATATCCAAGAATTTAAAAGGCATTATCAATTGAAAACTGCAGAAGAGACCTATATCTCAATGTCTCAAGCCGTGCTCAGATAGCATAGTCTATATTGCAAAAGTTACTGCAAATGCAAAGTCCATATTTTATTTTTATTTTGTGTGTTTAAATAATTAATAATAATTATAATAACAAAAAAAGTCCCATAAAAATGTCAGTGTTGTTCCTCTAAAAAATTGTGTTTCAATAATAATTTAAGAGAATAAAAGTCTCGTAACTCTTTAAAAGTCTGTAAACAGTAATAATAACAACAACACCATTATTATACAGTATGTAATATTTCAATTAATATATATATGAGTTCAATAAACATGATCTATGTTTATATATATATATATATGAAATTATAATTATAATTATTAAACAATAAATTACAACAGCAAGCAAATGTACAATGTCAAATGTATTCCTCTAAAGTAATATGTTAAGTAGTAGTAGTAATAATCATTATAAATATTATTCCTCTACAAATATCTAAAAGTCATAACTTTAAACTAGTAGTAAAAATTAGATAATACGGTTTACAATGTTCTTTATTTTTACTGAATGCCAACATTTCAATTTTTTGATAAAGCAGATAATTACTCGAAGATACGTCCCTCTCGGAGTTATGAAGGAACAACCTGTGAGCATTAACGTCTTACTCTGGCTGTAAGTGTGTCTGTTCTCAGATCAGTGTTACGACTGAGGGATAAAGCGGTGTGGTCAATGCTGTTCTATTCTTAGTGTTTGCTGAGACTCTGCTGGGCAGGAGAAGGTGCGAGGACCTGCTGCCAGCTCACACCGCGCTGATCAAACCGGCGGGGCCCATCAGCCATCTGTCCCCAAGATACAGAGCCCTGAAAGCAGCAGCGAGGGCCCGCTTACACTCCTGCTGAACGGAGGGGGCTCGTTCTCTTAGCAACCAGCCCTTCTTTTACATGTGTTTCAGGGGGTGCGGTGTCCTTATGGCAGGCCTCGCTTGCTTTCACTGTCCTATTTATGGTAATGAGCCATCTGCCCTTTCTGCAGAGCTTGAGGGGGAGTGTCTGTGATGGGACAGGCCAGGGGTCCCGGGACGTTCGCCGCTGTAGCGCTCATGTCTGTCTTTTAGCACTTAGCAGACAGACTTGTTGATTGACTGGAAATGGAGGTAGATGAGCCGTGATGCTCATTGTATCCAGACCCATTTATTTATTTGAAAGAAAACATTTTTAAAAAATGTATACAGACTATGATTTAAATACTCCTCTTTTATCAGGAGTTTCATGCTTACACAGTTGTCTGCTTTTCAGAACTCCAAATCACAAAATTATTCAAATATATTCAGATCGGGACTTTGGAGTGCATATCGCAAATAATTCGATTCAGATCTAGACTTTCAAAGTGCGTATCACAAGTCGTTTGATTTAGATCAAGACTTTGGAGTGTGTATTGCAAATTATTTGATTCAGATCAGGACTTTGGAGCGGAAAACACGAATCGCGAGATTCAGATTGGGAGATCATCAGGGCCGGATTTAGCCAGCCCCAGTAGGGGGTGCATGTAGAATATTGGGGGGGGGGGGAGTGTGGGTGAGCTTCTCTAATCATCTATGCAAAGAAAACTATACTAACTATGCTGTCGTCATATCAGTCCCCCTA
>JAUCMS010000022.1:17138686-17151351 GCA_032357445.1 Enteromius radiatus | reverse complement strand
CTGGATGTAATGTTTTAATACAATATAATACACGGCGCTTCAGGGAATAGAGACATGACGGGCTTACGATTGTGAGATGTTACGTGATGACGTCACTGATATGCAAAGTAGTTTGTGATGTCATCTGGCAACATTTAGCTACTTTTCGGGCAGGCTTTAGCTACTTTTCATTGGAAATAGTTGGCAACACTGCGCAAGGGTTTGAAATGAGCTTGCGGGCTCCCGTTTCTTCGCATGTAGATCTGTTCCTCTTGCAGAAATGATTTACCGCACGCGCCAGCATCAGTGGTGCGCCCGCTTATTAATGCCATAGAATTGCCGCCATAAATTTGTTGTTTTTGTCGTTCAGGCACGGCACCGAAATGAGACACCGAAATCCGCGTTTTGATTCGGTTCAGTGCATACCGGTTACTTATGTACATTCGGTACCCAACCCTATTAGTTAGAGAAAATAGAGACTTGGGGTGGGAAAACAACTCTAATGCTTTTCTTTCTTCAATTATATTGAAAACTTGCATTATATTTAAGCATAATGTTACAATAATAATTTATAGAAATACATGTTGACAAAAATTGCCTTTTTCTAAAAAAACTTTGGGTACTTAAAGTATTTTTGTTCCTGGTATGTTGTAAAGCTTTTTTTGTTATCTGGGATGCGCTTATCTTAATTTTGCATGCTTTATAGAACATAAATTCAGGCTTCTGTTCAGAAATGTCTGCAAATCTTGTTCTGTCCATCTAAGAACTGAGCTGTTCTTCCCGAAAACAGAATGAAGTGCTTTTATGTGGATGAAATCTCACTTAACTGATGTTCCCTTTGGTTTTGATGTTAAATGTAAAGGTGTGCTGAATTATTTATTATTTTTCTTAATGAGCTCTATTTTTAACGTCTTTTTCAGATGAGGAAGTTCCTGCCGAGATGGTTGCAGAAGAATCTGGTCAGGGTGCACAAAATAGTCCGTACCAACTTAGAAGAAAATCTCTTTTACCGAAGAGAACAGCTTGTCCAACAAAGACCAACATGGAGGTGCGTACATGCCCCTCAACATCAGATGAACACTTTAGGAAGAATTTTAGATTAAGATATGTAGCATGCATAAAAATTGTCTGCAAAATAATTTTATTTTTTACCCAATTTGTTTTATTTTTTCCCAAAATCTAATTTTATCCGCAGTATTGCGGCTTAATATTTACATATAGCAAACTGTAGGCCTCATTCCGGTTTTAAACTGGATTCTGAGATTCTGTCCGCATTGTCTGCATCACCGAAATCATGGGGCCATACGTGTCAAGAACTGGGTTGACTGGGTACCGTGATGTACCGTGATGTATTCATTTAGATTTTTTTTTTTTCCCAGACTTGTTACCAGGTCTTTTGAAGACATTAATAAGAAGTTTAAGCACCATGATTTTTCTGTATGTTAAAATATCTTTTCTTGTTTAAAGGGTGCTTCCACGTCAACAACAGAAAACTTTGGGCATCGGGCAAAACGTGCCAGAGTGTCAGGAAAATCACAAGATCTGCCTGGTAATGGACATCAGACTCTATTCTGCTCGCAGCTGAAAATGTGGTGATATTAGCCTCCGATGATGTTTCATTAACGTGGTTCTCTTGTTCTCCAGTCACCCCAGCAGAGCAGTACCTGCAGGTGAAGCTTCCAGACGAGGTGGTTCTGAAAATCTTCTCCTATCTGTTGGAACAGGACCTGTGTCGAGCGGCCTGTGTGTGTAAACGCTTTAGTGAACTGGCCAATGACCCCATCCTCTGGTAGGTTAGCATACTGGACATGTTTTTTTTTTGTTTTGTTTTCTTGATCAACCAAACAGCCATTTTAGCCAAAAATATTCAAAATGTTTAATGCAAGATATTAAAAACAAAGAGGTTACAGTAACAATCTGATTAAGGCTTTATTTTTTTGTTTATTAAAAAAAATTGTGCTGTTAATGATTAATGCTGATTAATCATCCAAAATAAAAAAAAATTATTCACAATATATATTGCATTATATTGTTTTTATATTATTTATAATATTATTAATACCTCAGTTTTGAATCAGTGAACTGATTCATAGAAATTAATTTAATTTAGCAACTTTCAATTTGTCTAATTGCCAAATAAACACACAAAGTCATTTAATTTTACATTGGCACTGTTATTCAATACATTGTCTACCATGGTGCATGAATATATCATTCAGTAGCAGGGTAATGCTATACTGTCAGAGTGGTGTTTTGTAAGGGTCACTGATTTTTATTCTCCTCATCCGGTCTGTAGGAAGAGGCTTTACATGGAGGTTTTTGAATACACACGTCCTATGATGCATCCAGAGTCTGGGAAGTTTTACCAGATCAACCCAGAAGAGTATGAACAGCCCAATCCATGGAAGGAGAGCTTTCAACAACTGGTACTGTCCCTCTCATTCATTTCTAATAGATTTTGGGCTGAAAACAGTCATAATTTGGTATTAACTGACCGTTTAACATGCTCTCTCTGACCTTTTGGTATTACATTGACTGTTTGACGTTTTTCCTCATTTGACTGCAAGTGTTATTGTTAGTTTAATAGTAAATCAATGCACGTCCAAGAATGAGAGATTTAGTCTTTTCCCCCTTAATACGAAAGAAGACCGATGGTGTCATAATGTGATAATTGGAAAGCTCTCGACGTGTCAGTAATCATCAGTGTTATCTCTGAAGAAACACAGACTGATGGATCCCTGACCTTTGTTATTGCAGTATAAAGGCGCTCATGTGAAGCCCGGCTTCGCAGAACATTTCTACAGCAACCCAGCCAGATATAAGGGACGAGAAAACATGCTGGTAAGATCATCTATTTGATGCATTATATTCCTTGTTTATTAATTATAAACAAAAATGGCTTGTATCTTTTATACATTTATGTATAACAATAACGACAAGTAGAATTTAAAAATGTAACAATAAATACTTTTTTTGATTGATTGCCCATTAAAAACTTTTTCTAGATTGTATGGTAATTTAATGTCTGGATATAATTGGACTCCATGCAATTTGAGACACTTTAATGCAAGTCTTTAGGGCTTTTTTATTTGGAGATGCAGTGATCTGATTTGTAATCCTGCCTTTCACTTCCTCAGTATTATGACACCATTGAAGACGCTCTGGGAGGAGTTCAGGAAGCGCACTTTGACGGTTTGATATTTGTCCATTCTGGGATCTACACAGACGAATGGATCTACATCGAGTCGCCCATAACGATGATTGGCGCTGGTATGAGTACGCATATGAGTCTTGAACCATATCAATATTTACGTATAGTACTGTTCAGAGGTTTGGGGTTGGTATTTTTAAATTAATTAATTAATTTTTTTAGTGCTGTCAAACGATTAATCGTGATTAATTGCATCCAAAACCAAAGTTTTTGTTTATGTAGTATATTTATTATGTGTATATAAATGCATACATGCATTATATGTTTAGGAAAAAGGTTTGTTTATATATTAAATATATTCATGCATGATATTAAAGGAATATGTCTACAAATATATACATGTAAATATTTGTAAAATATATGCTGCATGTGTATACACATTTTAATTAATTTTTAATTTTGGATGTGTTTGACAGCATTTATTTATTTTCTTTTTATGTTTTTTCTGTTTACCCAGGCTGCATTTATTTAATCAAAAATACAGAAAAAATGTGAAATATTACAATTTTAAATAACTGTCATCTATTGTAATGTATTGTGAAATGTAATTTATTCCTGTGATCAAAGCTGAATTTTCAGCATCATTACTCCAGTCTTCAGCATCACATTATCCTTCATGAATATTTTAAAATGCTAAAATATTACGTATCTTTATCAGTGTTGAAAACAGTTGCTTCATATTTTTCTGGAAACATTTTTTTTTTCAGGTTTTTTTTAATTAATAGAAAATTCAAAGGAACAGCATTTATTTGAAAATCTTTTGTAACATTATAAATGTTTTTGTCCTTTTTAAGCAGACCTAAAACTGTTGAATGCTTTCTTTTGCCTGTAGAGTCTTTCTCCTGTAAAGCCTAAATATTAATCATACATCTGCTTTTGCAGCTCCGGGGAAAGTAGCAGATAAAGTCATCATCGAGAACACTAGAGATTCAACGTTTGTGTTCATGGAGGGGTCAGAGGACGCTTATGTAGGATATATGACAATAAAGGTGAGTTTCTTCATATGCCAAGAAGGTTAAAAGAAAAGTTCACCTGAGTTGATTCCTGTATGCATTCTTTCATGAACAGGAATTAATGCAACAGCTTTTAGGTATGATGTATGTAATGGGTTTCTATTGCAGTTCAATCCTGATGACAAATCGGCTCAACATCACAATGCTCATCACTGTCTGGAGATCACCGTCAACTGCAGTCCCATCATTGACCACTGCATCATCCGCAGCACCTGCACAGGTGACCAGCTGCTTTCTTTTTCCTCTAGATGTGTTGGTTTTCTCTTGTTTGTATATTGCATGTTTGTTGTAGTACTCAATAGCAAATTCAGAAGTCAATCATCATCTTTGCTGTTGCTCATACATGTGGTTAGGGATTTTACTGTAAAATTTGACTGTATTTGTTTGAGAATTTACTGCATAAAGCAGAATGTTACATTTTTACATTTAACAGATGCTTTTATCCAAAGCAACTTACATTGCATTCCAGATTAAATTGTACATTTGATCTGCTTTGTTACAAATGACAAAATTCGAAATATTTAGAACATTTTTGAACGAATAAATCAAAAGTAGGGCTGTGCACTTTGTGTCTATGTGTGCATGTGTATGGATCTATACAATCATACAGCAGAATGTAATAAAATTTAAAAAACATTGTTTGTAACACTTTAGAATAGGGACTAGATATTCACTATTAATTATTAATTTCTCTAAACTTTTTTTTTTTTACATTTTTCTATGATTGTACTTAAAAAAAATAAAATAAAATAAATAAATTGTTAAATTAAAGTTTTATGAATACAACTAATTAGTTGAATTAAAACCGGAAACACAAAATGAACCATTAAAATTTAAATGACATTTTTTTTATGGGAAAAAAATCTATAAAATGGCAACGCCAACACAATTTGTGTTAAAATTAAACTAATTTCACAGGCCTTACTTTAACCCTAAGGGCCGGTTCACACCATTGTCCTGCCTTTTTATTGTTTTTTCTAACTAAATGTGTAATTTATCCTTTGTGCATATGACCAGAAATCGTGCCTATTTTGAGATTTTGAATAGCGTTTTATATGTGAAAGCATTCTGTGATGCTGACGGTGTTGTTTTCTGCAGTGGGCTCTGCAGTGTGTGTGAGTGGCCAGGGAGCATCACCCACCATCAAACACTGTAACATCAGTGACTGTGAGAATGTGGGGCTCTATATCACAGACCACGCGCAGGTAATATGAAGCTCTGTCTGGATACACCCTCAGACTGGTTTCTGTGGCAGATGAATCACGGTGCTCAGTGCTCGCTCTCTCCATTTGCTCTGCAGGGCATTTATGAAGACAATGAGATCTCCAATAATGCTCTAGCGGGGATCTGGGTGAAAAACCACGGCAACCCTATCATCAGAAGGAATCACATCCATCACGGCAGAGACGTTGGGGTGTTCACATTTGACCACGGCATGGTACAGACCTCTCTATCTCTACACACCACAATCACCAAAATAATTTTTTTTTTTTTAGTTTTAAGTTTTCCATCTAGAATTTGTTGTTGTTATTTTAAATCAGCTATATGTTTTAGTTATTTTAGTATAAATATATATATATATATATATATATATATATATATAGTATAAATATAATGTTTGAAAATGCATTTTTGATCATATTTATCTCATATTTGCTGTTTTCATTTTGATTTGAATGATAGTTATTTTTTTTTTTAATTAGTTTTCAGTTTTAGGTTTTAGTTATTTTTCAGATCCAGACTTTGAAATGTGTTTGGTGACTCTCTGGCCCCCTCTGCAGGGCTACTTTGAAAGCTGCAGCATCCACAGGAACAGGATAGCAGGTTTCGAGGTGAAGGCGTATGCTAACCCTACGGTAGTGCGCTGTGAGATCCATCACGGGCAGACGGGTGGCATCTACGTGCACGAGAAGGGCAGAGGCCAGTTCATCGAGAACAAGATCTATGCAAACAACTTTGCAGGCGTGTGGATTACCTCAAACAGTGACCCCACGATCAGGTGTGAGACTCCTCAATAAACACACGTCTGATCATATCATATACTGCCATATCTGTACAATTACACCATTTATGCTCCTTTATAACCCCTCTTCTGATCAATCTTAGGGGTAACGCCATATTCAATGGCAACCAGGGTGGTGTTTACATATTCGGCGACGGCCGAGGTCTCATCGAAGGGAACGACATCTATGGCAACGCTTTAGCTGGAATCCAGATCCGGACCAACAGCTGCCCGATCGTCCGGCACAACAAGATCCACGACGGACAGCATGGAGGCATTTATGTGGTGAGCGAACACCTACCAGCTTTTTTACGTACAGGGGCAGAAATTAATTATTCATTTTGGGTGAACACTGTCATCATTTGCTTACCTTTGAGTTGTTCCAAACATGTTTGAGTTCTTTTGATCTGTTGAAAACATTTTGAAAAATGTTTGCAACCAAACAGCTGCTGGTAGCCATCAACATTATTTTGGGTCATACTTGCCTTCCATAGGATTTTTTTTTTTCCTACCATGGAAGTCAATGGTGACCAAAACAGCCTGGTTACGAACTTTTTTCAAAATATCTTCCTTTGTGTTTGGCAAAACAATGAAATGTACACAGGTTTGGAACTACTTGTAAATGGTGACAGAATTTTTGGCTGAACTATTCCTTTATTGCTCATCAAACATACACACGTTTGTATGTACAGGTTTGTAACAACTTAAGGGAGAATAAATGATGATAAACTATTGATTTTCGGGTAAACTTTCCCATTCCCATCAATTTTAAAGGAAGCATTTACTTTTTGTGAAAGAGCAATTTTTACAATTACCTTTACATTAGGTATTTTAGTAGGATGAAAAACAAAACCAAAAGTTTTTTTAAGCATTCGAAGAACGTTTCCCATTATTGAAGCAAACATTGACTTCAGTTCAGTGCAAGTTTACCCACTTCTGTAAGCAGTTTCAGTTGGTTGTGCCCTACAATATAAATTATCATTATATTTATTTTTATTGCATTTTCAATTCAATTTGAAATAATTTAAATAAAAAAAAATAATTAATTACTTTATTTATTTGAGATATTTTGTCAATATTATTCATTTATGCATTTTTTGTCTTATTATATTATAATAAAAACTTTTTACATAGTATATGATATTTACATATGAATGTGCTTTTACATAATTTCTGCAGTTTACTTTATACAATCATTGTAACCGTAGTTACATATTAGGGCATATTTTGCCCCAGTATCTTGCCCCAAGCCCATGTTAATTCCCATCCCTTTTCTGAGTGAGTTGGATTGCTTAGTAAAGCATCGCTCTGGACTGATTTTCCCGTCTGTCTGTGGTCTTGTTGCAGCATGAGAAGGGTCAGGGAGTGATCGAGGAGAACGAGGTGTACAGTAACACGCTGGCCGGTGTGTGGGTGACCACGGGCAGCACACCTGTCCTGCGCAGAAACAGGATACACAGTGGAAAACAGGTGTGTGACCTGATTATAAAAAGGGCACACAAGATCTGAATAAAATCGAGATCTAAACCCTCTACGATCTGTAGTATGTCTTGTGGTGATTTCGTAAATGTGTTTATGTCCACAGGTGGGCGTTTATTTCTATGATAACGGTCACGGAGTGCTAGAAGACAACGACATCTATAACCACATGTACTCTGGGGTTCAGATCAGGTCAGTGGCGGAGCTGTTTTGGGATTTTCAGCTTAAAGAGACTTAACAATCATTATGCTGTAGGGCTGGGTGATACTTTAATTATCGTTAAAACTGAAAATAAAATGTAACAAGATATTCAGAATAAAATATTGTGCTATGTTCCATTTCCCAATGATGCTTTCACTTTCATCCCCTTTTTTCAGTCTAATTTGACCTGTTCAGTAATTGTAGAAGTGCACAACATAGCCTTTAATTTTTATCTAATTGATTATTTTAATAGTAATTTGTATTGTTTTTTTTTCTTTTTTATATTAACTAGTGCTATCAAACAATTAATCACGATTAATTGCGTTAAAAAAAGGTTTTGTTTGCATAATATATATGTGTACTGTCTTAATTATGTATGTATATATAAATAAATAATTATATATATATATATATATATGTGTGTGTGTGTGTAGCATAAATTTGGAAAATATTTACATGTATATTTTTATATAAAATTATATAGGTATAAATGTATTTAATACATAAACTTTCTGAGATGCATACATGCATGTTTTATTTTAAATTATTTAATTTTAATAATGTATTTTTTACAATAATTTCTTTTAAAAATACAAGTTTATTTTTTGGCTAATTGTATTTATATTATTATTATTATTTAATTAACTTCTGTATGATTATTTGATAATAGTATTATTATTATTACATATTATATGACTGACTTATTTTTTTAAGTTAAAAAAAAAAAAAGAAGTGACCTAAAACCTATTTGACCTATTTGTTTGCATTTCTTCATGTAGAACTGGGAGCAATCCCAAAATTAGGCGAAATAAGATCTGGGGTGGACAGAACGGTGGAATTCTTGTTTACAATTCAGGTAATATTTCCTTTTATTGTTTTTGACGTCTTACTCAATGTTTCTATATTTTAATTAGATGAATTAGCGTCTTCTGCGTCTCCTCTCAGGTTTAGGCTTTATAGAAGACAACGAGATCTTTGATAACGCCATGGCTGGGGTTTGGATCAAGACCGACAGCAACCCCACGCTCCGCAGGAACAAGATTCACGATGGGCGGGACGGAGGAATCTGTATTTTCAACGGAGGACGAGGTGATGCTCCTCTGCTCTTGTGATCTCTGTTCTGAGTGCTTCAGCTTCATGATGAGGTGTTTTATGCTGTAGGGTTGCTGGAGGAGAATGATATCTTCAGGAACGCTCAGGCTGGAGTCCTCATCAGTACTAACAGTCACCCTGTGCTGCGCAAGAACAGAATATTTGACGGGTTTGCTGCTGGTGCGTATTTTCCTTTCTTCAACTCTGTGAACTGTATAAATGTATGAAACTTGAAATTTTAATAGAATCACAGATATGAGGTGCATACTAAATATTCATTATAGACATATAATTGTTAAGCTCCATCTGTTGCAGGTATTGAGATCACGAATCACGCGACGGCGACATTAGAAGGCAATCAGATTTTCAACAACCGTTTCGGTGGATTGTTTCTCGCATCTGGCGTCAACGTCACGATGAAAGGTAAAGTGGAAAAATCATCCTCATTTCACTCGCTGCATGATCCAGGGGACTTCAGATGAACATTATTCTCTTTAATCTTCTTCACAGACAACAAAATCATGAACAATCAGGATGCCATAGAGAAAGCAGTGAGCAGAGGTCAGTGCCTGTACAAGATTTCCAGTTACACCAGCTATCCAATGCACGATTTTTACAGGTAAAGCTCCTCCTGAGAACACTTCTGAAATCTCAGTAAGACGGGAAAGTGGCTGCCTTCTCAAGCCTCTGTTTCTTTGTGCAGGTGTCACACCTGTAACACCACAGACCGCAACGCCATCTGTGTGAACTGCATCAAGAAGTGTCATCAAGGCCACGACGTAGAGTTTATTAGACACGATAGGTCAGTCAATTCCCTCCAACTCTTTTGGAATTCAGAATTAGAATTATTTTTATTGTTGTTTTTTAAACAGTTATGCATGTGGGGGTGAAAATTACATTACTATATACAATACGTACAAAATTACTCGTAAAGTAAATGTAGAAATATTTAAAATTATTTACTGTACCTTCATTAATTAATGCATATTTAAAATATAATTTAAAAAGTTTGAAAGAAAATGTATCATGCTAATAATATCAAAATGGTGTAATTATTTAATTAAGTTATGCATAAAGAACTTTAATAGGAGTCATTTAAAAGGTGCACTAGGCTTAATATTTTGCTTCAACCTGTATTCAGAAAGTGTTAAATATGATATATTATAAATATATTATAAAATATTTTTATAATTAATTGCTAACTGATCTTTTTTGGCTAATTATAACTTCCACGTACAATTGGTAGAAAATAACTAATATATATTTATTTAATCATTTGTATACATCATAATGAAATGTATATACAGATTTAATCTTAATCAAATTAAACATTTATTTTAATTTGGTAATGTAATACTGTATTATAGATAGGATCATTTACAAAAATATGCTTAATTGTAATTTAAAATAATTTACATGTAAAATATTCAACAAAATGTATTATCTTGTTCAAATTGTGTGTGTGTGTGTGTGTATGCAAACAGAAAATGCAAAGATAAAAATACGCCTGTATATTAAGTTTTTGTGTACATAATGTGTGCGTTAACTTAATTTTTAATAATATATATTTTAAGAAAAATATTGTTTATATATGAAATATATTTATATATAAATTCTAAGATTATAAACAAATGCATATACATGTAAATATTTTCAATATATATACTGTATACACACACACAAGCACATCGTGTAAACAAAAACTTTTATTTTGGATGCAATTGTGAGTATTCGTTTGACTGCACTAGTGTGTGTGTGTGTGTATTTTAATCCTCACTCTTCTGCATGTTCAGTGTGTGACTGAATGTGTTTCTGTCTGCAGGTTTTTCTGTGACTGCGGAGCAGGGACTCTGTCGAACCCTTGCACACTCGCCGGAGAGCCCACGCATGACACAGACACGCTGTACGATTCAGCGCCTCCTATAGAGTCCAACACACTGCAGCACAACTGAAGCGGACAGACTCCATGTGCTCAGATGAGATAGAAATAATTCAATTTTATTCAAACAAACTCTTGAGAGAAAGAAAGCATTGCGCAAACGCAGAGAGGAACCATTTCTATTTAACGGATGTTCTGCTGTGGATTCGGCGAGGATCCCGTTTCTCCCTGCTGCTCTCGGGACTCAGGATTCATGGGATGGAGAATGACGAGAGAAACGGACCCAATACGAGTGTATAGACTCGATGCTTCCCATGCAGCCGTCACCATGCTCTTGTATATGTACGGAAAAAAATGACCCAGCACTTCAGTTTTGCTTTCGTTTTGTTTTTTTTAAAGATGTTGAGTTCTTGAGGTTTGATTTTAATGCTTTCTCATGTAGTTTTGTATTTTCAAGCAAAAATCTTAAATGTACTTGAATGTCTTTTTATTTTATTATAAGTATATTAATTTCGGGGTTGTTTATACCTTAGATTGCTGTATTTGTTCTCATGTCGCAGGATGTATGTTCTTTCTGTGAAAGAGATTTGAGGAAAAAAAAAAAAAGAAGAGAGAAGAAAGAAACACTAAGTATTCTCCAGCAATGTTTTGAGTGTGAAAGTGATAAGTGTTTTCACGAGGCTGGTGCTAACGTTTTGGCCCATATGCATAATTTAAATGATTAGTCCCGCCCCCTCATCCTGATTGGTTGACAGCAGGATTTAAAAGCTCAAACTGTTCTGAAAGACGCCAAACTTACGAATGCATCGCATTCTCACGCCGCTCCGCTCTGAATGGCATGAGCGAGGTGACGTGAGCTGAAAGTGACATTGCTGGAGATTTTAAAAAGAGGCTTCGTGCTGATTTGAAGCTCTGAATATCTGTACAGCTTTTTTTTTTGTTTTGTGCTTTTTTTCCCCCCCTCCATCCAACTGTATTTGGTGACTGTGGGTTCTCATACAGCCTGAATTGTATGCATGTTCCATGACATCTAGACTTAATATATTGTGAAGTACTCAATAACCATTATGTAGCTGTTAGTAATTAATCAAAAGTTTAATTTCCTAGTCAAAGAGGAACGTGTTACATTTTTAAAAATAAACTTTATTAGATCATTTCAGTAGTGAGTGCATGCTTTCTATTTATGTGGTGACAAAACTCATGGAATGGTGAACAGAAGAACTTAAAACAAAGAAACCATTTCCATCACAGGCTGCTGATCATCTGAAGCAGTGTTGTGAACTGCTCGCGGTCAGCGCTGGGGTTTTCAGCAAAAGAGCACAGCCTCCTGGTGAACAAATGAAAACATTGTAAAGATATTAGTACAGGATCCAAACTTATAAACAAACATTCTCACTTTAAACAGAATGCATTTTTATTTTTTGAATTGAATCAAAACTATTTATTTTTAATTGGTGCTGTCAAATTATTAAGTTACATGGGAAATTAGTTTATATACTATAAGTTGTGTATACTGTGTATTTTGGGGCTGGCCAATATATGGCACGTTATACACATGTACAGTTATGTTCAAAATAATAGCAGTGTTTTTTAAAACGTGAGTAAAGCTCAGAATTCTTAGAATATTTTTATTTCCACTTATTGGGAACACTGCACATAATATTTTACTTCAAAACATGAAGAAAAACTATCAATATTTTAATCAATAAATAGGCCTGACATCATAGTAAGGGAAACAGCCCCATATCATGATGCTTGCACTACCATGCTTCACGGTCTTCAGAGTGTACTGGGGCTTTAATTCAGTGT
>JAUCMS010000022.1:17057644-17067808 GCA_032357445.1 Enteromius radiatus | reverse complement strand
GTCGGCTCTGAAACAGCACAGAATCAATGGTTCAGGGTTTGAGGTAACTGAGATTTTAATGAGAGAGAGAGCTGGGTGGCCCTTGGCAGACGAAACCTCAGTGCCCTCTTAACAAGAGCATCTCAGTGGCAGGCCAGTGGAAAAACGAGCGGGGTTAGTTAATTAATTAGAGATGAACGGCTGAGAGGTTAGATTTGATCCTGTTCTCTTTTTGTCTTATAAAGAGCACTGCTTGATTGTTCCGTGTGGTTTTATGCCAGAGCGAATAAGCTGTTTTCAGAGAGCCACATGGGCGCTCTTCTGCTCAGTGTTGTCATTATTTTTGTGTGTGTGTGTGTGTGTGTGTGTGTGTAGCGAAGTGTGTGCAGTTGTGTCTCCCAGGCAGTGAATGCTGCTTGTGTTTATTGGATATGTTTCAGCTCAGTCTGTGGCATTGCTCTTTGTGTCTCTCCTGAGACTGAAGTGTTATCTAACAGTCCAGAATGCAGCATGGGCATTTGTGCTTCTGCAGACGTTTATTTTATTTGTTCAGCAGTATATATAAATGCATTACAGGTGAATTCTGTCATTTTGTGGTATGTCATGATTTTTTCCATCATACCTCAAAAGATGTGTTTGTCATATCAATCTGGGATTCTCATTTTACATATTTTTTTAATTAATGTTTAGACTGTTGTCTTGCTTAGGCTGATTTAGGGTTGTTATAGTTAAATAACAAGTTAAAACATAATAAAATAAAGAATTTAAAATTCAAAACTTAACAATGCATAACTAAAAATAATAATAATGTCTTGAGTAAATTAATATAATTACAGTAGTAATATTTTCAAGTTTTATATAATCTGAGAGAATTACAGCTTTATTAGAAATGACACATAACAGAATATATTCCATCAAAAGTGATATTTATTTTGATTTTTGTGGTTTAGTGATAAAGTGCTTATCTTGATGTTTCATTTAATAATATGCAACAAAATATAGACTACATATTAAAAGAGTATAAGCAATATTCTCACTATTACTAAATGCCTAATAGTTCTTTGACTACTTGTTTAGATCACAGTGGTTCTATTTTTATGCTGATTGTAATAGTTTGTAGTGTTTAAAAACATGCAGCAGTGCTCTGATATTTTTCTTAATATTTATTTGTCTTCTACTTATGTAATTTCTACAATTAATTCAGTTTTGTAGATAACTTCAGAGCTGGTTTATGTGTGTTTAAGTTGTTTATAGCATATTAGCCTACTTTATAATTCTGTATAAGTCAATGGGAGATTTACAACAAAATTCCTTTTGACTTGCATTAATAGAATTAAACACTAATGCATTATGCATTAAATGGTGACACTCTGAGATGAAACACATGAAATCAAGTTTGTACAACTAGAACCATTTGTGTTCACAAAGTTTTAACTGAAATCTTAATGTTGTTCTGTTGTTCTGTTGCTGCCTTTCTAGCATTGCTGTTTCCTTTCCATTGTGCTCTTTCTCTTTCACTTCCTCTCACTATAATCAGTTAAAATTACTGAAAGTGTAAGTGCTTTATCTTTTTCTCCCATCCTTTCATTATTCAGACGGAAGTATGCAATCCTCTAGAAAACATCCCCCTTTTACATATAGCTCTATAAATAAATTCCAGCTAACTGTCAAAAATAAGCTCTTTTAATCACTGGGATGTGAATGCTGCAGCATTGTTGAAGGTCAGTTGTTATTGGAATAATCACATTTTACAATATCTGCTTTTTTTGTGACCCAGCAGTCGTAGCGAAGTCTAATTAAGAAGTGGTGAAATGTTTTCTGTTGTTATTCTTTATATCCTCAAGAATGTTGGGTTAAGCTACAGTACTATTAAAAATGCAATATTGTACAATATATGCATTTTTTAATCTTGCTTCACCCCATAAAAAAAGTAACTAATCATACATTATGGTACTTTTACTGTACTTTTTGTCACCCCAGCTGGGCTTGCTTGTTAATTTTGTAAAAACAACCTTTTTATACCATACGCAAAATTAATGAGTCTAGCTTGAAGGAAGTTTTTTTGCCTATTTTCAGTCAACGTGGTGACAGGTGAGCTGCCAGTGAATGTAAAAACTTTAAAACTTGAGGTGGTGATGTTTTAAATCTGTATGAATGAACAGCTACCATTAACCATAGATTAAACTAGGTAACTACAGTAGAATGGGATATTATAGAAATTTTCAGTTTTAAGTTAGTGTTACTCAACTAACTAATAAATAAATGTAAGAATAAAGGTTTCTGACTCCAAATAAATGATCTTCAAGTTGCAAATAAACATAATACAATGTTCTAAACAAGCTCTTTTTGTTTTTCTCTCTACAGGATTTGGGATGACCACCCCTGTGACAGTAGCTGGAAAGGTTTTCTTGATCTTCTACGGTCTGTTAGGTTGTGCAGCCACCATCCTGTTTTTCAACCTCTTTCTGGAGCGCATCATTACCCTGCTGGCCGTGGTGATGAAAGCCGTGCGTCTGCGCCGTCTCCGGACTAGCGGCCTCCTCCCGCCGGGGATCTGCCAGGACTTTGCGGCGAGTACGTTGCCCGGCTGGAAACCCTCGGTGTACCATGTGATGCTCATTCTGGGTTTATCTGCCATCGTGATCTCCTGCTGCGCGTCGGCCATGTACACTCCGATCGAAGGCTGGGCGTATCTGGACTCACTGTATTTTTGCTTCGTCACCTTCAGTACCATTGGTTTCGGGGATCTGGTGAGCAGTCAAAGTGCTGCTTACGGCTATCAAGGACTTTACCGGTTGGCCAACTTCATTTTCATCTTGACTGGAGTATGTTGCATCTACTCGCTCTTCAATGTCATCTCCATCGTCATCAAGCAGGTCCTCAATTGGATGTTGGGGAAAATGAGCTGCTTATGCTGCCAGCGCTGCAACAAAGCCAATGCTTTCTTGGGACGCCGAAATGCAATCAGGCCCGGCTCGCGCCTCAGACGTGGACGCTTCGGCCGGACGCCGGACTCGGAAGGACCTTGTGATAGCGACACTGAAGGACGCAGGCTCTCGGGCGAGATGATCTCCATGCGGGATTTAACAGGATCCAATAAAATCTCACTGGCCATCATGCAGAAACAGCTGTCGGAGTCGGCAAACGGATATCCCAGAACGGTGTGCGGAAGCTCGCGACAGAATGGATTTTCCGGCGGTGTCGGAGCTTTGGGCATCATGAACAACCGATTAGCAGAAACCAGTGACTCTAGGTAGAGGTAACCATAAGCATCTCAGAAACGACTGTTTTTAGCAGTGAGACCTCTCCAACTCTCTCTGGACGTCGAGCGGTTTGGGTTTGGATTTGCGATTTTCAATTTTTCAAGCTTGTGTAGAACCGCATGGCATGCATAAACTGTGTAGGATATCCTATAGGATTTTTGGATAATGACTTGCTATGGCGTATGCTACGAACGCGTGCTAGGAAGTAACGGTGCATTCAAATCATGTTGGAAAGATTGTATTTATGAGCTGAGCACACGTGAGCATCAGAAAGGAGTTGGGATCCAATCATGTCATTGAGTCAGTATTTGTATTAATAGTAAATCATAATAGTAAATTAATAAAATTATATTTTTTAGTTTAACTTGCATGCATAAAATACCATAGGACTGTGCAATTGCATTAAAATATACAATCCTTCAAGTTACAACACAAAACATAAAAAAGCATAAAACACACCATTTAGTCCATGTTCACACAGCAGTCGAATATGGCTGTCAGTCCTGTATTTGAGTCCTTAATATGGTTACGTTCACACACAGTTCAGTTATTTACAGGTGTGACAAAGGCATTCTGTAACCGAACTCACACCAGTAAATTTTCAGGACTCACAACCTCATTCTCTGGACCTCTGGACAACTAGTTGTCATTGACATACACTGCACGAGAGAGCCATTCTTCCGCACAAACGCACGTCTGCATGAGCTGTTTTCATGTGTATTTTCGATAAATTACAGTAAAGGAGAAATAAACTGCATGTCATCGTAAAGTTTTATCCCATTTTCCACCGGAGCTGCTCCCATCAGTTTTGTGGTTTGCACGCACCACGCGATCCAAAATTAAAAGCTGCTGTCAGTTAATGAAGGTTTGAAGAAAGAACTCGCGGCTTAATTGGACTGTTATCGTGTCAGAAAGCGATAAGACTTTCCGTTTTACAGTTGGCACTATCTTTGATATTACTTCGGTCACTGTCGCTATGGTATGGTATGGATATGGTAAGGAATACAGACTTGACTCCCGTTGCACGCTCATACAGACAGAATTATAAACACAACTGTGAGCTGCTGTGTGAACGAGACATTTGAGGCTCACACCTGTAAAGAAAATATGGTTGTCAATCCCAAATATAGCACTGACAACCATATTCTGCTGCTGTGAAAACGTGGGTAATTTCAAACAAATTGGTTGTTTGTCATGTTTCAATGCATTATAATGTCTAAAGGTGTAACAATGAATGCTGCAAGTATTGGTGAGATCATACAATGCAAAGCATTAAAAGTCTTTTCATAAAGCTTTGTATATAGGCCCAGTTTCATAGACAAAAATTTGACTAATTTAATTAAATTGACTACTTTATTAAAGATCAGTCAGTGCAAGTTTTTTTTTTTTTTTTCAGTTGAAACAGCTCAGATTTACATTTTAGTCTAGGACTAGGTTTAAGCCTTGTCTGTGAAACCGGGGGATAAAGTCTTAAACCAAAATGCAGAGATCTAATTTATTTGAACGCACCTGGTGTAATAATTATGACTTCCCAACTCGTAAATACGAACTCCCCAGGAGGATTTGAACGCACCTTAAGTTACTTTGCATATTCTAGTAATCAACCGCAAGAAACACTAATTTACCTGAATCGTATTCTCTAGAATTTGTTGACAATACTGTACAACATGAACTAACCCTAAACGCTCTGAAATTAGACTTGACTACCAGTGGTTATTCATAGCAGCTGAGTAAAGCTTGTCAAATCTCAGATAAGTAAAAGTAGCATCCTATTTACTTACAGCACACTTGATTTACATCTATGCATCATCTCTATGTTGCAAGCATATTCTTTAACTCAGTCTTGTTTTTTTTTGTCTATTTTGACCAGTTTAAGGTTAAAACAACATAAATTTACTTAACAGCACTGGATAACATATCAGAACTCACTGAACTGCCAGATTTTTCAGTAGTTTTAAGTAAGTAAATAAGTTGGAAAAAAGCTTATAGGAGGCCAACACATTCTCATTCCAACATTTTGACGCTTGGTCAAACCCTTTTGCGTCGCTTTTTGAAGCTCAAGGTACCTGTTTTTAGTCACTTTCGACGTGAAGAGTCCTCCATTTTTTTCAGGTGTTTGGCTTAATGTAATGTTTTGCATGCATTTTTATTATATAATTTCTTACTTTTATTGGAGCACCAAACCCCACTCCTACCTCAAACTTACCTACCCCTGAACAATATAAACACACACACACAGGCAAATGCAGTCACAGGTACACATTGCACAAGCTAATCATAAACAAGCAGTATGCATTACAAACAAGTGGTGTCACATTTCAAATCTTCAAAAGCCATACGAAGTCTTTATACAAAGAAGAGAGTAAAAGACAAGGTTTTTATCACTAAAAATTATCCCGCTCCGTTAACAAGCTCGTGTTCTATTCAGAAAACATACTCCTGTCCTGTAGCACGACCCAATCGGTCACGAGATACACAAGAGCCAATGGCATTTCACAACCAACTTTGACTTAAGGATTCTGGTAGCTGCATTTAAGGTAGCTGCATGTTTTCAAATCGCGCACACACTGCAGCAGTGCACAGGAAGTATACAGAAGTCAGAGACAGGGGCCACGTCTATCCCTCTCACAAATCAAACGTTTTGCCTCAAAAGACTTGGAATATTAATATTTTTCAAATAAATTATCACGGTAGTTGTATCTGCCTGCTATATCTTGTGTTTTATTGACAGATAACAGGTAGGTTTAGGGGCAGGGGTTGGGTTACGTGCTCATAAATGTGTAAATAATATCATATAAATAAAAAGGTTTTGACTGTTTACATTGAAAAATCACACCCCTATATATATATATATATATATATATATGCAATAATGCCATTGTTTTTACCCAATATATCTTTTAATTATGACAATAAAATTATTTGACGCTGAGCATTTCCTATTTAAAACAACGGAGGACCCTTCACGTCAAAAAATTACTAAAAAGGTATACCTAGAGCTTCAAAAAGCGACGCAAAAGGGTCTTGACCAAGCGTCAAAATGGAACGAGTTGGAATGAGACTGTGTTGAGGGGGCGGGGGTAAAAATCTGCCAGTGCAGTGAGGTAAAATATACAATGAAGCAACACAATAATCTTCTTTGTAGATTTTATCTCAATAAACTAGTAAACATGTAACATATAAATAAATAATCTACATCAGTTTATACACTCTCAGAAATAAAGATACAAAAGCTGTCACTGGGGCGGTACCTAGACTTTTGTGCCTATTAGGTTCAAATATGTACACTTTAAGTACAAATATGTGCATTGACGGTACCAAAATGAACCCTTCAGCTACAAACATGTTCCTTCTGAAAACATACCGCCTCAGTGACAGCTTTTGTACCTTTATTTCTGAGAGTGGTATATATACAGTACATATATATATATATTATAAAAATTAATGAACTCTTTATATCTTATGCAATGTTGCTCTCAAGTAAACTTATTAGGTTTTATGCATTACTGGAAAACAAAACTACTAATTAAGTATTAGGGTTTTTTGTTTTGTTTTTTAATGGCTTTTTTTATGGCTTACGAGTTGTTTTCAACACCATTTTTGATCTAGAGCACTACTGCAGAACACGTGAGCTTGTATGCAGCAGACAAAAGTAGAACAAAGCTTATTTCTATAGCTGCAAATGATGACTTTACAGTATGCACATTAGAGGGCTGGGAGGTTGTGAGTTTGTAAAATATAAGCGAGTGCGTTTACTGTACCCCTACAGATCTGTGTTGCTGTCAGTAGGGATCTCACGGCAAAGAAATTGCCACTGTTTGAAAAATTCAGCTGAGGGTTTTACACCCTCGTAGTAATATGATGAGATGCACCAATGAGCTGAGCAGAGCAACTTCAAAGCCAAACTCTGTTGTTCCCCAAAGAGGAGAGAGGAGGAGCTGAAGAGATGGAGTGAGACAGAGTGAAACAGAATAAAGTGAAGAAACCCTGAGAGAGACAATATGAGCCATCTATCAGCACAGAACTAGACTTCAGCGGAGCTCGTGTTCATTTCTCAGACCTCTGTAGACCGAAAGATAGTGCCCTCAGCCCCTCCTCTATCATCTTATTAACACTGTCTATAAAATCCTCTCAGATGGTGTTTGCTACACCTGCCCATGCTTAATATCATGCCTGGTGTTCAGAGGAAGCTCTGTTCAAATAGAATAGCTTTAGTTGTTGAATAACCATTTAGAAAGTTTAGGATATGATGCATGCCATGTATAATGTTTCTGCAGATAATGTCCAATGATATGCACAAATGAAGCCCTTTAATCAGAGCACAAAGTCTTAAATGTATTAAATGTGGCAGGCATTGCAAAAAAAATGTATATCTTGAATTCTGAATCAATATTAATGTAAATCACATTATAATTACTTGAGATAAAATGTCAAATTAAGTTTTGAAAAACTGAACACATATTGAACACAAAACTTATTTTGGAATTAAGTTGATTTTTCTCAGCCCTTTGGCAGATGTTATTGTTATTGGTTTAATCATGAACTCACTTCATTTAGATTTTTATTTTATTTTATTATTTATATTTATACTTTTTGCTTCTTAACTAAATGTATTTTGATTTAAGAATCTTTAGACATTTGCTTTGGAAAACAACTAAAACTAAAACTAAAATTGCTGCTGATTCTCCTTTTCTTTTATTTATTTTCTTATATTTATTTTGCAGTGTGATGAGGTACAGTACAAAAGGGACATTTAGAGAACATTATGCATTGCATTCCCTTTCATGTGTGTCTTAAATTCTCTTCACTTGGTCTTAAAAATATATTTAACTGAAAACCTGCAGAAACCCTATATGCCGTTTGGCACAATGAACGTGATGCACAATCCTACTCTACTTACAAAGAAAACCTTGAGATTAATAAGATTGGCATGAAATTTACATGCGATTTTATAATGGATTGGCATCAAAATGTAAACCTGCACAAATTCAGCAAAAGTAAAACTAAATTGTGTTTACATCTAAAGTAAAATGGAAGTGAACTGAAAAAATCAGTTGTGCTTAAACCGTTTGCAGAATGTGCTGTTTACCCCTTTTGCCGCCTTCGGTCATTTCTGACCAGAACATTTTGTATTTTTCATTTTTAAAAATCACAGCTTCATTGGAATGATATATAATTTGGTGACTTTATGGAACTTGGAATATGAAAAAAAAAATTGAGGGCATGAATCGAACAGGCTAAGGGTTAGCGTTAAAAAATAGTCACACTGATGGTCCTCTTTCAAAAATGACCGACCATAGAAAATAAATAGTCAGAAAAAAGTCAGAAATAGACAAAAACACACCAATTCAGAGAATAATTGTATACACAATCTACAAATCAATCACAAAACTCAAAACAACTACACAGTAGTGAAGGGATGACACTATAAAACACACACACGCACACATTTGTTTTTTTGTGAAAAGTGGGGATATTCTCTATACAGTAGATTTAAAGTAGATTATTTTTGAAAAATAATAAAATTTTCAATGGTAAAAAATTCTTAATAATTATTGCGTAAATATTAATTAGTAACATAAAATTCTCTCAAAATACAAAAGAAAACATGTAAATATTATTAAACAAAAAATGTTACATTGATTTTACTAGGTGGCAAAAAAGTTACATTTCAGGTGTCCGGTCACGTTCGACCGCTAAGACCATGAGTGTGACTCCTAAACGAGAAGGGCATTAGATCATGAATGCACTTATTAACTTATTTTGATTGTTCCCTATTAATTTGAATTTACTTCACAGTTTCATAAGCATTTCAAACAATCCAAATTCTCCACAATGCGTCATCGATCATCAAGTTGACCTCTAATGCACTTTGTTGCGTTGCAAACAAACAGGCTAATGTTGCCGCAGTTCACCAGCCCTCATTGAAAATGATTGACTTCCAGTTGCTTTCTTGCTGCAAAAGCCTGCCAATGGAAACTCCCTTTTCCCCAAATGATAAATCAAACAGCTTTAATAAAACAAGGAATTACAATAGACGCTAAATGAGCTATCACAAAGTAGCAGGCAGAAACAGGTGCTAGTGAGCTGAAAAATCCTGACATGTTAAGAGTAGAAGAGAGAGAAAGACAAGAGAAAAGAGGGAATCCAGTCCCTCAGCTGTGATAAGACATCAACACAGATGTAGTTTCCATTAGCTAGCTCTCTACTGGTGATTTATACCGTCTCTGCTCAGCTCGCGTCTGCATTAAACCACACAAACACAGCACAAAACACACACACACACACACAGCACAGTTCGCACTATCTACCTTCTCTTATAGTGAATCTACCTGTATGTAACTCACTGTAAATAGTCAAGAGGAACAATATCTGATTCTTTTTGCATATTGCAAAGGGAAACCGTGAGAAATGACTGAAGGTCGCAGCTCTTGCTTATAATATACAACCTCAGGTAGTTCAATCTTATGATGTAGTTTTTTGCATGCTACTATGGTAAAGCCATACGAGAGGCACTTGTATCTCTTATAGGTCTATTTTTATATACAAATATGTTAATGTAATATCTGGCAGTGATGGGGTACTTGGAAAGAACAAACGGCTTGATTAAATGTGCTTGAACTGTAATGAAAACTAGGGGTGGGCAGTATGAGCAAAATATAACATTTTACAAGTAGAGGTATATATCATAATATTCCGCTCAAATATGTCTATATATTAAATTATCATGAGACAATACTCATTTATAATCCATTGAATTGAAAGCTTTTGATCACATGATTGTGTTCTCTGAGGTAAAACCCAACTTAAACTGGTGACTGATTTCTAGCTCATCTAACTTGGTCATTAGCTGGTCCAAGACCATCTTGGATCAATGATAAACCAAGTTACCAGTTTAAGCTTTTTTTTTTTTTTTTTTGCT
>JAUCMS010000022.1:17031220-17041266 GCA_032357445.1 Enteromius radiatus | reverse complement strand
GTTTCCCGGTGTATTTATTAGTTTGAAATTCTCCTTAACTTTGTAATAAAACCTCTTGCTCCACTTGAGAAAAAAAATAAGCTCGCTCTTTTGCCATTTCATCAACCAATCGAAGGGGTTATGATCAGTGTTTCTACTATCAATACATGTCGCCTTTTAAACCAACGCACTAGACAACTCAATCCAGCGATACTAATCATCAACAACAGGTGCGCTCTGAGAACCGGATTAGTGAGCTCATAGTTAGCGCGATGATTTCATCTTGGATGTAGTTAGCGACGTATGAAGAACGAGCCCCAGAAGCTCACAGATAATTGTGTGTCGTTGTGTGTAACCTTCTGACTTGTGTTTCCAGAATTGTCCTGCATTCTCAATCATTGTATGATCTGCAGCAGCTCCTGCTCTTCTGGATGAAATCTGTGTGTCATATTGCTGAGAATGCAGGGGGTTTGAATGATGTTGCTTTTGTGCCGCAGGCAACTGAAAACGAGCAGCATCTGTCACAAGGTACAGATGCACATAAACAACCACAAGCACTGCAGAGTTTTCATTCCTGGTCACTGATAAAAAGAAACCCTTAGTTTTATTTCATTTACTGACAGTTTTTCCACATAGTAGAGCAGCAGTTGAGTAGCTAGTGTTTGTTTGACTGTCAACAGAGTCAAAACTATACACATGCAATCACTATTTACATGAACACGCAGCATCCAAGAGGTTTATTTAGTGTTGTTTTCCAAGGTGCTTGCTACAGTTGAAAAACATTGTTTTTCATGCACTGGTCAGTATTGAGATTTTACCCTCTTTGGGTTTTCATAAAGATCCGTTTCATACAAGTGGAAAGAAAACATTCAATGTACACTTTTCAGCATACTCTACTGTACTATCTATTTGTGTCTGTAGATTTTCATAATAATTGAGTGCATGTTTTTTTCATGCACCTAAGCAGCACTTAGACACTTTACAGTTTTTTTTTTTTTTTTTTCCCTACTGGATGCATAACGACTATCATAAATTTATATTATAAAGGTGTTTACAGGGGGATTGTTCAAATAACTTTTGCCTGATATTATAAAATATATGATTTCTAAAAACAAAAAATGCTAAAGACATTTATTCTCCTCTGTTCAGTCTGCCTATAAAGAAAAAAAGACTTATTCAGTGTTCAGATTTATGTTCTGGAAATGTATGCAAATCAATGCATATTTAATTAGATAATCTCTCATTTGCATATTTAAACATAACATTTCTGAAAACGCCAGAGTAAGCTAGCAGTTCAAAATGTAATCAATGGTGATTTCTGTTGATTGAAAATTCGTTATCTTGATTATCTTAACTAGCATATGGTTGAGATTTAGGGCTGAGCTCTTTTGACTAGTAATTATCCAGCCTGTAAATACAAAAACCACTTGGCAGTCACCGAACAAACACTTTAGCATCTGCATAAACTGCATTATCTAGTTTTGCAGCGTTTGCGTTTTCAAAAGAATATCTTGTTTAGAGCTTGCTGTGATATCAGGAATTAAAACATCATCTTGGGTCGCGGTGTTCTCATTAATCAAGCCAAACATTTCAGCGGAGTCTGTGTGTGGTGATGGATGTGTTTGTTCATTACTTACAAGTTAGACTCCTTCATTAGTGTGGTGTTTGTGTCTCGGTGTTGTGCTCTTGTGTTGTCTCGTTTATCTACCTCATTATTTTAAAGGAGCAGTTCACCCAAAATGAAAATCTGTACACCCTCAGGCTATCCCAGATGTAGATGAGTTTGTTTCTTCATCAGATTTGGAGAAATGTAGCATTTCTTCATTTGCTCAGATGGATCCTCTGCAGTGAATGGGTGCCGTCAGAAGGAGAGTCCAAACAGCTGATAAAAACATTACAATAATCACTCCAGTCCATCAGTTAATGTTTTGTAAAGTGAAAAGCTGCATGTTTATAAAAACAGAAATCCATCATTAAGGTGTTTTGGAAAAAAAAAGCTCTTAATTATGGATTACAAACATGCAACATTTGGGTTGACAAGACATTAACTGATGGACTGGAGTGCGGTAGATTATTATGATGTTTTTATCAGCTGTTTGAACTCTCATTCTGATGGCACCCATTCACTGCAGGGCATCCATTACTGAGACACTGAGGTACATTTCTCCAAATCTGTTTCCACGAATAAAACAAAGTCATCTACATATTGGATGGCTTGAGGGTGAGAACATTTTCAGCAAATGTTTGTTTTTAGGTAAACTACTCCTTTAATATTAATGCAAGTACACACAATATGAATTACAGGTTCACCACAAACAACAAAAAAATTGTTAATGCAGCTGCTTCAGGCTGAAATGTTTAATTTCTTTAAGAGGCACCAAAGAAATTGCAAAAATAATGCAAACTGTCTTTTTCATTTGAACTGTCTCTTTTGATCAAACAGATAAATGCTTGAAAGCGTCACAGTTACAGTTTTCGCAATTGTTTACTCATTATGTTAAATAATGAGAAAGTGTTTTAACTTCTCATTTAAATAAAGATATATTAAGGTCCTCAAAAGCTTGTAGTTACAACTGACTGTTTAATTGCTTATCAGATTAAAAAGCTTCATACATTCCAGAAGATCTTAAGATTCTCCTTCATCTGTTGTTGTAGTTGATCTGTCGAGTTTAATCAAAAGCAGATGAACGTTTTCAGCACATCTGAAGTGTCTAGTTTCTGTCTCAGTGCTCTGCTGAAAATATTGAGTCTAGTTAAAACCGGTGTGTGGTGAAAAGTACAAAACGTGTATTGATCGGTGTGTGTTAATGCTTTAATGAGAAGACGTTGCATGAGTCTTAGGTCCAGCATTGAAAAAGCATAGTGGAATTGAGTTCTAAAGCTGCTAAAGATTTATTACAATTTAACAAAAGAACACAATAAATTACATATTATTATAAATTCTCAGACATATTTATATTAAATATACATTAGAATGCAGCCTAATAAAATTATTTGAATTTAGTGTATTTAGCCTGTTGTGTTTTTGTATTGTTTAATGAATAATAAATGTTGTAATCACCATTAGAAACAAGTGAAATTAATTAATTGATTTTATATTCTAATAATTAGAAAAATTCAATTTAATATCATTATCTTTTTTTATTAATTTATAGAGAATCTGTTTAGTAAATAATAATTAATTAATAATAATTAATCACCATTATAAACAAGTTAAAATAAATAAATTAAATAGTATTTTCAATTTAATAAATAGAATTATTTAACTGAATTCGGTCTACATATCATTTTAAAAGAATCTAAATAAATATAAAAATTAACACATAAGTAATCTTCACTATTACAGACAAGTGAAATTAATTATTTATATTCTTATTAATATTGAAATACTGTCTAATAATTTAATGTAATTATCTATTCTGCAGAATACAGTCTTTTCATCTATTTCTCTCAGTATTTCCACTTCTTTTGAACAGTTTTATTTCCATAGTTATTTATGATTTAATCAAGTTGAATAAGGTTTTTATTATTTTGAAAATCAACGCAAGACCAGTTTTAATATGATAGGTTCAAAAGTTGCCCTTTTCTAAATGACCACAATAATTGTTTTCATGCATCATCGAGTCCACAGACAGTGTGAAACCAGTGTAAAATAAATTAAAATAATAAATTAAAGCAGACATATATATCTATTCCACATGTACAGCAGTGATTCATCTAAATAAGTCTTCCAATGTAATGCTGGCGCTGAAGAGCTGTGCTGTGAAAGGTTTTGATAACAATAGCTTTGGCAAGAGTCTGTGCTTGTTTTTATTCCTCTGATGCAAATATCTTCTTGCGTATGAAAATCTCACCCGCTCTGTTCTTCCTCAACACCTTATTATGCATGAGAGTCTGCCATAGGTCAGCTCTAAAAGGCTTTTTATTATGGTAATGGCTGGTGAGTGAGTGTGTGTGTGTGTGTGTGTGTGTGTGTGTGTGTGTGAAGGACGGGGTGAATTGAGGCAACAGTATATCCAGCCTGTGATTCAAGCACACTAGTGGTCAACGCCTGACCCATCATGTATCTTTCAGAGGGACTTGTTGAGATGCAGAGGAGTTTATTTATGGTGTTGCTATAGTGTTGCCATGCAACTGCCCCATATTACAACCAAAAGGCTTTGGCCGCTGAAACTATATTGACAGCGATTATAAAACTAGTAATGCTTAACATTATCATATCACTAGTTTATTCAAATTTAAAGGGGTCATAAAAAGAACATTATTTTGTGGTATTATTTGGTGTAATGCAATATGTTTATGCAGTTTAGGGTACAAAAAACACATTATTTTCCACATACTGTACATTTTTGTTTCTCCTCTAAGCCCCGCCTCCTGAAACGGGTCGATTTGTACAAAGCTCATCTTTCTAAAAACGCGAGGTGTGCTCTGATTTTTTTATTTCACTTTTTTTTATTGCCTAAAAATGTTATTGCAAGGTGTTTTGTTTTTATTTAAAAATAAAGTTATTTTTTATGATAATATATATATATATATATATAAAACGTTAGATATACACTAACGTTTTTTTGTACATGTTTTTTTACAATGTTTATATATATAGCCTATTGTATTTTACGTGATCGTTTATATAAATATTACTTACAATAACCTAAACTTCTGACTAAATATCTTTTCTTACTTTCTATCAGTGCAATGGCTCAGCACAGACAAATAAATTATGAAGCTGATTAGACAATTTAATTTTCATAAAACAAGCAAATCCTGTGTAAACTGACACTTTATTAAGATGATAAGAATTTTAGGTCACATAATGAATTACATTTAAACACCTTTTTTATTTAATTACTTCATTTTATTGATCTGACATATTAATAATCAGTTCTCAGTTTCAGTGTTAATATTTTAATTACCAAAACATTATGTAAACCTGCAGCTGACAGGAAGACGAAATATTAATTTCTCATGTTTGATCTGTATTTGGAAAAAAGATTGCAAACTCCTACATTTTCTAAAGTGTTAAACGCCTATCTTCCCTAACAACCCATTTTTTAAAAGCATTTCAGGCTCTGTTTGGAATCCTGTTCAGATTAAGAGCCCTTTATAGTCAAGTCCAGTGCTCTATATGCCATACTAAAATGTTTTCAGTATTGGAATGTGTGTGTAAACATCATCATGCATGGGTTGTTTGGGCAGAAATCATCGCTCATCTCTCTCTGTTCTCTAGAGTCTCCCGCACATCTCTGACTCAATGGAGGGAAAATGCTAATGCTAGCTACAAACCTTTCCTCATTCCAGGCCTGAGAAGAGTGTGCGTAGGTGTTTAAAGATATTCTGTGTAAAATTAGAGAGCATGGATCACTTCTGTATGGAGACTTTAGCAGAGAGAGTCTGCCGTTTATTCCAACATGGAGAAACTCAATTACCTCGAGAATTACAACTATTTTTAAGATGATTGTAATAAAGTTTAAATAAAAAATAAAACATGAAAACATAACTTTAAAAAGAACTTAAAAATGTGGCCTTAGCTGAAAAAAGTTGAAATACTAAAATTATTTGGAATGTCTATTATATATAGAAGGCTATATATATAATGTATAACACATATTGTATATTATATATAATGTAAGATAAAATTTACAAGCACATAATAATAAAAAAAATCTAAACCAAAATTAAAATGAACATTACGATATAATAAGACCTAAATCAGAATACTAGTAATACTTTGAATTTATAATTTTCACTCAGTAATTGCTTATGAATTATTAAAAAAAACATGAAACGTGAAATGTCCCCAAAAAATTTACAAAAAATCCAGTATTCTTCTGAAAGTACTCTAATAATATTTGTTTATTTACAAACAAGCAAATAAATAAATCTTTACACATTTTTACAGTAAGAATAAAATTTAAAGAGCTAAATAGGCTATTCGAAACTTCAGTTTTAAATAATAAACTGTAGCATATCATCAATTTAATTTCAATAAATAAACTTGCAGTAGGCCTATATCATAAAAAAAAACATATAAACTACATTTTAACTAAATAAAATATTATAAACTACATGATGCTTCTATGATGATAGAATGTTATGAGTGGATGCTAGGGCGTTGCTATGCAGTTGCCAAGGTGATCTGAATGATTGTATTGTAATGAGTGAGCGTTGCTGTCAAAAAGAGCTCGGAAGAGCTTCTGTGATGCCTTGCTCCGGATACCCAGCTGTCATATTTGAGTTTGGGGTTTATTCAAATCACTAACCCAGAGTAGGCTATAAATCGGCTTTAGGAAGTGACAAAAGATTGTCGGTGCGATTCTGGGCTCTCCACATGCAGTGAACATCCTCCTGACAGCGAGCCGATCAATTCACCTCAGAATAACCAGGCTCCAGATTTCCCCCCGCTCCGACTGACACTCGCTATTGGATGAATATTTCATGGGTGATGAAAACAATGAATAATGCTAAAGGCCGTTTCCTTGAGTACACACGAGGCATCTTTTTTTTAAAGGGGAGGGAGAAATAAAAGTGTTTTTGCTTCCAGATATGAACGGGCTAACGACGAGCGTCCACTGGAGCGGAGACGAGCAGACGCTTCCCATTCATTCTCTATGGGAGGCTCGCACTGGGGATTGTGGGATTGATGGTGTGGTAAGAATGTCAAGATAAGTACACTAATGTTCACGCTGACGTCTGTTGTGAGCATTAAATCTGCTGATGCTGCTGGAATTAGGCCTACTGCTTAAATTGCATATCATTTCACTGTAGTTTAATTACAGTTTGCACAAATGCATTATGGCTAGCTAGATTTCTTTTTTAAAATAAATTAAAACTCTCATTTGGCAATTGTGTCAAATTGATGAGCGGTAAAGATTTATATTTTAAATAAATTAAAAAGAATCCTGAAAAAGGTCTAACAGTTTCCAAAAAAATACCTACTGTTGCCCAGATAGATAATTCTTTTAATAAATCAGCATATTCAAATTATTTCTGAAGGATCATGTGACACTTTAGACTGGAGTAAAGGCTGATTCAACTTTGCATTACAGAAATAAATTATATATTAAAATAAAATATTTCACAATATTTTAGTTAATTAATTTTTGTTTCTGTAGCTATTTTTATAAAATAAATGCAGCCTTGATGAGCATAAGAAACTTACTTTAAAAATACACAAAAAATCTTACTGATCCCAAACTTTTGACTGTAGTTTATAATAAAAAAAATCTAAAATTTTGCACATTTTTAAATGAAATTGTAATGCATAACTAATTTATTGAATGCAATATTACTCCACCTGCCTGGATGTAATGCTTTCTTACCTTTGTGTTTATGCTGAATTTAACAGGTTTATGACACTAATATGCAGGAATATTATTTGATGAACAGGACATAACTGACAGAAATCACATGTACATGTGTGCTGCAGTAAAGATGCACAGATGCCCTGCGGTTACGTGAAGACTGATGTGATTTGGCATTGTGATTTCATTCTTTGAATGTAAAGAGGTCAAAGAGAAGGACAGAGAGAAGACTAAGTGAAGCTGACATGTTGATGTACAGCTGGTAATGAACATGCACATGACATACAGTACAGTACAGTGTGCTGAGTTTGAGGCTGGCTTCCTGTCATGTTTCAGTCCCATTTTCATGCTTCAAATTTTATCTGTGCAATAAAAGACAAAACAGCTCATTTTGGAGTCATCTGTAAAGCTTTGGTAAAAGTAAAGTTCCTCTTAATTAGGTAGGTTTGAAATCATAACTATACAGTTTTTAAGTGAGTTTTCATAGTTGAGATTGTCTTCAAACACCTTTCATCTTTTATTAAGTAATAGGATTTACTGTATTTATGATCAAATGTTGTGTTGTTACATGCAACAAAAATGCATTGAAATGATAGCATGCCGTAAAAACGAATCTGTTATCTCTGTTATCTCATTACATCTGATACATAGAGATTGACTGTAAGCATATTATGGTCCAGGATATGAAATATAAGTCTGTACTGGTCCTCGATTTTCTGGCTGCAGCATTCTGAACATGCAGCATTCAGACGTTGATGGATGGTTTTCTGTATGCAGCCAGTGGTGACATTAGCAGGATGAAGGATGGACACAGACCTGCAGCCTGACAGAAACCTGCTGCTGATCATTGATTGCTCGCAACGCTGAGCCATTATCTGCATTACTATGAGTAATCAAACTCATGCAAATCAGAGGTTATCACAATCTACAGAAATAATACTGACCTGTGTGTTTGCTTCAAGTCTTATTGGGACTGTTTTTGTCATGTTATAGGGCTATAACCAGTGTCAGTGTTATTAATATATACATTTTTTTTTTGTCTAATATTTATTTATTTAAATTTAAACTCTGTTTTACTTTAAGTTAAAACGAGAAAAGTTGCAGTGACTGAAATAAATAAGTTTAAGGTTTTTATTTTGTATTTGATTGTAGTTTATTTTAAGCTACAGTTTTTAAATTGTTGTAATTTTAAAAACCCTGACTGCAGATTTTAGTAATATTTTAAATTAGTTTTTCATTGTTATAGTTTTTGTTTTCATTTTCATTTTATTTAGTGTTTTAGCAATTCTATTGTAGCATTTGTAGGCTATTTCTATATCATTTTTATTTCAGCTTTACATTTAGTTAATTTAGTTTACCTTGGATAAGCTAAATGCAATTTTTCAAATTTGTCTTGGCTGAAATGAAATAAGTTTATGATTTTTATATTTTATTTAATTCTAGTTAAAGTTGATCAGAATCAATGGTTTTAAGAAAAACATCACTGAAAAATACAAGCACAATAATGCAAATATGAATATAAAAACTGTGTATGTACAGTGAGCAGTTATAAACAAGTGGGATAAGTACATGCAATAAGTTATGGCATTCAATTACTTATTTTGATATGAATATCATAAACAATAAGCATAGTGCATTGAATATTGCACAGGAGTGTTTATATTGCACAGAAGCTAAAAAACCTTATAATATTTCATAGTGGTTGATCGTTTATTACAGCTTTAATACAGTTATAGTGAGCGCCATCTATAGCTTCTCAAGAGTATGTGCAATATTAAACCAAAAAGAAAGAAAAGGAACATCTCAGTTGTTTCTTCTAGACAGCTGTTAGATTCAATGGAGAGCAAACCTAATGTGTAAAAGCACAAGTAACACTAAACACTAAATATGCATTACCTAGACCTCTCATCCATGTATAATGTGCTGTTTTTAATCGTACAGCCCACAGTAATCAAATATGTATGGCTCATTAGATGGGTGCTTGTTATCTGAAGTGAATTACAGTGCAGTGATAGTCCCTCTGGAGAAACCTGGTGCTTTATTCAGTTCAAATGGGTAAAGCTTTAATAAATTCTCTTATGACTGTGACCTTTAACCCCTGAAAAAAGAACACACACAGTCTCCTGCTGAATGGGGTTATATAGGAATGAGAAAAATAAGGCCAAACTCTTATTTCTAATGTAAACACTGAAATATAAATGTTAAAGACATTTTAATGTTATTTATGAGCATACAAAATGTGTAATTATTCAGCCAGTTTCAGTAGTTTTTTAGTCAATTGGGTTTACATTACAAAAATATAATCAATTTATCATTAAGGATCATTCATGCAAATAAAATACAAAATAAACTTTCATTTTGCCAAGAGGATGATAAGCACATACAGTGCCGGCCCAAAGGGTTGTGGGGCCCTAGTCAAGATAAAAAAAAATTGGGCCCACTGGTGTAAAAACAGTGAGAAGAAAGCACAAAAAAGACAATTTCAAGATATATATGCTGCTGAATAAACCCGGGGGTAGCACAATCTGAGCAGGTAGCACAACACATCAGAACTTTGACAACAATTATGGATATACAATTTATGAAACATATCAAGCTTAATATTCATATTTATATGTACTCCATGCTACTTTAATAAGCTACAGTATCATTAGTCTTGTCCCACCTGCACCGCAACACAGTTATGACAGGGCTTAACTACTTCACATTAAATAAAAGTCACTCCCTGATATTTTTGTGATGTAAATGTCATAATCAATTAAAACA
>JAUCMS010000022.1:17013815-17024945 GCA_032357445.1 Enteromius radiatus | reverse complement strand
TCCATGAATGCATTTGTTTATTTAATATAATCGCAACATTTGCTGTAATGTAATCGCGTAGGCTGACATCGCGATTGCGATATGATTAATCGTGCAGCCCTAGTTTGTTTGTTTGTTTTTTTTTTCTTCATTTTGAGTCCAGTTATAGTTTTAAGTTTTATTAAATTTATGTTCTTTTGTCATTTTGTTTAGCTTTTTAATTTCACATAACGCTCTTTATCTTCTGTTTAATTTTATTTCCATTTTAGTAACTATTACTTAAACATATTTTTAGTTTAATTAGTTATAAAGGCAACAGTTTTTTAAAATTTATATTTAAGTTTTCCATCTAACATTTATCATACTTTATTTAATTGCAGCTTTACTTCAAATAAATGAAAACGGTCAATCATTTTAAGTTAGCAATGTCAACACTGATCTGAAGCAAATATGCTCAAGCCTTTTCCTGCCCTGTGCATGTGTAATTTGTTTTAGGCTTGGTTTTATAGTAAGGGTACTTTACACAGCACCAGGCTGCTCTTTCCACTAGACTGACTGTGTCTGTGGAGACGGTAGAGGCTCAGCTCTGACTGGTGGATTTATCTCTCTAGATACAGATAATCTATACACACACACCTGAGCTTATTACACACACATCAGCTGACAGACAGCACAGCCAATCACGTCACACACGCTCATCATGTGATCTGTTGTATTACTGGACTCAACTTTTTTTATTCAAATGGGCAATATGGTTATGCACACCTGTGGATATGTGTCTTTTTTCATTGACATTTACAAACCTGATCATTCTGTTGTGTTACTTGAACTTAAAATAAAATTTTTCATCACATAGTCATAGTGTCCCTGGCCTTATCTGGCAAATGTGCTTAGCTCCTCACTCAATAAACCGGAAGCATGTTTATTTGCTAATATTGGTTGTGTATGATGTTAGGAAGGACCCTGTTGGTTTAAGTTTCTTTTTGTTAGGTTATCAAAGTGAAGGTAGTGTCTGATAATGCTGTCTTAATAATTGTCTTTATTATCTTTGACCTGAAGTGTGTAGGAATTGCCTTCTACAACAAACAGAAAGTGATCTTTACTTGTTAATTTTGATTTAAATATGACAGTTTTTTATTTATGGGTTCTTATGCCTTTAATGGACAGGACATTAGAGAGCAGTCAGAAGAGGACTGGGCAGAGGCCTTCGAGATGAGAATTGAGCTCAAGTTGCCACATTTTTTCCCTTTAATAGATGATTCCATTTTAACAGAATTATTGTGTGGTTGTGTTGGTAATCAAGCTCTTTGTTTCTTGTTGTTTATTACAGTGTTCAGATGAACTGATAAATGCAGCAGTGGTTTTATGTTCTCTATAGAATGCCTCCCCCAGCAAGATTACAGTTTAGTAGTGCCAGTGACTATATTACTGAATTCAATGGCTGTCAATTATAGGCCTGTAAACTGATATTTTTTGCTACCACATCAACAACAACAAAGAATAATAATAATAATATGATGATGATTAGTATGATAGAGTATTACTGTTAGTATTGTGATAATAAGAAATAATAATTATCATTAGCTGTAGTATAGCTAATTAAAAATTATTGTGAAATATTATATTAGTATTACAAGTAATATATTTGTATTGCTAGTAGCCTTATATATATAATATTTATTAATTATAAACTATATCTTTATTATATTTATAATAACATTTACAATAATTTTATATAATGTTAGAATTATTAGTATACTATTTATTATTATCGTATTATTAGTATTAGCATTATTAGTGTAATAACAATTATTACTAATGTATTATTTGTACTATTATAAATAATGCTAATATTAGTATTATGTATTATTATATTATTAATAATAACTTTATAAAAATGTATAAAATGTTATTATTATTATTATTATTATTATTTATTATGAGAAAAACATCAACAGTATTAATAATATTTATCAAGATGACATAATTGTTTTAGCCGTAAAAATGACATGGCATCAGATTAAAATATACTAATACTGCTTATCAAGATAATAACAACAACAGTATTATTATTATTATTCTTTCATGCATTTTTCTCATCATAAAAAAATGGTTTAAACTCAATTTAATTTCTTGCCAATGTGCCTTGTTGCCAATGTTATACCTGAAAAAGAAATTACCTATTTGTAGTAAAATCACTTGGTTCTGAAGCAGAATTAATTTGACAATGATGACATTTTCTCAGGTTTGCCTTTATAAACCAAGTAACATTACCCATGACTTCTTCCGTCTGCCTCAGGGAGAATGCTGTGGCCGTCTAACTCCTGCTGAACTCCACAATGCCAAACGCACACGCTCTCAGTAACCAACTCCTCTAGCGGGTTTGAACTGTTTGCAGTTGACAGAGCTGCTAGTATAGTGCTGTTGTGTTTAACTCCTTGTTTGTGTAACGCAGTAGTTATGCTGTCTACGTTTGTGTTTAACCCCTGTGTTCCTCTCCGAGTTGCATGAGATTAGGGTTGATGTAACCAGAAGCCCCTGCATTTCTCGTAGCAAGCACTAATATTGCTCCCAGAGTAATCGGGGTGCAGCACGAAGGGCTGGAGGAAAACTAACCCCTCCTGGTGACTGCAGAGATACACTTTCACTCATATTTGTTGGTTCTGTTCTG
The DNA here is from genome assembly GCA_032357445.1 of Enteromius radiatus. Lineage (NCBI taxonomy): Eukaryota > Metazoa > Chordata > Actinopteri > Cypriniformes > Cyprinidae > Enteromius > Enteromius radiatus. Next base: position 17,022,295 of record JAUCMS010000022.1, on the reverse strand, counting down.
ATGCAGAGCGTTAAAGCGGCCGACAGTTCTCCGAGAGGGAGTGTGAACGGGGATGGGATTGCTTCTCCTCAGGCAAGTGATAGTTAATGTGCTTTAATGTGTTTCACATTCATGACATGTTAAAAGTGGACCAAAGACCTGTTCACATTGCATCTGAAGTGACTAAATAGCTTGCATTGAAGATGATTTAAAGCACGGCCATTTACACAGTGTCTGATGCCGATTTTTTTATTGTCATAGATGGAAGCAAAGACTCCTTAAAAGCATCAGTATACACAAAAATGTAAAGCAGCACAGATGTTTTTAATAAATGTATATTTATATTATAGCATATTAGAATGATTTCTGAAGGTTAATGTGACACTGAAGACTGGAGTAATGATGCTAAAAATTCAGCTGTGATCACAGGAATAAATTAGATTTCAAAATGTACTCAAATAGAAAACAGTTATATCAAATAAATGTAGCCCTGCTGAAAAGAGACTTCTAAAAATAAAAAAATATATTTTGTACAATACAGTATGTATCAGACAGACATTGCATCTCACTTTTGCATTGGTTTACATTTTCTCTCAAAATAAGTTCTCATTATTTTATACAGTATAAAAGTACTGTAGCATAATTCTTTTAAATTGAAATGTGCATAAATCAGTCAGTGCAACTAATTAGATGTGTGTATAAATACCATTTCACAGTTGGCATATATAATGTCAGTTATATGTAAACAAAAATGTGAATTAAAATAAACTATGAAATTATAAAATAAGTATATAATATATTGTAAATAAAATAATAATAATTTTTATTACTATTATTTAGCTATTAATAATTATTTAATACTTTTACTTTAATAATGATGCTTAGTATTAATCTTAGTATTACAAATAATGTATTTTATTAGTAGTTAAATTATTAAATAACTTTATTGTTATTATTTGTAATAACAATACAAATAGCAATGGCATAATGTTATTAATAATAATATGATTAATTAGTATTATATAGTATATTTTAGTAACAATTATTGTTTATAGTATTTATTTTTTCAATGATAAATGTATTTTTATTATTTCATTCATTCATTCATTTTTAGTAATAGGCTTGATCACAGTTTGAAACTTTGACCTTAAATAGAATCAACTTTTTTCATCTCATTGTCATTATTTAAATGCTTGTGTACTCAAAGTATTCATCGTCCTCCAGAAAGAGGAGTCTCAGTCTCTGGCCCAGAAGCTGCAGCAGAAGGTGTCTTCTGTTGAGTCTTTGCTCTGGAGTTCAGCCCGTGGTGAAGGGCTCTTCCGCTCCAGCTCCCGGGACAGCCTGGTCAGAAGCTCCTCTAGAGAATCGCTCACTCTCATTGGCGAGAATGAAGCCCAGTCGTCGCCAGCGTACGATCCTCCGTCTGACATCGAGAGTGAAGCAGAGGATTCGCCCGGCAGCGCTGAGAGTCTGTCCAAAGAGCAGCTCTTAAACCACCTGCACCGGGTTGAGAGGAGCCTCGGCAATTACAGGGGCAAGTACTCCGAGGTGAGCAGATTAGATCATATCTAATTATGATTTTCTATTGATTACATGTACTTCTTCTGAGAGAAGTCAAACACAATTTATTTTTGCAATTTTTTGAATGTAGGTTGTCACTATGATAGATTGTAAGATAGTTATGACTTTTTGTCCCACAATTCTCACTTTTTTCCAGTTGAGTATGAGATATTATCTCGCAATTGTAAAAACAATGGATTTAAAAATAATACAGCAATTGAAATTTAATATCTCACAATGTGGACTTTTTCCTCTCAGCTGCAAGTTTGTGTGTCACAATCTGGGATTTTCTTTTTGCAATTGTGAATTTTTATTGGACTTTATTTTGATAGTCCATTTTAGACATAATACTAGAAGTAACTTTGTAACTACATGTCAAACTACATGCCAACTTGTTCTCATTAATTTGCAACAAGTTTACATAAAAAGATAATTGTGACTTTACACAAAGATCACAAAAGATGGTCACACAGAGATGAAGAGAAAAGTTCTGCCATTAGATGCATAGATTACAGCACAAACTGGAAAGTTTCAGTGAATATTAAAGGTTTGTGGGATAAAATAGTTTCAGAATAAGCTCTTTGGCTCATTTGTAATCACTGTATTTCCTCTGCTGTAGAATGTGTCCCGAGATAATGGCAAAGTAATAAATCAATAAACTGTGCTGCATGAACATGCGTTGCATATGTTTAAGCCCTCATTAAGAGATTATTTGAACAAGTCTGTTTTGTTCAAGAAGAGCTCAGGCCTCCTGTACTGACTGTGCATATTAATCATGCCACAGTTGAGCAGAAATCTGAGATAAAGCACTGTTCTGACAGTACGTGGATTACACCTGATCCAGTCTCTCCAGGAAGTAGTCAGGTGTGCTTAATGCTAGATTGCCGTTGCTGTGTGTAATCGTTGGTGTGTTCCAGACAACACTGAAGGCAACATGAAATGATTTTCAAAAAACACATTACATATACACACACAATTTAACGATTCGTGAATGTATTGTATGGTTCACAGCCATTTTCCAAATCAGTGATCATCCTTATCCCCTTGTTAGTGGGGAATATGAATGAGTGATGTAATTTACTCCTTATCTTCAGCTGGGATGTTCCTGTGATAACGAATGCAGCACGGAGTGCATCAGCAGATGTTGCTGTTTTAATGTTATAAATGTCTTTTTTTTATTATTGTTGTTTGCATTACTGTTGCAAATAGAAATCTATTTTATATTTGAAAATTTATTTTTTTAAATATGCTTATATATATATTACACACACTGCACAAAAAAATAAAGGGAACACTTCTGTGAAATCAAACTGCCCATTTAGGAAGCAACACTGATTAACAATCAAGTACACCTGCTGTTGAGAAAATGGAAGAGACAACAGGTAGAAATTATAGGCAATTAGCAAGACGCCCCCAAATAAAGGAGTGCTCCAGCTGATGGTGACCGCAGACCACTTCTCAGTTCCTACGTTTTCTGGCTGATATTTTGGTCGCACCTTGGGTTCCTCCTAATGCAAGACAATGCTAGACCTCAAGTGGCTGGAGTGTGTCAGCAGTTCCTGAAAGACGAAGGCATTGATGCTATGGACTGGCCTGCCCGTTCCCCAGACCTGAATCCAATTGAGGGGGACATCATGTCTCGCTCCATCCACCACAGACTGTCCAGGAGTTGGTGGATGCTTTAGTCCAGGTCTGGGAGGAGATCCCTCAGGAGACCACCTCATCAGGAGCATGCCCAGGTGTTGTAGGGAGGTCATACAGGCACATGGCAGCCACACACACTACTGAGCCTCATTTGACTCGTTTTAAGGACATTACACCAAGATTAGATCAGCCTGTAGTGTTTTTATCCACTTCAGTTTTGAGTGTGACTCCAAATCCAGACCTCAATGGGCTAATAAATTTGATTTCCATTTGATAATTTTTGGTTTTGTTGTCAGCACATTCAACTATGTAAAGAACAAAGTATTTAAATAGAATATTTAATTCATTCAGATATAGGATGTTATCTTAGTGTTCCCTTCAATTTTTTGAGCAGTATATATATAAAAACGAATATGTAGAAAACTTTTTTTTAAGGTGACATATCATAAAAATCTATGTCTGATCTCGCTCCCATTGTGATGTTGCAAAGGGATCTCATAACATTACTGCCCCTTAATCTGTCAGTTTCCACCCAAGGCACAGTATTTGATTTTGCAAGCGACAACTGTGTAGCAGCTCAAATGTCATGGTAAAAGTTTGAGCAAAACATGCTAACAGAGCCTCAGAGGAGGCAAGATAGCAGTACTGCAACTTATATTGCAGCTGCCACACAGATCTAATATAAACATGCAATTTTTACCTTCATGCAGTTTTTACCCTCTTTTTACCTTCACAGATATAACCGTTTGTTTTTGTTACTCGTGTGTTTTTAATGTATGAGTGATGAATGAATGATGAATTTAATTGAGAACTTTAGTTTAGTACTCACATACCTCTTGACAGTCACTCTCTGTCTGTGTCCTTCAGATGTGTACACTCAGAAAACCATATACATCATAATCAGAACCAAAATAGATCTTTTTAGCAGGTACAAGCTTTAATGGTGCAGATCTATTCTGGAAAAGGAGTGGGGAGTAGCAGCTCATTTGCATTTAAATAGACAAGCATGAAAATAAGCCTTTTTCCTGCTCCACTCAAAATAGATATTTGTATAAATTATAAATTTGATAAATGATATTCATAAATGATCTGTAGATGAAACTTCAGTCACTTTCTGGGGACATTGGGACTTAAATTAAATATTGTAAAGAGGGGCATAATATGTCTTCTTTAATATAAAATGTTTTTTTATGCTGTCCCTCAGTGAATCTGCTGATGCACACCGTGTCCTCCTGCTATCAACACCTGACCTTCAGCTGGTTGGGTTATACACAATGCATTGACAAGTGGCAGAACTAATCGACTATTCAGTAATGTAGATTGTTCTGATCAGACGTGATCACTGATTAGGGAATGGAACAGTTTGATTTGTAAAAGAGGTAGAATGATTATTACTGGACTAATGGTTTCTCTCTCTTTCCTCTCTCTCAGTTGGTTACAGCTTACCGAACTGTACTCCGGGATAAAGAGAAAACGCAGGTAATTTCATATTCAGTCGATGCAGCAGAATAAATGGCTGTAGTTTGCTTGGAGCCGGAGGGATTTTTTTCTTAATGTTTTCCTTTAATGAGCCGCTGTATTTGCTCTGCTGGGAGGTTTGCAGCTGATATCAGTCTGTCATTCATCTCTGTCTGTGTGTCTCTCAGGCCATCCTCAGCCAGAGTCAAGATAAAGCCCTGAGAAGAATAGGGGAGCTCAGGGAGGTTTGTCTCACACTGTTCGTCTGGCACACTCATTAATTCTTCATCACAGGCTCTAGCGTCTATGTTTTTCTACCGCTGATATCTCTATTACTGCTCGCTTCACACTGTGTAACTAAAGGCAGCATGAAACGGCATTCACAATGCAGCTAACGTCTGCAATGTAAGGTCTTTCAGAGACTGTTTACAATTTTGTCTCTCTGCTTTTGATTGATTGTGAGAGATTTGGGCACAATATATAAATTAAATAGAACTCAAATTGAATCAAATCTATTTGAATTTAATTAAATTGAATGGCACCGAATTGAATTAAATTGTATTGAATTTAATAAAAATGGAATTGAATTGAAATTAAATATCAATATAAAATGAAATTAACCATAAATTATCAAATTTAATTAAATTGAGTTGAATAAAAAATAAATAAAAATTAAATAACAATAAAAAAATAAAATAAACCATGAATAATCAAATTGAACTGAATAAAAATTGTATTGAAATAAAATAGCAAGAGTCTTTCTAATTATTATTTTTGTATAATATTTTAGATTTATTTGTGATTCATATATATATATATATATATATATATACACACATATGCATTTATTAAAATACTTATTATTTCTTTATCATGTTGCATAAATTTATTTTTAGATTTTATTATTAGTATATAGTTTTATGTTTTCTCTATTAATATTGAGCTAGTGAGCCTCATATCTCCTCAGGAGCTTCAGATGGATCAGCAGGCCAAAAAACACCTGCAGGAGGAGTTTGATGCTGCTCTCGAGGAGAAGGACCAGATGATCACTGTGCTTCAGACACAAGTCTGTGCTTTGTGTGTGGTTATCTTATATTGTGCATGTCCTAGCTGTCTGAGGTGATACTGAAGCTGTTTGTTCTCAGGTGTCTCTCTTGAAGAAACGTCTGCAGGCGTCTGGAGGTTTGCTTTCATCAGAGGTCGAGAACTCTCAGCCCACAGATACGGTTGATGCAAACACTGACATTCAGAGTCCCTCGAAAGACGGCGGCTTGACACTTAACACAGGTGTGTGCAGGTTTCCAAGTGCACAGAATATTTTTCTACACTCAAGTCGTCTTTAACTGGTTTGTGTTTTGTGTGTCAGCAGAGGGCAGCGGAGAGCCGGGAAGCACTGTGGACCTGGAGGCCCTCCAGAAGCGAATCAAAAGGCAAGAGAGTCTCCTGCAGAGATGTAAAGAGATGATTCGATCCAGTAAAGAGCGCTCTACTCAGCTGACCAGTGAGAATGAGGTTTTACAGCAGCAGCTGCAGGAGAGGCTGCAAGAGCTTGAGAAAATAAAGGTACAAAATATTAAATAAGACAAAATGTGAAAAATGTCTAGTTTTTGCTTAGCTGGGTTAATTAGGGATTTGAGGGTGTGTGTGTGAGGTAGCGGACAGAGGGCTGAGAGTGTGTTTCCTGTGTCTGTGATGTGTTTGTGGGAACAGCGATCAGTTGTACTGTGAGAGCAGAGGTTAACCTTAACCTCTCCCTGCCTCAAACAGAGTACAGACACACATTACAGCCCCTCGGATCCCACCGTCACACTCGCTGACACTAAAACACACCAGCTGAAGCTCAACTCCGTGATTTACTCTGCTTTTACGTTGTGAAATGACCACTAAATCATTAGAGATTTATGTGAAACACTAAAGCGCTGCATTAAATTAAACTAGAAGAATAAAACTAAATTTTTTACTTTTTCTGAAGGCCATTCACATCCGAACACATATTTGTGCATAAGGGTTTCATTTTAAGCTCTAGACGTATTTTATCGCTTCCGTAATAAAATAAACGAGTGAAATATAAATATATAATATTTAATTAAATATATATATATTAAAATCAGTTTTTATTTTTGTTTGTTTGATACCATTTATATTTATATGAATAATATCTATATGGTATGCATTTTATATATAAACAAACAAACAAAAAAAATAAAAGCACAGATACTGATTTTTATATATATATATATATATATATATATATAAAAAATACTATGTATGGGTATATAATATCAATTACTTTTTCATTTCTGAGTAATAATATTTAATATAATAAAGAACTTATTTATATATATATATATATATATATATATATATATATACACACACATATTTTTATTTGCATTTGGTTTTGTTCAAGTGTCAATTTTGCACTCTATGATCATTTATTTATATTAACATTCATTCATTTAGCAGACACTTTTATCCAAAGAATTTTTTTGGGTCTGGTTGTGAGAGTCAAACTCTTGAGTTCAAGGAAACCAGCAGGAAACAGAAAGTAACCACCGCTGCCTGACGGAGTGGCGTTCTGTGCTAGAAGCGACACGCCACAACCGCTGGCTGCTGTCCTGGACTGTAATTGAGGTTTGATCGTTGGTCTGGTGCGACGACTCCACGGTCTGCTGTGACCTGGATGTGGCCTGCTTTATGTGCGCGTGTGTTTATCTGTGGCAGGAGACATCGATAATTACTCACAGCTTCTTGGTTGCTCTCTTAACATAATCGCATGGTCACAAAATATATGCTATAGTAATCTGGAAGATCAGTATGAAGGCATGTAACCGTTACATTACAGTGTTTTTGACATGTTCTTAGCTGTATCGCAACAGAAAAGATCCCACTTAAGATGGTTTATATGCTTAACCGTTCAAATTTTGTTTAGCCAGACTTATTGGATGCGCAAAGTGTTTTTGATACACAGTCAAACCTTTTTTCCGCACTTTGCAAGTTAAAGTTTCAGGTCAGTACATTTCCAGCTGGTCGTTTCCAAGCATTTCACTTTCTAGTCCAGGTTGTCTAGACCAGCTGGCTCTGAGCTCTTTATGATATATGCTCAATAAGTGTTGATTATTATTCTGAGAGTAACATGTTAAGCTCTATCATCTCACACTCGCCGTCTGTCCTCTGTGTTTACCAGGAACTGCACACTACAGAGAAGACAAAGCTGATCACGCAGCTGGGAGATGCCAAGAACCTCATCGAGCAGCTGGAGCAGGACAAGGTGAGAGAGAAACAGGACACTCTTGGTTTTAATCCTCAGAAGGGTTCAGCTATGTTGTGCGTCTGCCACGAGACAGTTTGTGAGCCAGCGTGAGTAGAAGTGCAAATCTAAATTCCCTGACCTTCTAAGTGAAAGACAAAGATGAATTATCCCGGAAAGGCTTTTTAAAATGGTCTGAAAATGTATTTCCTGTGGGTCGCTCACTTTGACACGTTTGCGTATAAAAGTAAGAGTGGAGATTACTTGTCTTGCTTATTATTTCAGGAGGGTGGTCAAATGGGGTCCAAATTGAACTTTTCTCTGACAATGGAGGGTGAACTGATCAGTTAAAATATTTGTATAGACCATAATCATATATTTTAATAAAAAAAAATATATAATAAAATATTATATAAAAATAAATATATATATATATATATATACACACACACACAGTGGGTATATATATATATATATATATATATATACACACACAGTGGGTATTTAAAGTATTCAGACCCCCTTATATTTTTCACTCTTTATATTGCAGCCATTTGCTAAAATCATTTAAGTTTATTTATTTTCCTCA
>JAUCMS010000022.1:16977395-17004413 GCA_032357445.1 Enteromius radiatus | reverse complement strand
TTTATATTGTGAGCTATGAACGTGAACAGTTCACTTTGAGCCTGTGTGAACTTAACTTTGAACTAGATCATGAAAAGTGTGAACTTGCACAACACTGCTTGCAAACTTCTTCCTTTCACATGCCGAGTGAATAACATGTTTTCTAGCTTTAAAAAGCTTTATGCAGTGCACATTTTGTTTGTGATTAAAACAGCAGTGTGTTTTTATCAGTTATTTTACCTACGGATCGCTGCTTTTCTTACATACTTCTGCTTATTCGAAATCAATTAGCCTACAGATGAAGTTTCATTTCTTACATTTCTTTGAATGTATTGAGAGAGCAAATGCGCAGGATTAAGTGTTATACCTGTTTAAATCATGCTTTCAACCAAAAATTTTTGTATCTAGAAGGAAACAACAAATTCCTTGAGTTCTGTAACTTCCTGTTTACGTTGTCAACACTTTGACATTCTTTGTGATTTGAGTGATCCATCTGTGTCAAGCTAGCTAAATATGTTTTTCTAGTGAATACTTTCTAAATATTACAAGTCATTAGAGCGTTTAGTGAAGCACTTTTGGAGAAAGTGAAAACCACGATGCTCTGACTTTTACAAAAAATCTGCTGTTCTCTATGTCCAAAACCACACGGCTCAACACGCCAAAAAAGAGAGAGTGTGGTTCACAGTCCATGCATTTAACAGGTTTTGAAAGAGAAGGTCTGGTTTCACACTCCCATCTAAATGAGCCCCTTGATGGATTGATCGTTAATTGTTCTCAGAAGGCTCTGCACCATTACCTTCCCTTGAATGTCTCCACTGCCATGGATTTTCCCTTGGCAAGAACAAATCTCTCCATAACTCATGCACCAAGGAGTGAGTGTCTGAAGGAGGACCGATTCGTTACAGGGTTGTCGATAAACTAAAATATAATTTATGCTGCCTGAACAGGCTTAAGGTCCATTTAAACATCTGCTGGCTTGCCAAGCTTCCAGGCTTTGATAATGTGAATGAATGTGAAGTCTTTAAAACATATTTTTAGTGCCGCTGCAAGGTTAGAGAACACTGCCTACCTTCTTAGTGAAAAAGTTTGTCTGTTGCTCGCCTGCTGATAGCTGTAAAGTTGTGTAAACCCCTTTCAAGCACTGCAGACAGTGTTCCGGTGAAGAGCCTGGTGTGGGGCTTTTATTTACATCCTCTATAAAAGCCTGTGGTGCTCAGTGTGGAACCTGCCAACAGACAGAATGTGAATAACTGTCTCAGTGCGAGAGCCAGCATGCCCGTGTTTTCACTTTTAATGCAGGTAACAGAGAGATACACAGATGCTGCTGCAGCTTCAGTTTGTGCAAACAAGAAGAATAAAGAAATTGGACAGATTCCATGCTTTCTCAAGTAAAAAGTGGCAGAGAGTTTTAAAAACACACATAAAGGGCCAGATTTACTAAACAGGACAAATTAGTGCGAGAGCGCAATTCCAAAACAACGCCAATGGGCGTGCAAATTTTTGCAGTTGATTTACTGACAACAAACTAATTAAAGAAGACATATGCAACATCTGTCTATTATTGAACACAGGAGTGTAGTTTAATAATAGAGCAAATACCAGTAATTTAACAAAATTCGTTATGATACTCTCCTCCCATAGTTATTGTGTTTGAAAGGGAAACTCCTACATATGTATATTCAATAAGGTCAGGCATAAAAATAACCATGTTAACACCAAAAGATGTTTTGCGCAACCTGTTTGTAAAACCTGCCCTCAGTCATTCAAATAAAGCAAAACAGTTTTCATACATTTAAAATAATTGTATTACTAATATTTGTATATAGTGCTGTCAAATGATTAATTGCGATTAGTCACATCCACATTTTAATCACATTTTTTTTACATAATATATGTGTATACTGTGTATTTATTATGTATGTGTGTGTATATACAGTGGGTACTTACATTTTTCACTCTTTGTTATATTGCAGCCATTTGCTAAAAAAAATGCATCAGAATTTTTTTGTAACTTTGACCAGATCTGTGTCTTGCCACAATTCTTTGTCTGAGCTCTTCAGGCAGTTCCTTTGACCTCATGATTCTCATTTGCTCTGACATGCATTGTGAGCTGTAAGGTCACAGGTGTGTGGCTTTCCTAACCAAGTCCAGTCAGTATAATCAAACATAGCTGAAAATCCCTCACCTTTCTGCAAAATTTGCCGTTTTGAAGCCGATGAGAAATTATTTTTGAGTAGGAGGGGATAGGGGATATTTATTGATTAATTAAAACTTAATATAAAGTGGATTTGAGCCATTTCAAATTCGTTAAAGCTGAGCGTCCCACGTTCGTAGACCGTGTGCGCCATCCACTGACATCCAGTCCGCGTGAGAGAAGACGACACGGGAGAGATCCACAATTAGAGTCCACAAGTCATCACATGCAGCGCGTTTTGCGCACGCAAGCGCTTTATTTTCAATGGAGCTGCGCAGTTTAAAATTCAAATCAGAAATGATTTTGTAACTTCACGGTTGCCTAGTAACAGCAGATGCATGTGAACGTACCCTTAAGGGAGTAAGTTACATTTAATGCTAAAGTATTGTTAACACTAATACAAACATTATTTTAGTGTGTTAGAGCAGAACGATGCAGCTGGGTTGAAATGCACCTGGAATTGCTTGTGGCTTCAGCTGAAGGGCAAGGTGTCAGTAAAAGGGCAAGAGGTGTCCTTTTATTTAAGGGATGTACATATTTACATACATACAAACAAAGTTTGCACAGAACACATATATTATGTAAACAAAACATGATTAGACTGATTTCTGAAGGATCATGTGACACTAAAGACTGGAGTAATGGCTGCTGAAATGCAGCTTTGGAATAAATCTAGTAAAATGCATTCAAACAGAAAACTAATATAATAACAGTATTTTACAGTCTTTTGATCAAATAAATGGCCTTTATTAGCATAAGGCTTATTTTAAAAATATTAAAAATTATTTTAAATTAAAAGTTATTTTAATTAATAAGAATATGGATTGTTGAGTGAGTTGAAAGAAGAAAAGATTCTGTTTGATGGCCTCAAGGACAAGAATTGTAAACAACATCCTAATAGTGATGCATGGAGAGAAAAAAAAAATCTCTGTAAAAAAAAAAGCTTATTTTTATGTTTTGCTTCTATATTTTAAAACACACCAAACTTCTCTTTCCACAAATTCTGAAGTGTAGCCTTTTCATGTGAATAAATATTCTTTAATACAATTTGGAGCATTTGCCGTATGTGACAGTTGTATGTTCCAGTAACGCACATGACACTGTCTGCCTATTACTATGCAAATCGAGTGCCTTTTTCTTCCTGAACTGTATTTCATTAGTAGACTGATCTGACAGGTCAGACAGGGCTGTTTTAGATGCTGGCTCCTCTCCAGAATGCATTCATTCACCATGGTGGTTCTCTCTACACTGTATTTTTGTTTTCTGTCATTTTTTCACCTCCATGGAAGCGAAATGTTAATAAACCATGCAACACCCTGAGAATGATTATTATATGGAGGTGTATGAATTAGGGCCGGCTTGTCAAGTTTGTCAGTGTGCTGAATTAGAGAGACTGGTGTGAGCCATAAAGTGCCACTTCATCTGTCAGTGCCGGCTTTGTCTGAGCTCAATTAGCATGCAGATTTCTGAATGCTTTATGAGCATGCTGGGACTGAAGGACCTCTCAAAACATTGATTTATGATCTGAGCTCCGTCGCCATTGCCCACGGCATTGGGGTGGCCCATGCGGGTCCTTTTGTTTTCAAATAATGTTTGTACGGTTTGGCAAGATCTAGTGCAATAAGCGACAAGATTTGTATTTCACACATCATTGTTTTGAAGAGGCTTACGCAATGTTGAGAGTGTTTGTTAAGTGCCTTATAGTATGTGGATTATACATTGATGCGCAGATCAAGCATTTTATATAAAGCATAAGTAGATACAGTAGTGTTTTCCTGCCTCAATCTCATTCTCTATCGCATTTTTTTCCTTTTCTGTAGCTGTAAGCAGAAGCTGTATCTTGAAAACCTCCCGAACACTAGTATTATCATCCCGTTCCATAACGAAGGCTGGTCCTCTCTGCTCAGAACCATCCAGAGCATCACCAACCGCACACCTGACCACCTGATCGCAGAGATCATACTGGTAGACGACTACAGTGACAGAGGTAAGCAGCAGAGCTGTTCTTTCTCTCTCTCAGATCTGCTTGACATCAGGGCAGTTGCTGGTCTTTGTGTATTAGCTGGACTTTGTCATTTATTGGAGACAGAATGACCATTGAGTGACAATTACATTGGCACAACTGTGCATTGCTTCAACTAGTAGGGGCCTTAAAACTCTTTTTGAAACTGGTTTGGTCTGCTAATAGTGTCCAACAGTGTAGGCCTATATACTTCTATCACAGTAGAGTTCACATTGTTTTTCTTTTTTGTGGTTTTGTTGCTTATGGTACATGATGAAAAGTTTTTCACTGCTTTTCTTGATGGTAGAATTTTTTTTTTTTTATATTTGTTGAATTTGTCTTGATAAAGTTCATTTAGCAAGCCTCCCACTGACATCTATTTCTTGTCCACTAAATGCTGAAAAAAGAAAAAAAGAAAATATTATTAACGGCATTTATTAATCAAGTTATTTATTGCAATTCTTGTCGCAAATGGACGTTTGTGTTTTTTGTAAAAAAAACAAAAACAAAAAAAAAACATGAAAGTGCAATCATTTATTTAATGAATTTGATTATAATTTATATGTAAATATAACTTGATATGTAAATCATAATTGAAATGCAGTGCATAGCAGAATACATTTTTAATAATAATGACACACATAAACTCAGGTCTTCACTACAACCTGCCAAAAGAAAAGTTCAGTCAAACTTAAAGAAATTATGGCAGAAATATATTACTTTTTCATTATAGAATGTAATAATCATATCTATCTCTCTATTCCACTCTAGTCTAGTCTATCTGTCTGTCTGATCTATTCTATTCTACTCTACTCTAGTCTAGTCTAGTCTAGTCTAGTCTAGTCTTGTCTGTCTGTCTATCTATTTATCTGTATTTATGTACAGTATGTGTAGATAGATAAATAGCCAGACAGATCAAACTTATTATAGTGTAAGACTTTGCCTTCTTAATCTTTTTGTTCGTGAAAAGTACAAAGAAAAGTCTTTTGGTAGTGGAATACAGTAAGATCCATCAGGATCACATCTTGGCTTGGAAACACATGAATAGCATGCTGGTGAACACTATAGCACCAAATACTCTGAACAGCATCCCAGCACCTCACACAATAAATCAGTGAGACCATCCCACTACACAATGGCCCTCTGTACTACAAGACATCTCAGCCAATAGCATTCCATCTCACAGCTGGGCACGCATCACTCCTGTAGAGGAATAACGGGAGAGCACAATAGTGAGCATGTACTTGGCTCTGGCCTGCTCTGCTCCCATTACAATACTCATGTCCAGCTGAAATAAGCTGCCATTAGACCGAGAGGCATCTTGCATTGTTTGGCTTATGATGATAAACAAGGGTTTTTTCATAACACAGAATTGTTGTCTGTGTTGGCATGTCCATATATTGTAATACAGTGTTGTTAATATGGCATGTATAATGTACAGTGTGTGTGTGTGTGTGTGTGTGTGTTTGTGAGAGAGACAACCTCTGCTATTCTAATAATCACAAGCTTATTGGTAATTACTTGTTGATGATGAGCTCATATGAGACACAGATTCCCTCTCAACATATTTTTGACCTAGAGTTAGAGTAGCAGTGAACTCTCAAAACACAGAAAATGTCAGTCTTCTGGCATCCTGTTGCAGTCATTTTAAAGCAAATCTTTCATTGAAAAAAAGTGCAAAATCTCTTGTGTGTCCGTCCAGTGCTTGTATGAGTCATTTATGTGGTTTGAAGAGGGTTTTGTTTTGTTTTTTGGCCAAAACTTATTTTGTGTAACAAACATTTGTCAGTTTCCTCAGAACTCTAGCAATGAGAGTAAATTTTATTGCCAGTATACAGGGGGAAAAAAGAATTAGCTTTCCAGTACTTCAGAAAATGATTTGGTAGTTACATTTCACTCAGACTAGAGATTGACCAATAATGTCCAAGTGCATGTCAGAGGAAATAAGCACCTGTCAGTAGCATCACCGGTCCCTACTCTCTCTACACAAACAAACATAAGGTTGTGTACAGCTGGTGGCCTTTTTGTCTGGACAGTCGCTTTTGAAAATGTCCAGTACCATCCATCACGAAAGCAAAAAACAAGTGTGATCTAATTAGCATAGAGCAGAGGACAGTCCAGAATGACTGACAAAGAGCCACACTTCTGCCACTTGTAATCACTGGCACTAAACAAAACCAGACATGAAGTGGATATGAGGTGGGCGGAAGTTATTGATTCCCCCATCTTCTTCTATTCTCTTTAGCAGCACTCATTCTATCCATAAGGGCTGGACGATATAGAAATCTCAATAATTTTCAGCCTTTTGATAATAGTTTTTTAATTCTGTTCCAAAGAAAAGAGCTGTATTTTCGACCAAACGGCCTCTGTAGCCAAGTTTCAGCTGTTCTAATTACAACATAAATAATTATGATTGACCATCAGGAACAATATTTAGACACTGTTTAAAAGAGCATAAAGAACATTTAGTTATAATAAAATGTTTTTCTGTATCAAAATGCCACACTGAGATTATGGATTAAACAAATTTAATCCGTTTTGAAAACTAAATGTACTAAAAAGTATTTGAAATGCAGTTGTTTCATGTTAATTATACTACAAACGCATTTATATACCCTTCAATTGTTTTTTTTAGTAGTATACTTAAGTACTTAAACTGATCTACTTCAAGAATTCAATGCTAAATTGAAACAAATAAGTTTGTGCTTAGTGCACTTTAATTGTGCTGAAGTAGCAATGATATCATGTAGGGCTGGGCGATATATAACGAACGATATATTATGCGCATCTCATCAGTAAAGTCGGCTCTTTGATTAGCGCTAAATCTCCAGCAGCTGTTTTTAAATGCAGGCGCCAGTTTATGAACAGAGCCGTAGATCACTGACAAGCTACGCGTTAGTTCAATCGCGGGTGATTCAATTGCGCCGCTTGTCAGTGATCTACGGCTCTGTTCATAAACTGGCGCTGCATTTAAAAACAGCTGCTGGAGATTTAGCGCTAATCAAAGAACCGGCTTTACTGATGAGATGCGCATAATATATCGTTCGATATATATCGCCCAGCCCTACTGTTAAATCAAATACATAGTAGTCAACATTTGAAGTGGATTATAAAAGTTGCAAATTGTCCTAAGACAAGAATGGTTATTATTTTAGTTTCAGTTTTTCCTGTTTCCTGTTCCTGTGTATATGTATATGTATTTATTATGTATATGTACGTACATATACATAATAAATTATAAATATAAATATAATTGTAAGTATATATATATTTTTTTTTAAAATACAATAGATTTGATTTAAAACTGCAAGCCTTAAAGTCAAGAATCTTAATGTGTTTTTATTTCTATTTTTGCCTTTAGCTGGCAGCATTAGTTTTTAAATCTAACATTAAATCTAAGATACAAAGTGTAGTTTCCAATATAAAATTGATTTATAAATAAATGAACCATTAAAGTCATAGTAGGTAAGTGAATGATGACAAAACTTTATATTTGGGCAAACGGTTCCTTTAAAAGAAGGTCTTGCTTTATATTATATATTTCTTTCTGTGCATCTATGCATGTTTATTGATATCAGACACCTGCACTACTGATTTTATTCTGAGCTGAAATCTTTTGTTTGTTTTTTTAATTACTTTTTAGTGTTCCTCATTTTAACATAAAAGTATCTGGGCATGTATAATGAATATAAATGTAAATCACAGAATCAAAATGCTGAAATGTAAAATTAGTTGAATGTGTTGCCAGTGATGCATTTAATGATAATACATATATTAAGAAGTTAACATGGACAGCCAAGTCTTACAAGGTAATGTCTTAGTCTTTCGTTAAACAATAGACTTAATTTTCAGACTCTAAGGTGCAGTATAAAAGTCTCAATCCAGAATAGGCCAAAGGAATGAATTTCCTGAAAAGGCTTGGAATGCGTCCCTGAGAAAGGGGCCTTAAACAGACAGTCTCTGTTCTCAATTAACCCCTCAGAGAGCATCCTGAGCTGTTAGATTTATGCCGTGGTGCCGCTCTCAGGCGAGCACTGCATGCTTGGAAAGAGGCAAAAAGTTGAGCCTTGTTCAGGATAAAAGGGTCCTCATGTGTGTTCGGAGCGGTTACAAAGCACTCTCTCACAGTGCACCTCTGGAGCCCATGCTGCATTTTTGCAGTCTGATGTCACCAGTCTGTGGGCAAATGCAACTCAGAAAAAGATGTTTGTATGTTAATATTTGCATCATTATGCAGTTTTGTGACCTGCCTATTTTGTTTTGTGTTTCAGGGTCTTGAAGAGTTAAAGGTAGGTTTTATTTCCTCCTTTTGTTTCTGATTAATTCCCATAGATGGTCTAACTTATTGACTGTTTTAATGACTGCTCAATGATTTTTCAGTAAGAAATCATACTTTTATTCAGCAATGACCGTAAAGAGATTTATAATGTTACAGAAGATTTATTTTTCAAATAAATGCTGTGCTTACATCCATTTAAAAAAAAAAAAAAACAGAAAGCACGGTTTCCATAAAAATATTGGGCATCACAGCAGTTTTCAACACTGATAATAATAAGAAATGTTTTTGATGTTTTTCGAATCAGCATTTTAGAAAGATTTCTAAAGGGTCATGTAACATTTAAAACTGGAGTAATGATTGCTGAAAATTCAGCTCTACATCACAAAAATAAATACAATTTTAAAATATATTCAAATAGTTATTTCAAATTGTAAATAATATCGAACAATTTTACTCCTTTTACCATATTTTTGATCACAGAAATGCAGCCTTAATGAGCATAAGAGACTAACCCAAAATGGTTTTGTTCCTCAAGATGTTGCTCTTACTTTCCACTTTGTTTATATTGTATGTTTTCTCTCTGTCCAATTAGGTTCAGCTTGCAGAAAAGACGACCATGTTGAGCGAGGCCAGGCTAAAAGAGCAGGAATACCACAACAGGGTAAGTGAAGGTAGCCTGCTGTAAACATTGTTGACAGTTTAACTAACTTCAGCTCGCTCAGCAGGATTCTCACACTCTTCCATGACAGCAGTTGATTGACTTTAGAAGAAACTAGAAATGCTTGTACATAGTAGGTTTCAGGCCTAAGACATGTTGGCAAATGACAAATCTTGAGTAGCACACAAAGACAAAGAATGAGATAAGCCTTTACCAACCGTCACATTCCCAGAGCTCCTGCGAGTGCAGGAGGAGTCTCCAGCTGTGTAAAACGAAAATGAGATTAGATTCATTACACCGCACATCTGTTTACTCTTATTTCACTTTTACAAACAGTTACAGCAGCGCTCATGCTGTTTCTCTCGCCCCACACGAACGCAAACTCACACGGGGAGGCACACACACTGGACATACCTTTATTTTTATAACCCGGCTTCACCCTGGGCCATACGTTGTTGTTAATTTGAGGACTAGTGCAGGGGAAGTTAACCCTTCTTCTAACCTAATTTGATGTTTCTTGTCAGAAATGACTGGTCTTGTAAAGATGACTGTAAATGTCCCATAATGCTATATTGTAGGCTTGATTGTAGGCTTCACAGATCAGATCTCAACTTATGCACCTCAGCTTTGGAGTGATTTATGGTTTATGGCAATGTTAACTAAAAAAACTGAGGTGCATAAACTCAGATCAGTAAAGCCTATATTAGTCTGTTCCAAAAACAATTACAAAACCTGTGCTAATTGAAAGAAAATAAGTTCATAAAAATATTGAATCCAATATTTGGTGATTTAAAAATAGCATGATGAGAAATTTTTATATAGACAGGTAGTTTTTGACCACATGTCATTTTTGGGAAGTTGTTTTATCATCAGTTTTAGCTCTACAATAATATCAATTAGCGTTTTTAGGAAAAGTAAATATTTTCCAGTCACTTTGGATAAAAGGATAAATGTATTATGGATATTTGCATTTCTCTTTTGCTATTATTTAATTTCTAAATATTTTATACCAATATATACACCAACTTTAAGATCAGTTTTGCACTATATATGTGTATCATTTATTTTCAGATTCATGCACTAGAAGACAAACTAAGACGCTCTCATAAAAACGCAGTGGTGACTCACCTGGGAAGCTCATATAGAGGTAAATAACATTTTCTATAAAATTGGCTTTGTGAATGCTATTTCATCTAGCTGGGGGCAAGCACAAAAATGTTTCTATAGCCAGCTGTTATCCAGATGTCATTTACTGTTTTATTTATATGTTTGTAATATGAATTTGGGGCTTTTAGCCACCTAGTGACAGTAAAATGCTTGTCAAGTATCTCCTGTAACTCCCAGAGGTTAATGAATGATGTGGCACACTGACCCTTGGCAGATAAACCTCACCTTCATTCTCACTAGCTCTCAGCGATCATTCACCGCAGGAGAGCCGAGCTTTAACACCCCGCTATCAATCACACACAAATGCGGAGCTTAAACACATGGGTAGCGCAAGGAGAAAATCAGCCCCTCCACAGCCCTTCCCTGCTCCTGTAATAAAGAGCTCATCTCTGAATCTAATGGTTTTCACAGACCACTTCACCCCAGTTCCCACGAATGACCCCAGATTCAGACGGCAGTCTCAAAGTTCTGCTGTGTCTTTTATACTTGCCTTGTTTGGACAAGACCAGCGTCAACATCAGCATCAAGACAACCTTTTGTGTTTTGGGTGTGAAAATGCAGACTAAATTTACATTTTTATGTGCGCTCGTCATTTAAAGACATTTATAATATTACAAATTAAAATAAATGCTGCAAATTTTTTATTCATTAAAGAGTCTTGGAAAAAAAATATATTACAGAATCTACAAAAATATGATGCAGCACAACTGGTTTTACCTTTGATGCAAATCAACATGATCATGTGATACTGAAGTAATGATGCTGAAATTTCAGGTTTGATTACAGAAATTATATTTTAAAATGCATTCAGATTATATAATAATAATAATAATAATAATTTGGAATAATAATATTCCAAAATATTACAGATTTTTAAAGCTTAAAATGAGACGTTTTAGGAACTGATTCTGAACACTAAAAGGCAGCAACTTTGGGAGACTCCACTCTCAGTTTCAACACAATTTGAAATTTTTAACAAGTTGCTAATATAAAAAACAAAACAGAAAAAACACCAGTTAGCACAGAATACATAATGCACGATTATGGGTTAAATTTGTGTACTTTGTGCAGTCATCTTGACAAACTTACCAAACATATTAGCAATGCTGAATTTGTCTTCTTCGTGTTGGCAGTGTGTTTGTGATGCCTTACAATGCTATCTAGTTAGGGGGCTCACTAGGTTTTGGAGCAGAGCCATCCTCTATCTGCTCAAAAAACACATTAAATATTCTTCTGAATATATTCCCAGATGACTTTTTCCTTTGATGATATCTCCATCTTTGACATGCAACTAAACAATCCGTCTGTTTTCCTCTCCCTAAAACTTCATACACAAACAAACCCGTTCATCAGCTTATCTTCAACTTGTATGTGTGGCCTCTACAGTAGTTTATAGCATAGGGACAGTTTATAAAGTCACACTTGTTAATCTGAGCAAAGGTGACAGTGGAAATAAATCTGCATTGTTTATCCTTTTGATCTTTCATTCAAAAATTCACACAATTCTAACCTACCATTGAAGTACAAAAATTGAAAATTGAGAGAAAAACTCCTCATGAAATAAATGTTTTTCTCCAATACATGTTGACCACAATTATTAACACCCCTAGAATTTTTTGAGTAAAATATCTCTGAAGTATATTCCCATTCATATTCACAATTTTGAGCACTCCAGGGTGATTATGGACATTAAATTACCCAGCCCTGGCTTCCTGTTTCACAGAAATATATTGAGAATTGCAGAAATTGTCAAACAGCCCCTAAATCAGCACAATGTTGTTCATGAGGGTTTAAGAAAAATTCTTCTCACTCATCCAAAAACAATCTCCAGCATGTTCAGTCGTCAGACAGGACTGGAACTACTAATGGGACCTGGTTCTATAATCAGATGAAACTAAAAAAATGAGCTTTTCAGCAGCAATCACTTAAGATGGGTTTGGTGAACACGGGGATAAAAAGTACTCCATGTGTAGGATGAAGTATATTGCTGTGTTTTTGATGTTGTGGGTCTATATTTCTGCTGGAGGTCCTGGACATCTTGTTTAGACGCATTGCATCATGAATTCTATCAAATACCAACAGGCAACAAATCTAAAACTGACTGACTCTGTTAGAAATCTTATAGTGGGCCACGGACTTCCATTGGGACAATAATCCAAACACAAACATCAAAATAAACACAAGAATTAGTCACTGAGCACAAAATGAAGCTTTTTCCATGGCTGTCCCAGTCCTCTGACCTGAACCCTGAGTGAGGTGAACTACAGAGGAGAACCAACATGGAGCTGGTAATCTAAAGAGTCTGGAGTGATTCTGGATGAAGGAATGATCTATTTTCTCATATCAGGGAAAACTCTTCAGGCATTACAGGAGAAAACTCAGAGCTGTTATCTTGGGAAAAGAACGTAGCAATAATTGGAGAAACATGTATTGGAGAAAACATTTATTTCATCATGAGTTTTTCTCAATTTTCAATTGTTTTACCTCAATGATAGGTTAGAGATTTGTGAATCTCTATCTTTTTGATAGAGTACTGAAATGATTTGTTTTATTTGCACTAATTTCTGTATTATTTATGGAGTTCATTATACATTTAGCAGTTTAAGGATGTGTTAATGACGGTCGTAAAGCAGTCCCTCTGTATCATTCAAATAGCATTGTTCTGGAGACAGATCGCTGTGTCTCATGTTACTTCCCTGTTGGCCCAGCTGGGCTGATTTGGGGTCAGTCGGACAGGTCGGGTTATTTATTATCCCCTCATTTCTCCATGCTTTCTGATCAAAGGCCTGTTTGGGTTTCAGCGGCACCTTGAGTTCCAGCTCCAGCCCCAGTGTCTTCAGCCATGCTTAAATGGGCTTTCCAGAGAGACACACGGCTCCTTCTGCTAATTGCCTGTCATTCACAGGTTTAATGAGGCAAGACGGCTGACTGATCGGTTGTACCTCCTGTGCTGTTTGTGCACGCTAGATACTGTAATGCAAAAAACACTTTTACTTAAAAAACTAATTGCTTAATCCTTACATCACATTCATGAGACATCACTGAAGATTTACTGCACATCTGGGGCGCTTGTGATGCTTATGATGTTTACCACATGTGCATATTTTTATTAGCAAGAGCATGTGCACTATTGTTTAAAAGTTTGGGGTTGGTACGATTTTTATGTTTATTTAAGACAGAATCCACTTCTTCTTACCAAGGCTGCATTTATTTGATTAAAAATACAGCGAATAAATTTATATTGTTGCAGTTTAAAATACCAGTTTTATATTTTAAGTTATTTGGAAATGCAATTTATTCCTGTGATTTAAAGCTGTATTTTTAGCATCATAACTCCAGTCTTCAGTGTCACATGATCCTTCAGAAATCATTCTAATATGCTGTTTTGCTACTTGAGAAATTCTTATATAGTAAAGATCAGTGTATTTCTTCTGCTTGATGTTTTAGTTTAATCAATAATAAATTTTCTTAGGATTCTTTGTTTTATTGAAAGGTCATTTATTTGAAATAGAAGTGATTGCAACATTTTAAATCTCTTTATTCAAATTTTTGATCAGTTAAATGCATCCTTATGTTTTAGGCATAAAAGTATTTTTGTCATTTATCATTTGTATTTAATACATCACTTTCCGTGAATTGTGTTCTCTCTAAATAAAACATAAGCCATTTTAATTTGTAAAAAGTGAGGAGTTAGGCAATGTTGTGTTGTTCTCTTTAAGTCATGTTTTCCTTGGTATCAGCAGCTCAGAAACCTGCCCGCCCATAGCCGGCTTTATGACATGGTTTTTGTTCATTCATGGTCCCAACGTCTCCTGTTCCATTTCTGCTCTCACTTCTTTATCCATTAAAAGCAGGGTGGAAAACGGAAAGGCCCTCACCTCGACTGAGCCAAAGCTTCTTGTATTTAGCCACAATGCTGTCATTATAGAGTTCCAGTGCTGCTGCGAGCCGGCGCTCTTAACTACTGATTTACGGGCTGATTATTGCCACTCAAAGGTCGCAGGGTGTGCGTTTAATGAATGTATTGAGTATATGAATGCCTGCTTATCGTATTGATGTCAAAGCAAGAGAAAAATGGCCTCAATCACCAGTACACATTCTGAAAGATTAACTCTATCACTCATACTTCAGATTTGAATCAACCCCCTAAATTGAGGTATTACACTCAGACTCAGATAATTTCTTCTGCACTCTGCTTGAAAAGGGGGGTTTTCACCACAGTGCCACCATTTTTGGATCCTCAAAGAAGCTTTGAGTCAGCAGTTTATATAACTACTTTTTTTCTTTGTTTTCTATTTGAACACTTTAATAATTATTGTGCACCAGCATCATGGTAAAAGAATATAGTCTAAAAGTCTAGTCGTATTTGTATCAATGCGCACATTTTCATATCTAATCATGAGATTTTTCAGTTATTTACATCCTCTCTGACTCAACTTTTAGAAGATGATGGTTGGTGTTGAGTGTTTGGAGGATTTATAAGTTCGTCATCTGGCTTCTCTGGTTTTAATTACGTTCAGCAGAACTGGAGTGAACAAGGGAACAGCCAAGTTTCTGTACAGGTTGTGCTTGTAACTGCAACAGCAACTGTTTCCTCTAAAACCCAGCTTAATGTCTCTAGTGCTGTTAGATACTATGATAATGATTGATGAATCTGTTGTTTGTTTGTTTTTACAGATTTGTCACAGAACAGCGTGGACCCCTTCAGTGAGCCGACAGAATTCGAGTATCTCAGGAAGGTCATGTTTGAGTACATGATGGGAAGAGAGACAAAGGTACATTTTAGGGCTTATTATTACACTTTATGATGTCATTCTGGAAGGGACTGTATTTGGGTCATTAACAGGAATGCTTAAATTACCCTTGTTTTCATTAAGAGAAGAAAAGAAAATCCAGAAATATACTCTGGTCAAGCTTATGCACTTAGAAACTTTATTAATTTAAATTTATTTTAATTAATTAAATCTTAAAAAAAAAAAATAGGATTATAGAGATGACAAATATTAATCTAAAGTTGTTATTGTTGGCTAAAACTATTAAAAATCATGTTTATTTCAAATAAAGCTAAAATAAAATAATATTAATAAACAGTAGATGAGAAACAAATGAAAATTAGTTCTGCTCTGGCAACTAAATGTTAAATAAGTTGAAGTGCTGAAATTATTAAAACAGAAATTAAATCAATAAAAGCTTAGTAGAAATAATTGAAAACTTTTAAAAGCGTGTACAATTTATACAAAAAATTAATTTAACCCAAAACCTGAAAATATAAAAAATAAAAGCTAATTTAAAATATTAGATAGTAAATACAAAAAACAAACAAACTGAAATTAAAACAATTAAAGCTAATTTTACTATTAGATAGTAAAAACAAAAAGATTAGTAGATAAATATCAAATAAATAATGTTGATTTGAGAGTGACAAATTCCAGCATTTTTGTAAAAATCTTTTGAAATATTGGTAATATCATCTAATATGCCTTAATATATTTAACAAACATATTAAGATTATGGGCACAAGAAAATGTAGCTACTGCATATGTAGGAAAGACCCATTTACTCATAAACAATAATAATTATGTGTTTCCATGTTGTAAAACTTTCATATTATCTTTCCCACAATGCACAGTTTTCCACCACATAATAATGCCGTTTGTTAGAGGAAGGATGCAGTAAATAAGTATGACGGGGAGTCCGGATGGAAGCCTGTAAAATGATTCATTCCCACCAGCTCTATTTTGTGTCCATTTAGCAGGACCCTAATGAGCGAATCTTGTCCGTTTAGCCAGGACTAATTAACAGCTTGATTGTCACCACCCTGAAGCCAGCGGGATTACCCCTCGCTGAAGGGTCCTTATGACGTCACCACAGAGAGGATGTCCGGCGGGCGGCCCGGTGGCTCGTTCTCATCACATGACTCAGAGAGCTGCTCGGGTGAACGACTGCGCTGGTTCTGATTAGCGCCGCATACGGGTGCTGGCAGATCTGTCTAGGGCTGATTACCCAGCAGGCTGCAGATAATGAGCGTTTTGTCTTTGCGAGATTTAATTGCTCACAGAACAGAGCAGAGCAGCAGATCTACTAAAGATGGCCGGCAACGTTGTTGTCGTTAACTAAAACAAAAACTATCAAAAATAGTATTTAAATAAAGCAGACTTTAACAAAAAAAGTAAGCTTGGAAATGAGAAAAACTGAAATATGCTAACTGAAATAAAGTAAATATGAAATAAAATGATATACTAAAATTACTATGCAGACTTGCATAGTATTTTTTGCTCACTATGGAAGTCAATGGGGGCCATCTACAGTTTGGTTACACACATTCTTCAAAATATCTTCCTACAAATTAAGGGTGAATAAATGATAAGATAATTTTCTATTTCTATTAAACTATTCCTTTTGTCATTTCTTGGTCTTAAAAAAAACTTACTGTAAAATTTAATGCAGATGAGCTTCGTCTAATTTTTTTTTTTCTATTGCATCTTGTTTCTTCAGACAATGGCCAAAGTCATAACATCCATGCTGAAGTTTCCTCCAGACCAGGCGCAGAAGGTTCTGGAGCGTGAGGATACCCGTGTGATGGTGAGCGTGTCTTTAGTTTGCAGAAGCCGTCTTCAAAGACTTTGTAGCTCTTCATATGTTAGCATTGACTCGAACAGGCATCCCAGATGTAAGGACTGATGCTCAGGGAGCCCATCAGATGCTAAATCAAGCACATATGTATGTCTTATCGAATATTTTAGCATTAGTTATCAGGTTTCTGCACTGCGGTCAGTGCTCCAGTGCTCCATTAAATTGATATTATATCAGGAAAAGGAATTCTCCAAGTGTTTATTTGCTTATTGTGAAAGCGCTTGCTCATGAAATCACAGTTGTGTAACTATTTTGATAGCCAATAGCCTTTAGTTTATTCTAGCATTTGGATTTTTTGAAAATGTTTTTGAAAAAATCTCTGATGCTCATAAAAAAAATACAGTAAAAACTAAAATATTCTGAAATAATATTACAATTTAAAATAACCAGTGCTGTCAAATAATTAATCGTGATTAATCACATCCAAAATAAAAGTTTTTGCAGACATTATATGTGTGTTTATACTGTGTATATTTACTATGTATTAATAAATACATACACAGTATTTATTTAGAAAATATTTATATAGTCATATTCTTTTATTGTAAATTTTATATATAATTATATTTGATTTATAAACACATTTTAAATATGTGCTTGCATATGTTTGTATTTATATATACACACATAATACATATACACAGTATACACACATATTACGTACATATTAAACAACAAATTTTTCTTTTTGATTCAATTAATTGCAAATAATTGTTTTATAGCATTAAATACAACTTTTTT
Source organism: Enteromius radiatus (assembly GCA_032357445.1). Classification (NCBI taxonomy): domain Eukaryota; kingdom Metazoa; phylum Chordata; class Actinopteri; order Cypriniformes; family Cyprinidae; genus Enteromius; species Enteromius radiatus. Next base: position 16,986,760 of record JAUCMS010000022.1, on the reverse strand, counting down.
ATTCCTGTGATCAAAGCTGTATTACTCCAGTCTTCAGTGTCACATGATCCTTCAGAAATCATTGAAACTAATACTTCATATTATTATTATTACTTCATATTACTTGCATATTGGAAACTGGTACCTTTTATTTTCAGGATTCTTCAATGAATAAAAAGTTTTTAAATATGTATATCTTAATCTCCTTAGCAACAATATAGCAACACCCTGGCAACCTCATACGACACCCAGGCATTGCAACGTTTTCTTAAAAAAATGTCTGTGTAGCTAATGAGTGTTTGTTCAGATGACGTCGTGTGAAAAGTTTTTGGCTGGGGATTTTAATGCATGTGCCTGCAGTAACTGAGCTTCTGTTCCTCATCTGTGTGTTTTAAAGCCTTGGCTCCGTTAAGATGGACCAGAACCGTGCCTGAGAGAACGACAGATTCTCCTGCTGCTGATGAGAGATGAAGCTACTGACATGAAAGAGCCTGCTCTACTTATCTGTGTGTGTGTGTGTGTGTGTGTGTGTGTGTGTGTGTGTGCGTGCGTGTGTGAATGGAGTGTGTGTGTACGGTTACTGGTACAAGGGAACTTGGTTAGATTAAGAAGCTGAAAGAAAAGTTAAAGAATATTCTTAATTTGTAGCTTGCCAGAAATAATTTATTACATGGATTTTTTTCTTGCTTTCTCTTTTTCATTTTTTTAAGGGTAGATGATTATACTGCTTTTGTATGATTTCAAGACTTGTGCAATAAGTTTGAATTGTAAGTTTAAGTTTGGTTGATTCTCTATTTTTCCTGATTTATTTCATTTGTATTCCTATATTTCTCTGTTTTAAGGTAAAATGAAATTACCCTTTAACTATCTGCACAGCACATGTACAATATAAAGACACAAGCTCATAGTATGCTGATTGTTACTATGTTTTTGTTTGTTTGTTTTTGTAACTTAAAACTGTATTTTCGGGGGAAACTCAATAATTAGAACCATGCTTCATATTGTAAATAATCATTATTGGAAAAAAAGGCTATAAATCTCTGTCATAGGGCACTTTGTGGCGGTTAATACATTTTAAGACAACTAATAAAGTTTTATTTACACTACACTGAAATCCTCTTCTTTCTGCATGCAGAAGCTTTTATAACACTGCTTATAATTCTCGCTATAAGCCAAATAATGTACAAGTGTGCAAAGATTTTGTGCAAAGGATATTGTGGTACTGAATGATTACCACGTTTACATTACAATGATTTTTATGGACCTCCAAAAAAAAAAAAAGCTAGGGACTAGTAACAGTAATATTACTTTTTGCAGTAACTAGTGGTGAATCTAATTACTAATGTGTAATATTATGTGTGTGTGCGTGTGTGTGTGTTTGTGTGTATATATATACAGTATATATATATGAACTAGAAATTACTTTGTTTTATATATATATATATATATATATATATGTAAGAAAGTCATTTCTAGCTTGTTGCTCCTTCCATAAGTAATATTATTACTTATACTGGTTTGGGTGATTTATGGGGACACACATTTGTATAATGATGTTAGAGAGGTATTACAATGTGAAAACAACATTTTTGTAAGTGTTAGATTTAGGTGTAACCTGTAAAGTCCCCGTAAACCACCAATACCAACGTTTGTGTGTCTTATTTATATGTATGTAAATATGCATTTCATATATTTTTGTGGATGAATGCACAATGTAAATATTTAGGTTTATACACAACAAGCATATATATCTCCAAAAAACATGTTAATGTCAGTTTATACGTATGCTATCACCAGTCATAAAAAACAAGGACCTTCTTTTTAAATAGACAAGGCCTATCCAAGCCTATGTAACAATATGAAAAACTAAATTATTTGTGAGCATAACGTTCTCCAGTAGTCCATTACTGAGCACTGTCGGTAGATGTCGCGAGTGAACGAGACGCGGTTCTGTAAAGTGAAATGTGATGCTCGCGCGCAACAACACACGCGTCAGCGCGAGCGCGGCGCTTTAATGCCAAGAGAAACTCCAGAGACGCAACAGACTGAGCTGCAGAAGAGAAGAGGAGAGCCATGAAATGAGAGCGCTATCCTGACCCAATCCTCCGATTCACAAACTCAAACCCTGTGTTTGCATGCGTTTCATTCCCAGCTTTAAGAAAAGGACGTAGTGTAGTTATATAGATGTAGTTTTTTTCATCAATTTTGGCACTCAAAAGATAGATTTAATAGCTTTTATAAAGTTCTCATCAGATTGACTCCAGCACTGAGGATGCGCAACAGAATGACGGAACTTTTTAGGCGGAAAAGACGCGCTTTGGATGTTTTTGTGTATTCGTGTTTGGTTTCTTTGGCTTGTTCCTTCAATATTGACTTACAACATCCTTTGGTGTTCCGAGGACCAGATGCGACGTTTTTTGGATATTCAGTCCTGGAGCACGTCCATGACAGCACACGCTGGTGAGTACATACTCCGGGACATAATTAACATTTATCCAGTCATTTATGCGTGTTTTTAGGTGTTTTAATGGTGAAAATTAGTATTCGAACTGTACAATGATTTTAAAGGCGGTCTGTGTCTTTGTCTCTGTGGAGGGAGGTTTGTCTCGCGCACACAAAGGTCAACTTTCGTAAGACCTTATAAAAACTAACTAAACTAAAGTTGCATGATATATAAATCGATGATGAACAATCAGTATTTCGCCTAAAGTTTTGCCACTAAGGAAAGCGCTCGATCGGTCTTCGGTTGCCAAGGTTACCTCCTCAGGTAAATGTCACTTTTCTCGAGCAAATGTAAAGTATCTTAAACGTTTTTAAACAGTTTTGTATTACATAAATATTAAAAATAAATTATAAATAAGGACGGTACTCACTTTGTTAGCGTTCCAGCAGTGTTCCTGCATGGTTACCTCAGGGGAACGCTAATTCTGATCTGAATATGAATGAATAATTTACGCTTTCTCTGTGAATGGTCTTTTCTTTGTTTATTTTATTCAACTTTGGCGTTGGATTGTCATAGTAACTCCAAAACACATTTTGACTATTTAATAATCGTTCAAATGGCTATTATTGCGTTAGATAATAAAATATTAAAGAAAGTTGCATATATTTTGGAACTAGCCTATTTGATCTATTGGAAATCCGTTTCAAACCAAAAGTCTCTAACGTTAGGCAAAAGAATATGGAGTTAGCCTAATTCTGGGAAAAGATCCTTATGCGTTTGGTTTAATATTTTGTGCAATCTAATACAATGTATGATGTGTAGCCCATGCAATTATTTAGCATTACCCAGCTCACGCTAACAAACGTACAGTGTTTCCTCTTACCTTTATAACTCAACTCTTGCCATCACATTTTAGACATGCCAAATAAAAAAGCCTTTCTTCCAAGGGCTGTCTTGACGTTTAAAGAGAAACACTGGCCAGCGCCCAAATCATTGCCTTTTGCTTCAGTGGAGATGATGTAGTTCTTGCATCACCGAATTGTAGAGCCAAATCATGACAGTATGACAAGGCAGAACCACCTCCAGGCCTAATTCACTTATTAGGCAGCCCTATTATTCATCCATGACACTTGCAGACAAAACACAGACTTACAAAGAATAGGGTTTTTTTCCATTTTGTAATAACCAAAATCTGTCCCAGGTAACCAATAATCTGAGGTCAGAAGTTGTGTTGTGATGTACAGTGACAGTGTGTTTCTCCTAATGTCTGTAGGATTGTGGTCGGAGCTCCCAGAGCAAACTCATCATTCAGCAGTTCAGTTCATTCCCCTGGGGCCGTATACAAGTGCCGGATCCGAAACAATCCAGAGCAACGCTGCACTGAGATGGACCTTGGCAGAGGTGTGTGTGCATCTCACATCATCTCACAAATATCCACAGTACATAGCTCTTATTTCACCCTCATTCATATAGGCCTAGTATATTCACAAAAAGCTGTGTGCTACATAGTAAATCTCAGCTATATGATTGATTATATCATCCCAAAATATGACTAATTAATGTCCGGCTTTAAATATAGTATTATTATAGTATTATACAGGCATAAAGTAATTAAATGGAAAATATTAACTGCCCTTCTTTGTCATAAAAAAGTAACTATATTATTGGCAGGCTCTTTAAGGTTGGAGACATACAGTATACATATGGTGATATATCATAGAGCAAATCTTAATGAAATTATTGCTTGCATCGTTGCTAAATGTACAGTAACTATGTTTTCACTTCAAGAGATTCAAGAGGTTATTGTCATACGTAGAGAAAACATCACACAATGAAATTCTCACTCTGTGAATCCTCTCAGCAGCCTATGGCATAAAGTTAAGGGTATAAAAATTAAAGACAGAAGACAGTATGTAGATTACAAATTTGCAATTACAATGATTGCTAAAATGCAAGAAATAAATTTATTGCATGTATAATGTGTACAGTGCGCAGTATAAACCGAGAAGACCGGCATGTGCAAAGTCCTGTAGATTGTGTTCATTTTGCTGCAATTGAAAAAATATGTATGTGTGTTTGTGCAATGTGTGTACATGTGCACAATGTCTGCAGAGGTCTGTAGTTTCTGATGTATATGCATTATGTGTGTATGTGTGTGTGTTCATGTGTTTGAGTGTAGACAGGTTGTGGTTGACACCTCTCAGAATCAGTGTGTAATCTACATAGTATGTCTGTGGGGACAGGCAGCACATGGGTGTTGTTCACAAGCCTGATGGCCTGTGGGTAAACTGTGTTTTCTGGCTTCTTTAGCATCTGTATAAAGTATACTTACATATGGGTATAAAACCATATACTGTAGCAAATATTAATGACTTTATTGCTTGCATCATTGCAAAATGTACACTGTTATTGGTCAGCTCCAATCTGAAAGATATTGTAAATGTTAACCTTCATGAATTTCTGTAAAGCTGCTTTGAAACAATTCGGTATTGTGCTATACCAATACGTTTGACTTCTTAAATTCGTACATTTTCTAGAATCATGACGAATCCAGAAAAAGAATGCATCTAAAGAACACATTCTAAAATGGGTCTATAGCCCCATTCAGACTGTCAGCCCAAATCTGATGGAATTATTTGAATAACTGACAGTCCACACAGCGTATCGCAACTGTTCATATCCAATTTGTGTGTCTATAAGTGCTCTTTCATTTTTCAGAATGTGCGTTGGTTTCTATAGTAATGCCGTTGCGTTGTTATGCCTACGCTAAAAACAACAACAATACAGTTTACAATACAGATGTTGTCTTACACATGACATGGTGCTTTCGTGGCTGTGGTGTATTATTATATTTCATCTTATGAGGCATCGTCAGAAACACGGGAAGCTGCAATGTGCGGCTGTCTCTGTTGCTTTCAAAACTCAGCGAGGTACGTGTACTGAACAGAGCTTAAAGATCTTTGGAATTTGTAAAAAAGGAAGTGAAAATGTTATCATTATATCCTGTGTGTGCCTGTGTTTAACAGCTAGAAAATGCCATCTGCACAGTCAAATCAGCAGGTAAAAGAGCAGAACTGTTTTACACGGGTAGTTTAACTCAAACCACTCTACCACTGAAATCACTCATGGAGGTAAACATGGAATTTAGACCGGTCAATATTTGAAACCTGCCTGAATGAATGTTGTAGCAGCCTTGTTTTGGTCACTTTTAATTACTTCCTTAATTTCTCCCAGTTATAATCAAAAACAGAGCTGTTATCTTATTTAATTGTTTTCACACCACCCCTAACACTCATTTTCAGCACTGATAGTGTCTTGATTTATTTTATTTTTTTACACTTTTGTAAATATGCATCATACTTTGAGTTTGTTCATGTGCCGAACAAGTGACAGTATCAGTTTTCTTTTTTTAGATTATTAATATTACCGTGTGTTTAAATAGTTAACATATTTAAATATATTTTTTATTTAAATATCTGTAGTCTGGCTCCTGAGGTATTTTGATGGACATGATGAATGGTTTGGCTAATATTTTCCGAGCGGCTGTGCCAAGGATCTGATGTGTAGAGATCACTAGAAGCTCTTTTCTTGTGGTGGAGAGATGAGAGCGGTTTATGTGGTTTTAATGCACACACTCCTGCTTGTGCTGTGTCTTACTGACAGAACACACATGAGCAAATGAGGCGTGTCCAGGGGCCCCAGTTTAGAAATATTGCTACTGATGCTACGAGGGAACTAGTGTTCGTTTCTCTCAAGTGTGGTTAAATGAATAGTTTCACCCACAAAAGTTAAAAGTTACTGAAAATGTAGTCACCTGTGTGTGGTGGAGTGGAGTGGTAGTGGTTACTTGTTGATTATTGTGATGTTTGGTTTCTCATTCTAAGAGCACCCATTCACTGCAGAGAATCCATTGCCTACATATCTCCTAATGTGTTCTGCTAAAGAACAAAACTCACCTACTACATCTTGAATGGCCTGAGGATGAGTACATTTTCAGTAAGTGTCCATTTTTGGACACTATCCCTTTAACTTATATGACTATTTCTCATGTGCGACAAACATGTTCCATGGTAGAAACAATTACATAAGGGTGAGTAAATGATGGCAGAATTTGTCTGAACTGTTTCTTTAAACCTTCCGTCTGTTGTCAATTTATGAAGAATGTTTTGTGACTCTTGCGGACCGGGGTCAAATTATATCACAGTACCATGACTAGACATTTACTCATCTGCTTGTAGACACAAAACTATTTATCGGTTACAAAATGGTCTTGATCAGGATAATTGCAAGCATATTTTGAGCAATTCTTTTGCTGTGTACTGCATATCCTTTCTTCTATGTTTGCAGTCTTCCTTGAAGTTCTTTACTGGCAAAGAGTAATGCATTGTCCTCAGTTGTTATGGGAGGTAATTCTCCACTTTCTCTAGTGTTTCTTAGCTTCATGAAATATAGTAATTATGCAATTTCCTTCCAAGCAACACAGAGCCCATTCAAAGCCATATTCATGACGAGCAATTACAATCTTTATTTAAAGTAATAGAGTCAGTTGATTGTCGTGGGATGAGGGTTTATTGCACTGAAGGATGTGCATTATAGTGTAATATAAGAATAGATCTGTTCCAAAACCTAGTGAGCCGACTACCTAAACTCCATTCAACATAGGTGCAATTTCATAAAAAAGATTTTGGCCAGTTTCTAAGGCAGCATTGCATGTGTTCCTTAAGGAAAAGGCAAAGCAATTATTTCAGTGGAAGAATATGGAAAAAAAGATGAGAAAAAATTACTTATTATAAATATACTTACATTCATTCCAAACTTATTGGGAAAACAATGTGCCTTTTGCAACATTTCTGCTAAATTAAATGTCCAGTGAGTGGCTCTAAACACACACTTAATGTGTATGTGGTAATGTTTTACTACATTGGTTGTTGTACATTTTCAAGTTTGGAAATTAAATGTCTGTTGAGTGGCGTTAAAAGGATAATGCACTTATTGTATATGAAAATTATGTACCACCTACACTAAACCTTTGAGCTCTTTTGTGGAGTGTTTTGATGTATGTTTTTTTCAACAACTCAGATAAGAACGATTTGTATCTCAAGTGAAATGCAGTAACAAGTGAGCTAAAGAGCAAGTTTACTATGTCATAAAAGACATAATGAGGTGTTTATGAGATGCAAATGTTAAAATGTATTAGTATAGAAATCATGTACTATGGCAAAAGTGTTATACTGTAGCATAGTATTTTGCAAGGAACTGCCCAATAAGTCTTTATTTATTGATAAACTGTATGAAAAGGAAGTAAATTAGTTGGTGTCTTGCTACCACTAGTGTTAATTTCAACTGGTGCAGTGAATGCCACAGTGCAGTGAATTGTATGTTAGGTACATTTTTGAAGGTAAAATGCAGAAAGAGGCACATTTTTACAATCAGCCTGTATTGATTTTGTTTCATAGTGCAGATTGTAAAGATATTGGGTCAAATCTGTTAATTAACACAGTTTGTGTGTGCATTGCTAGCTAAACAGTATGCTATTGCCATCAGTTGGTCTGAACTGTTATCGGTTGAACTTATTTGGTTAAACAGTGTTGAATCGATCAACCGTCCATCTTAGTTGAACTTCACGATCAAAGTAGCTTTGCATTTTCTTTCAGTTATCTGTTAACCATCCAGCACACTCCGGCCTCACGCATACTCACTCTGCGCTTCCAGATCTCATCCCACTTCCCATCCCAGAAGAACGTGACACTCTGGACCCACACAGATGCGAAAAACAAACACGACTGTTACGAAGATGGCTGGGGGGGGACCAGGGTTGCTGATTTGATGAGATGTTTATAGTCTAAAGGAACATTCCTCGCTCCTTCTTATTTGAAGTGATGGCCAAGATTTTTAAGAAGGGAATTCTTCTTGTGGTTTTCCTGCTGTCTTGAACTCCGTGAAATATATCTGTGTTCAATGAGTAGTGTTTTTTGGATAGTGCTATGCTGCTAATTGCTGAAAAAAATGTTTCGTCCTTATCCCAAGCAAACTTCATCCTGGTTTTTGACAGTTTGTGTTTCCCTCCTAACTTGAGATCTGGCATTTGTCGTTGTGTGCTTTGGATGCTTCGCAGCTTTGGGGGCAAAAGCATTAACTTCAAACGGCCCCGAACAAGACGTGATTAGAACCATTTGTCCCACCTTTGACAAGCTGCTGTTTAGGAGGTAAAAGGTTGTTTCCTGATAGACTTTGTGCAATAGCTGCTAAAAAAGCCTGGCTTATGCCTTTTCTTCCTAGTTCATGCTAGTTTCCTCATTTGTGCACATCTTGCTGTTGGGCAAGGATAAACAAAATTTTATACTTGACACTACTGATAAAAAGTAGTTAAAAAAAATGGGTTCAGTAAGATTCTTAGAGGTTTCAATCAGAAAGGCTGCACTAAATTTATTAAAAGTGACAGTGTAGACATTTATAATGTAACAAAAGATTTCTATTTCAAATAATCGTAAATAAATAGCATCAAAGTTTTTTAAAAAACATGAAGCAGCACAATATTGATAATAATAAGTAATTCTTCTTGAGCAGCAAATCAGCATCATCATGTGAAACTAAAGACTAGGGTAATGATTCTGAAAATTCAGCTTTTTTTTTTTTTTAAACATGTCCAATTAGAAAATTAAAAATATGTAAAATTCTAAGAATATTTTGCTATTTTTACTGTCTTTATTGATTAATGCAGCCTTGGTGAGCAAAAGAGATTTGTAAAGACATTAATTTATTGAATGGTACTGTACTTATGTAAGTATTGATAAGCAATAATTAAATCAAATAAACAACATGTTGTTTACACAATATCTGTGTGCTCTGTATACTTTGTCTTTTGCTTAAAGGTGCCCTAGAATGCATTGAGAGAATATTTTAAATTGTTGTCTGATGTGTACATAGAAGGTATGTAGCTTAG
>JAUCMS010000022.1:16949106-16968224 GCA_032357445.1 Enteromius radiatus | reverse complement strand
GCAGTATTTATCGCAGTGGTAAAGCGTTTGGCGGGGTAGCTTGATAATTAGGAGATTGATCACAGCTGCGAATCGTTTGTTCGTAGTTCTCCTGAAACTCATTTAATTTCATTAAATGTAATTTAATTTATTAAATGTCATAAATTAATCTATTACTTTTCCTACATAATTTTGTTCTTTACAAAAAAGTGGTAAAATATCTATTTAGGAGTCTTAGACCTTGTCTAGTCATGATTAGCTTCAATATAGTGAAGTAAACTTCACTATATTGACGGGGCGACAATTAAGGGCTTAAGCAAACATGTTTAGGGATTTAATACTGATTATATAGGAATAATATTTAATGTAATTTCGCGCAGATGAGATCAGCTAGCAATTTCCTTAAACTAGCCTCATATAACAGTGCTTTATATCTAAGTCCTATGCCTATAACTTCAAAATTTTGTATATTTTAATTTCTATCCCAGTGCAATGCTTTACCCCAAAGTACAATTTTTGCTTATTTTTGCGAACTTTAAAATGAGTCAAAACAGTATGCCACAGATACTCAGAAATGAACTTGTTTTGAACCCAGAATGTTCCGGTGCCAATCAACAGCTGTCAATATCAAAACTGGCTCGCGCTTGCTGTTTATCGCTCCCCCCATCATGTATTATACATCTGACAGATGTTATTGTAGTATATTAAATTCAACGCCTCCATCAGCATTGCATTTCATCATCCCAGTAGGATTCCTCGTATTTTACAAGATGTTTTGATTTGCTGCGGAAAGAGCAAAGGAGGGTGCATGAATTCTTGATCAGAATTAGTTTCCGTGTCCAGCTCCTGAGTTCTTTATTTCCTTCCATATCTTTTCCCGACTCCAGTGAGTTGCCATCGGGGGCCTTATATATGTGTGTGCAGTGCGTTATGGGGGGGATCCAAGCCCAATATTTTCTGTAATCGGAGAGCACAGCAATCCCTCCTGTTCTCAAAGCCCTCCAGAGCAAGAGCTTTTGTTGAACGTGGAGCTGCTAGGTCGTTCTCAGTCTGTCTCTCGGCCCCCAGATTCCTCTTGGATGGAGTTGGGCCTTTGACTAACTCCATATGGAATGTCGGAAGAACTCCAGTAAATGCTGGCTCAGACTCACAGCGAAATCATTTGTGGTCTGTTGTTTTTTTCCTTCCCCTCTCTCTCTCTCTCTCTCTCTGTCCCCCTACTCACTCTCACAGACCATAAGAAGACCTATGGGGAAGAACACGGCTCGTGCCAAGCCGGCATCGCAGGAGTTTTCACTGAGGTCAGTAGAAGTACGAGCTTGTTATGCGTTTTCACGTGTGTGGCGCTCTGGGCTGGCTAGTCTGTGCATGGATTATATGTACGAACACTCACATGATGACTCAAAGTATGATAGATATATTTACTCTTCAAGGGATAGTTCAACTAAAGATGTCTGTCATCATTTACTCACCTTCATGTCGTTCCAAACCTGTATGATGCTCTTTCCTCTTCAGAACACAAATGAAGACGTTTGGCTGAATTTCCAATGTTCTTTTTGTTGTGTGGATATGAAGATCAATAAAAGTGGTCAAGATTCGCATCTATTTTTAATATGCATTTGAATAGCATTTTTGTTGCTTGAGATAAACATTAGCTGAAATAAAATATATATTTTTTTTTTTTTTATTTCGTTTCAGCTAGTTGCTAAGGTACAATTTCTCATTTTCATTTAGTTTAACTTGATGAACAAAAATTACTAAATTAACTAAAATAAACAAAAACTATATAGACATTTTAAAAATGATAAAATGATAAAAACAATACATGACTAAAATTGGAGTGAAATAATAAGAATACAGTCTAATTTAATAGAAAAACTATAATCAGTATAAAATGTATTATCAATTATTCTAAAGTAACTGGAAATATATATATATATATATATATTTTTTTTTTAATTTCAATTAACTTTACCTGTAGTATATAGCAAAAGTGATACAGACTACTTATCTAGTTTTATTTATTTAATTAAATGATTTATGTGTGTGTGTGTGTGTGTGTGTGTGTGTGTATGCGCTTGAAAGCCGTAGTCACTTTGTATTAAAAAAAAAAACAACATAATCACAGTTTGTGTCAAAATTTAAATTTAAACTACCTCTTTATAAGCAAGCTTGCATTAATTCCAGTCTTTGGCTCAGCAGGCCTGTTGGTCTGCGTCCACGGGCCTCTGTTGAACAGATCTCTGCAGGAATTTGAGCAGAATTCAGACAGTTTGTGTGTGATGCACACGTTTTCTGAAGTTTGTCCACTTGCCCTTCTTTTTGTACCTTTGTACCTTGTCCATTTGTCTGTAGTGCAGCCAATCCTTTAACATGCAGTCCAGGCTTTGGATGTAATGTCTGGAACAAATAAGAGAACACAGACTGACAGATGTGATGCCCAACAGTTCATCAATAGCATCACTAGATCACACTCTGACCCTTTTCACTTTGCTTTTCTTAAACGAGAACGAAATATGACTGGAAACTCACTCCCTGTACGTTCCGATAACTGAAGTGTTATTCATTTATCAGACTGTGTATTTTAAGAGATGGCTGAGAAATGCAAGGCAGTTCACTGGGTTTTCAAACAGACTATTGTTGTCTTGATGCTTTAAAGCTGACCTTAGGTCAGTCAGTATTGGACATTCACAGAGCGGAATTAACCCATAGCAGAATGGCCTCTGCATCGGCTGCTTTGTAGTTTGGATGGTAATAGCACTTTATCATTTGGCAGAGCATCTTAAGTGACCTTTAAGCATCTAAAACAGATGTCTTGATTGAATGCTGTCAGCTCAGCTGGAGGTGCTGGTTTTACGTGTTTGGCAGGACTGAAAGAGTCAAATAGCATTTGTGTGGGTTTTTAGTCAGGCGTTTTGAAATGGAAAAAGCAGCAAAAATCATCCATTTGTGGCTTGATAGAACTGAAAACAGCTATGTAAAGACCCTGTTTCCTCATCACATGAGGGATGTTCCATGTACCCACACTTTTATATTTGTATATATAATAATAATAATAATAATGAGTGTTGTAAAATGTTTTTTTTTTCTTTTCATAGCCGAACATTTATGACAAATTGTACATTTTTTCAATTATATAGTGTATGTCGATTAGAGCACAACAGGGAACTTTTTCAGTGGCTTTGGTTTCACAAGTATTTTTTCCGTTCTGTTTTCTTAATAGGGATTTTTCAAGACTTCTAAGCATTGCCAAAAACATAAATATATAAACAGTTTTGAACCTATTGACTTTTGTATGTTTGAATGTATGTTATACCAATTTAAAAGAACTTATATATTTGAATATATTTAAAAATATAATGTCTGTGATGCTAAGCTGAATTTTCAACATTATTGTTTTATTATCTTCAGTGTCACAAGATCCTTCAGAAATCATGATTTTCTGCTCAAGAAACATTTCTGATTATCAATTTTTTATCACAAAACAGTTTTTGTGAAAACCACGATACATTTTTATTGTATCGATACATTTTTATTCAGGATTCTTTGATAATTAGAAAGTTCAAAAGATCCGCAATTATTTGAAATAAAACGTTTTAATATTAAAAAGCTGTATTTGTTTATTCCAAAAAACTTACTGGCTGCAAACTTTGAGCATCAGTTCTATTATTATTATACTATGCATTTTTATTATTGCAAATATATCCAATATATTGGTATACAAATCTGAATTCTCTGATTCTCTAATGCAAACTTCTCTTCTAGAGATTAGTATTGATTCCAGCTATCTAACATTTTTGTCATATGTACTACTTGTCCTAAAACTTTTGCACAGTATCACAAAAAAAAATCCCTATTGAGAAAAAGAATGATATTCTTGCTCCTTACTGTACTGTTGTGACCCATTGCTGTGTAAAACTAACAACTTGTCTTGTTTGAAGTGTGACAATGTGGAGCAATTTAAACAGTTCAAAGGCTTGAGTTCTCCTTCAGCTTAAGACTCTGTTGAGTGATCAAAGCGACGAACGACAGACAGCCGTCCTTTCGGCTCACAGTTGGGTTACCAGCTGATAATAACACAACATAGTTTGTGGCTTTCGGTTGACCAGTGCCTCACCAACAGCTCTGTGTTTTTCTCCTGGGGAAAAAAAAAAGAAAAGGGGGGCTTTTGAATGGATCTCTATTTCTTTTTGTTTCGTGTTTAGGAGCTGGTTATCATGGGTGCACCTGGTTCTTACTACTGGACCGGAACAGTCAAAGTGTTTAACATGACATCCAATACTCACTACAACCTAAATCAAGACAACCTGAGTCCTCGCAGATACAGTTACCTCGGTAATACCTGCTCAGATATTAATAAGCATTTCAATATCCCATGCTGTAGACGGTTTGTCACAGATTAGTGTTTTTTAGGGTATGCTGTGACTGCTGGTCACTTCTCCTCCCTGAGTACCATCGATGTGGCGGCTGGTGCTCCTCAAGACAGTGGTGGTGGAAAAGTGAGTGGTTCTTGAAGAAACTGCATCATTGGTTCCAGGTTCTGTTTACATTACACTCACTTTGACATTCCAAAACTACATTGTCATTCATATTTCAGGTTTACATCTTCAGAATCGAGGGAACGTCTCTTGTGAAGACTTTTGAAGCCTCAGGAAAAATGGTGAGTATGATGGCCAGGTTTTCTAATTGTTTAAAAATGTAATTTATTCCAAATGTAAAATGTTTATGTAATCCATCATAGTTACTTAATAGGGAAAGTATTTTTTTCTGAATAACACAAAAGGAGTTGTTTCTGGAAATTTGTAGAGACTGAGATTGTCAACTCTTTACAAAATTTATAAAGCCAAATATATCATATTTAACGAAATGAGAGTAATATATATGATAATCAGTCCTACTAAGGTATCATTGGGAGATATGAGAGTGACATCTGAAGTTTATGTTATTATGAGTTTTATGTTTGTAGAGTTTTATGAAGTAGTCTGTTATACTTTTATAAAGATTATTTATTTTCTTACTTTTTTTGTCTAGTTTTGTGTGGAGAGGGCAAACATTTAGGCTGTTAGCGGATAACCGGCTCTCAGTTCTCATTCATTTTCATATGCACTCAAATATGGGCGGAGTAGCAAAATCGTAGCTAGACTTTAATCCAAAGGGAACTGTATGAGGTAATGCATGTTATGGAGGAGTGATGTGCCCTGTGCATGGCATTGTAACCTGACCCGTTTGCTCTTGGCTCGGCTTGGTTTCAGATGGGCTCTTACTTTGGCTCCTCATTGTGTGCAGTTGACCTAAACTCGGACGGACTGTCAGACTTGCTGGTGGGAGCACCCATGCACAGCGAGATCCGGGATGAAGGCCAGGTTTCTGTTTACCTCAGCAGTGGCAATGTGAGTTCACCTACATCTGTGTTACTTATTAAAGGAGTAGTTCATCCAAAACTGCATATTTGTTGACAATGCCATCAGGCCATCCAAGATGTAGATGAGTTTGTTTCTTCATTGGAACAGATTTGGATAAAATGATCAATGGTCAGAATGAGAATCCAAACAGCTGATAAAAACATCACAATACACAAGACTCCAGTCCATTAATTAACATCTTGTGAAATGAAAATCTACCTGTTTGGAAGGAAAGATATCATGAGTAAGACTTTTTAACTTTAAAACCTTTTCTTTTGGCCAAGATACGAATTCATAATTCATAATAAAGCTTCCTCCAGTAAAAAAAAAAAACTTTATTCACTAGTAAATGGTTTGTGACCTTTGCACATTCTCTTCTGATTCAGATCAAATTACTTTTTTAATGGAGAAAGCAATATTAGGACTCATATTAGGAGAGGTTTTAATGATGGAATTGTTTCTTAGAAACATGCATGTTTTTGCTTCACCATACATTAACTGATAAACTGGAGTGGTGGATGTTTTCATCAGCTGTTTGCACTTGATCAAGTGATAGACTACTACATCTCTCCAAACCTGTTCTGACAAAGAGCCAAACTCAACTATAAACAATGTTTTTTGTACTTATTTGTTCAGGGAGTGATGGAGGAAGTTGCAATATTGAACGGTGACAATGCATACAATGCTCATTTTGGAGAGTGTATCACATCTCTTGGGGACATTGATGACGATGGCTACCAAGGTCAGTGTATGAAATCAGAGCAATGCATGATCTTTCAATACTGAGGTCCTTTAACATAAGGAATATTTTGGGTTAAATTTATAAAACAAAAGTTAGTGTCTGGAAAAAAAAACTTTTATATTCAAACAGAACACACTTAATTTAAGTTGAAATAATATACAGTTATAACCTTGATTAAAATAAGAGACTTCTTTCAGAAACATTTGAAAGTCGACTCCAAACCTTTGAACGGTAGTTGAACTGTTTTAAATATTGAGCTGTTAATTGTAAATGTTACATCAAGTTGTGTTTATCTGGAATATTCCTTTAATTCAAATAATCACAGAAGCAAATGCTGCAAAAATCATATTTCCGCTGTATTGGAGACAGACAGACATTGTTTGTCAAGTAACTGGAAAAGATATTTTGACATGAAGCAGATTCAAAGCTCAGATATCTCCTCTGCGACTAGTGTTCTCACTCTCGATTTTCCTGGCACCCTGCTGTCGAGTCGGAGGCTTTTCTTGGCGTCTGGATACGCTCTTTACCTGATGCATTGCTTGATTGTAGCCCTATTTTCTGCCTGTCGCCTTTTTTGTAATTTCTGTTCTCGTACAGTATAGGTTCCTGAAAGTGTTTAAGGAGGATGACCATCTCATAATAAACAGACCAAACGCATCTATTAATGTGGAAATGAGACTGTAAAGAATTAGAGCTGATGAAGCTAATTAAAATGGCCTGAGGAGTATCTGATAAGTGGAGACAGATGTGTCGGATTAAGCAGGAAGTGAATCTTTCCTGTTTAGGACAACGAGGGGGTCGGCAGGACAAAAAAGCGATTCAAGCTATCAAGGGTTTAAGTATTGAGAAGCATCTGTGATAAACTGTTTAGCAGCCAATGTGGTAGTAAATGTTGCTTTAGGAGGCTGTAACAGTTTACAAGGGGCTAACCTTTCTGCATTTAATCTGCCACTTATTGGGTTTTTCTTCTTGTTTTTTTAGGTCAGAAAGATTAGTTTTTCTTTTTGAATGAAATAAATACTTTTAGTCAGAAAGGATGCATTAAATTGATAAAAAATGAAAGGGCTAATAAATGCTGTCCTTTTAAACCTTCTGTTCATGAAACGCATTGATAATAATTAGAATTGTTTCTTGAGCAGCAAAACAGCGTTTTAGAATGATTTCTGAAGGAAGGATCATGTGACACTTTATTTATGCTTTATTGTATTTTATTTTTATTTTTTTATTTATTTAATTAGATTTTTTTTATGTTTTTAATGTATTGTTACATCTTTTTGTTTTACGTTATACGTTTTTATCATTTTACTTTTACAAAATGTCATTCAATCATTTGCATTACTGATGAAAAAATACGGCCTACGTTGTTAGCTTTTTATTTTATTTTATTTTACACTGATAATAATGTTTCTTGAGCAGCAAATCAGCATTTCAGCAAGGACCATGTCACAATAAAATTGGTAGTAATGATGCTGAAATTTCAGCTTTGTATCATAGGAATACATTTAATTTTAAAATATATTTAAATAGAAAACAGTGATTTGAAATTGTAATAATGTTTATAGATGTTTTATTGTATTTTTGGTCAAATAAATGCAGCCTTGGTAAGCTTGAGACACTTTCAAAAACATTTTTTACAAATCCTGTCAACCCCAAATCATGAGTGCTTATGTATAAAATGCATACATTTTGCATGGGAATAAGACAGTTTTGGGAAATAAGCCAGTCTTAGTCTCTCTCAAATACTGTATAAAATAGCCAGTGCATCAGATTTAAAATTTTATGGCTGTTACAGGGATGTAAAAGTTTCCAAATCTCAGCACATTGAAAATATGTGGTAGTGAAATGTGCACTGCTGTTTTCACACACGGGATTTTTTTTCTGACTGGGTTTGAACCCCCCCTTGAGTTTCACAGACCTTTACAGGCTCTCAAAAACACGTAAGTGTCCTTTAAGTGACTTAGCAGAGCGAATGTCAAACAGAGATGGACTTAAGGCAAACAGGCATTTATTGGGGTCTTGACACACACAAATCCACCTCCAGCATTTCTATTCCAGTCACAGGTCTCTGGCAGTCTGACCTAATTCAGCTGCAGACTGTGCTATTCTATTCTAACTTTTACAGTCGTTTCCTTGTCAGACTGTACAAGCCCAATAAGATCTTGAGTAAAAGCCAAGGCAGACTGTACGATGACTCTATTATATCAGATTGTACAGTAACATCAGTTTAAACTGGTACAGTAGCTCATTAAATAATAAAGACTTGTAGTCAAGTTTAGACACGTTTTCCCAACATTAAAAAAGGATTGTAAAATCCCTTAAATTTGGCTCAGAATGGAAAAAAATTGTGTTAATAAATATTATAATTTACAGTGTTTACACCAATTTATTCAGTCTTTCTCTCTTGTTTCCATCTTTGTCATTGCATCTGTGTTTGTCTGTTGTGCTGTAGATGTAGCGATTGGAGCCCCCGAAGAGGATGACTATGGAGGAGCTGTCTACATCTACCATGGTGATGCTACCGGAATAGTTAACAAGTACTCAATGGTAATCAACCATTTTCTTTTTATTTATTATTTGTAACCCTGGATCACAAAACCAGTCATAAGTGTACATTTTTCAAAACTGAGAGTTAAACATCATCTGAAAGCTGAATAAATAAGCTTTCCATTGAAGTGTGGTTTGTTTCTATTTGAAAAATCTGAAATGTGAGGGTGCAAAAAAAATCTCAATACTGAGAAAATCACCATCATCAAAATTAAGCTTTTAGGAATGCATATTACTTATTTTAAAAAATAAGTTTTAATATATTTATGGTAGAAAATGTACAACATATCTTCAAGGAACATGGTCTTTACTTAATATCCTAATGATTTTTGGCGAAAAAGACAATTGTTTGACTGCTACAAATATACCCCAGCAACTTACATTTATTTTTATTTGTGTTGTATTGTTTTGTTGGATATTTTTGTTATAAATGTATTTTCTTTAAGGTTTTTTGTTTGTTTTATTGTAAAAAAAATGTTTTTATAAATTATTTTATTTATTTATTTTTTATTATTTATATTAAAGAATTTTTCTTTCATCTTATTTTATTAATTTAATATATTTTTATTTAAATGTTTAAATAAATGTTTAAATAAACAAATTAAAATATCTAAGTTAATTACATTTTACATTGAGTTTTTAATATTGTAGAATTTTGTTGTTCCACCATGTGAATTTTATTTCATTAATTTATTTATTTTTAAGTTGTTAGCTATCCACAGTACTATATATTGTTTGTTTAATTTTTTCATTTATTTATGGTGCTATTGAGCTTGATTTGTGTCTGCATTAAAATAAATCCCAAAAGATTGGTTTAGTTGGCAGTGCATCACTTGTTTTACTGCGAAACCTTATAGCCCGTGCAGTTTAACAGTTTGATTGATGGGTTACTAGTTGGTCCAGATGGATTCCACTTGCTTTTGTGCTGATTTAGTGGGAAAAATGCCTTAAATGGAGCTAAGGGTGATACACCGATATTGCTATAGCTGAAAGCATAATCAAATTAGCTGAAATATTTAATAAATGAACTACGTGGCATTCAGAATCTAAGGATGATTTATGAAAGATTTGGATTGTGTGGATGTTAATGCTGGCACTTCTGATTAATTGATGTGATTTTCTCTCTCACCTGGATCATATGCAGAGACTGTCAGGACGAAGCATCAACCCCACCCTGCAAATGTTTGGCCAGTCGATTTCCGGCAATGTGGATATGGATGGAAACGGATATCCAGGTTTGGCTTTGCTTTAGACCCTTGGCTAGTTCTGCTCGAATGAACACAGAGAATGTTCCAAATGAACTAGATCAAAACCGACCACATTCAGTGAGAAACCGCCACCGGTGCCAGACCACTTACATTGGCCTTCTGCGATCTCGCCGTAAAGATGGGAAACATGTAACGTTTTTACCAACCTTCATTGAGTTTATTCCTTTCTGTAAACCTCTGAGTATTAAAAGTTAATGCGCAACTTATGACACAAGTGATTCGTCACAACATGTGTGTGACTAGACTTATAATGTGAAAGCTGCTGTGAAGAGTCTAAAGAAGACTCTTGTGTAAGAGAGATCAATTACCCGTTCCATTCTGCTCTAATCCATGGAATGCAGATTAAGTCTTTGCTTAATTTTCCTAACCGTTCTTTGACACGTTTGGTCTGCTCTGATTTCATAGTTCTGTGGCCAGCAAGCATTTTGTTTACAGCATTCCACAGCGGACACGCCAATTAAATAAAGACGACAGAGAAAATCAGGCAAAGGAAGCTTCATCACTTATTAAAAAAAATAAATGCTTGATTTATTTCATATTAGTTTGCATGTGCATTTATTTTAAGATAAAATGCTTTATTTGAATTAGAGTTCATTAATTAGTTTTCATAATGACTTGTACACAAACCTATATAATGTTCTGGTGATAAGTCATGTCACGGCACTTCCTATTAATTAATTATATGCTATTACAAGGTTTTCATATTTTGTATTTATAGATTACTTTGTTATGTTCCCTTGGCATACATGTGTATATATACAGTATATATATATATATATATATATAATCATTTCTGACCTTCCAGAAATGTTTTGTTTGTATGTTTTCCTATATCAGATGTCACCATAGGGGCGTTCATGGCTGACAGTGTGGTTTTGTTAAGGTAAGTTGTGCACTTCTAAGCATCAACCCCATTAGGGTTCCATTCAGATGTAGCTTTCAACTTATTTGCTGTTTCTTGTGACAGATCCAGGCCGGTGATCTCTGTGGACGTCTCCATCTTTCTGCCCGTCTCGATAAACATCACAGTACCGCAGTGTCATGAGGGCCCTCAGCATCTCAACTGCTTCAACGTCACCGTCTGCATGAGCTTTCGAGGAAAACATGTACCTGGCCACATAGGTGAGTCTCTGTGGAATTATTAGAATTATGTTTTGTTTATTCTTTATTTGATGATTTTTTATTTTTATTTATTTGATTATTATTTCTTTTAGTAACCTTTATTATTTTTATTTTATTATTATATTTTATTAACTTTTATTAATTTTCCTTTTTATTCATTTATATAACTTATATATTTTTAAAATAATTTTTAATAGTTTATTTTAATTTTTGATATTTATGTTTGATTTAAAAAATTTTTTTTGCCAGTCATTTTATATAATTTCTTTATATTTTTAATAACGTTGTATAGTTCAGTTATTGTTTATTGTTAAACATTCAGCAGCGCTTGGATATAAATACATAAAAATCAACAAGTGTCTGCAGACACAATAAGCTCATAACTAGATACTCTTTATAACTCTTTTTTTAACTGAACTGTTGTCTTTTTGCTCTCATGACCCGTGGTGCAAACAGTCCTGAACTGGAGGTCAGTGCATGTTGTGCTGAACTTTATTTCACTTTGTCAACACGCAGACAGGCCTAGAATAGACTTATGAAATATCATCAAATGTTAAATACAAAAACAGCACTTCACTAAATCACTTTTGATCCACCCTCTAAATTTCTATCCGATATTTCCAAATGCAGTTGACTTGTTTTTCATTAAATCTAGTGGGGTTTTTTTTCCTTTCTGTATTTGTGACTCAACTCTGTGAGCTTGGCTACATGTGTTTGTTTAACTTGTCGAGATGGACACCATGCAGTCACAGGGATTTAAAGTGAATGACCGCTTGCTCAACTTTTGGGTGTGGCCTCTGCTCGCTGAGTGGGTGTGGCCTTATGTTACATAATGGGAGGTTTCTGGGAAGTACAGAGCACCAGTGTTACTCCACTTGGCACCCGCATTGGAAAGAACTGCAGCACCTTGTGTCTGGGAGACGCCCTGGTTCTGTAGGCCGGACTGAGCTCATGGTGCACTCACAGCTGGATGTATTAAAACAACAACCCCTGCATTGGTCCAGGAACCCCTTCCTGCTCGCAGACGTTCATTAGAGTAACGCCCTGTGAGAGAGCAGGGTAATAATAGCTCTTTCTTAACGTCAGGATCGGAGGAATGCTCCCGCAATTACACATTTGACCTCATCTGGGTGAATTTCACAAAAAGTGTCAAGAAATTCATCAAGTTGTGGAAAGAAAGCAGCTATTTCTGGGGCTGCATCCAAGGGTTCTGCGTTTTTTGATCAATTTCTGGTTTTTGGAAAATCCTGTAGGTGTAGATGGATGAATCTCACCTAAGAGAAGTCTGGATCATATGTTATTCCGAAACCAAAAGAACAAAAACTAATTAGGCTGCATAAAGAACTTGAAACATTTACAACAGTTAAGATTTAGTTTTTATGGCAATATACTAATTTCCTTTTTGTTCTCATGTCTGAAATTAAAAATATGTCTTTATTATAACGTGAAAATACAATTTGTATTACCTACTATTGTAAGTACACATAATGGTATTTATTACAATAAATTAAACGTTTAAAAATAAATCCCTGTCTAACAGTAATTCTTTAATTGAATTACAGTAATGAGAATTTTGGAATTTGTCCAAATATATTCATTTATTTATTTGCATTATATTAATTTCCTTTTATTTTTATTTATTCACATTTCATTAATTGATTCAGTTTTATTTTTTATTTTTATTTTATTTGATGTATGTATTTATTTATTTATTCAGTTGTTTAATTGATTTTTTTAATAAAAGTTTTTCTAATAAAACATAACCCACACATAAGTGTTATCAGTATATTTTATTTTATTTTATTTTTATTAATTTACATTTTGTGTAATTTTTACATTTTATTTATTTATTTGCTTATTTATTTCATTTTGGGATGGAATATTACCCACATATTTCTTTGTGAGATTCATCAGGACATTTTGAACTTTGTTTTTCCTACATGCCCTTGCCATTTTCTCAGACTTCCAGAAATTAATCACAAACATTTAAATCCTGGACCTGGCCCCAGAAATGTTCTTGTACTGTTTTCTCTCATTTTCATGACTATGACAGTTAGAACTTAACGTATTACTTGACTTTGTTTTTAAATCCCAGAAATCATCCTGGAATGCTTCTGATAGCGAGTGTTGAAACATAGCTATGTTTGAGAGATGTTTACACATTGTTGTCTTACGGAAATGTCAATGTCTGTTTTTCTCCTCAGAGTTGCTGTACAATCTCACTGCAGATTCTGATAAGAGACACAGAGGTTTGCCACCGCGGGTGTATTTTGGAAACGGTGGAGAGCAGACAGGTGCAGTAAGTCAGCGTTTCAACCTGGAGATCAACCGAGCTCAGTGTCATCAGTACACGGCCTTTGTGAGGGTGAGTCTTCCATAAATTCATGCTTCCAAGGTTCAGGCTTCAGGGATTTGTTCTTTCAAGTCAACAGAAAAGAACATTTACCCTGCTTTCTACCGTAATATGTGTTCCTGGTCTTATTGTGCATCTTGTCATGTTACCTCAAAGAATAAAGTTCTTAACCAATAACATCTACATCAAATTTGCTGAATGATATTTAATGCTTGTTTCTTACTAATTTCGGGGGGGTGGTTCCAAAATAGTTCTTGTTTTGCTCTAGTACGTCATACTTTCTCACGAAATATGATGCATTTTATAGCATTCTTGCTTTTGCCAACCATTTGTAAGGTGAAAAAGACATGTATTATCCCTTAATTTTCAGTCTACTTTGGTTTTCATAGCTTATACCATTTCATAGGGAAATGTGTCATATCACGTGTCATGTTGACGTATCTGTGGCATCATAGATCTCTCAGTCCGGATGTATCAGCATCACCAAATTCCTGCTGGTCCATGTGATGTTGTTTGCACTTGTCCTCGACTGACCCGCTGTCTTTTCTCTCCCATGACCTGTGCTGCAAACAGCCCTGCACTGGAGGTCGAGCAAACTTTATTTCTGAGCTTTATTTTACTCCATCAACATGCACCAAATAAGTCCATGTCCATTTTTCCATTATCGCTTCGAAATAGTAGTTTTTATTTCACGCTGTTTAGAAATTGACTCTTGTGCTGTATTCTGAAGCCATACCAAACTGTTTACTGCAGTCTCGCTCTCAAAGCATGTCAGACATATGCATGTGTTTGGTGCCGAGGCCAAAGCTCTGATTAAGTCATGTGGGAGCTAAAAAAGAGAATTTCACTAAGTGACCTA
Organism: Enteromius radiatus; assembly: GCA_032357445.1. Classification (NCBI taxonomy): domain Eukaryota; kingdom Metazoa; phylum Chordata; class Actinopteri; order Cypriniformes; family Cyprinidae; genus Enteromius; species Enteromius radiatus. The sequence goes on along the minus strand of JAUCMS010000022.1, from coordinate 16,953,955 downwards.
TAATAAAGTGTCTCTATGAAAATGAAATAGCCACCATCAGGTGACAAACAACTACCTTTGAGATACGGGTTCTTAATGAGAGACCTTGTTTTGCGTCTCTGCTGAGACAGTCGTCACTGTGGGCTCCCGCACAGTTGGGCTCTTGTTGTCTGTCTGGTGGTAATAGTCTGCTATCCTGCGTTCGGCCAGCGTCAGTATCCTCAGGGCGACGTGGAGCTTGAGCTCTAACAAGGAGGCCCACACAGAGCCTGTAAATTTCACTGGCGCTGCTTTATGAGCCTCTGCAGGGAGTTTCTTAGAGGAAGGGTTCGCCCCATACCATGCTCCTGTTTCTGCTTTATACAGAACAGCGCATGATACAAATATGCATTAACCAACAACATAAACCAGTGACAAAGTACAGTTGCTGACTTGGTCTTCTTGTGTTTACTCAAGCACATTCACACATGGTTTCCTTTTGCAGCTTTAAGACTGATGAGGGTCGTTCTACAAAACTGTGTGCCTTTTGTCTTCCTTCATTAACATGTGCGTAAAAATTACTTTAAAACTGAATGGTTTATGCTTTAATTATGCGTATTTTGAGGTAAAGGTATTAATCTTTTTTGTGTTTTCCTTTATTTATAAATACCATATACATACATAAAGGAATTTTAAATAACTTCTTTTAGCACTAAAAAATTGTTTATAAATGGTGTTTTTCAGTTATATTTTTATAGAGGGTTTTTTTCTTCATATCTATCCATCTCTGTGTGTATTTATATTAATTGATTTTTATTTATTGTTTAAAATAATGATTCTATTTCGTATCCTTGTTTATGAATACAATATTTGTGCTACGTATAATTTGTTTTAACAATTTGAAAACAACATTTTAATTTGATCTTTTTTCATCACTACGTCTTATATTTTGTTAGGTAGTAATGTTTGTTAGTAGCATGTAATGTCATGGCCTTTAAAAATCACAGCCTAACCAACATGAAACCGTTCGATGTATCTATGTTTTAGCAAAGTGGAGATGTAATGCATCCTAATATTTCATCTTGTTTGTAGTCACTGCAGATTTGCATCCGCATCTGTCATTGTGTTTGTACATTCACCCTGCAATCTCTTAAATAATGAGTGCTGCTTGTTTATTGCAGCTTTTTCATATCGTCTATGAGTCAGTGTAGTTTGTTTGAAAGTGTTTTGAAGCAACTGTGTTGGACAGGGAATCACAAATACAAGCATGTATGTTTTAATGGCTGCTTAATGTGTGAGAATTTGAACTTAATGTTGTCAAAAGGCTGTCCTCGTGTTCTGGGTGGGCAGGCGGATCTCACTGGGTGATCCTTAATGGATCAAGCAACATAAACAGCCTTGGTCTGAAGTAAAGACACTCATTTATCTGGAAGGCCACACTTGTCTCGGTAGATTTGACGTGAATCCTGTCTGTCAGTGTAGAAACTGCTGTACCTCGCTAAAATTACAGTCTGAATGTCCCACAACGCAGGATTTACATGCGTTTCCATCTAGGTTGAGTCTTTATTAGCTCCATGTGGAGAAAACTGCTGCCTTATCTGTAATCCTCTGGTATAGACTGTTTTTTAGTGGTTCTTTGGTATTTCATCCTACACCACTTCATCTCTGCATTTTCCTTGTACAAACATCTCTCACGTTTTCTTCAGAACATGTCAATTTAATCTGATATTGAATTTGCGCTGCTAATTATAGTATGCTTTTGATTATATTTCTAAGTACACAGTACGCATAGCAAACACTTTCAGCTTAGTCTGGAGTTAACTGACCTTGTTAGCACAGCTTAGAATTAACCTGTCAGCCGTATGTAAGTGAGAGGTACTTTTATTGCACTGTATTCTTTGTGCGGGGCTGCTCTGTTTAAAGTTTGCGTAAGAAAAGTATCTGTGTCAGTGACGTGTTTTAAGATTGTTTAAACTGATCATGCCAGGCATGGCTTTACTGCGGTTTTATTATGGATATCGTCAGGCTGCTTTGATATGCACTGGGTGAAATACCAGCTCATAGCTTCGCTAATGTTCAAAAGTTTGGGGTCTGTAAGGTTGTACAAAGTTGTAATTAGAATTGTAATTTAAATGTTTCTATCCCACTTCAGAAACGAGCTTCCACACTATTACAAATTCACATACCAGCTAGTTATAAAGTATAAGCCTTTGTCAAACAACACTCAAATATGTTCCAAAACACAAGTGTGTTTGTTCAGTCGGCGAGCACAAAGCAGCACAAATCCCCCGTCATCAAGCGTGAATTGGCCGCAGTCCTGAGGGCCGGTCTGCGCTGCAATCCTCTCATTTATCCGGGTGTTAGCGTCTCCCCATATGAAACCAGGACCCCCACTCTCCAGCTGAGGTATGCTAATGGAAAGCAGCTGGCTCTCTGGAGGGAACCTTCACTAGCAGTACAGTAACGTCACGGCAGTCATCTAGAGCTCTTTCTCTGGCCCCCCACTGACATGTTCACACTCACTATAGTTCACTATATTTAGTCACGCAGACATCACAGGAGAACGTTTGCATGGACCTTTGTCTTGATTTTTAAGAGAGATCTGCATACAGTATTTTGTTTTGTTAACCTTGGTTTCTGAGTAAAGTAAATACCTGCTGATTTAGGACTAGTTGAGGCCAGTGAATATGATATTTCTGTTGGCTGAACTTTCTGAATTTTCTGTTCTCACAAATTTCATGAAACAGGCCTTGGAATGGGATTTGATTGACTTGATCTGTATTGAAGTCTTATTTGTTGCCACATGACTGGGCCATTTGGACAGAGATACTAAGTGTGCATTCTTTTTGCTTTTATGCAGTTTTTTCTTTGAATATTATTTGAATAGTTTCTTATTTCGAATAACTACTATACTTTAAATGCTAATATTTTCAGTAAAACAAAGTCTGTTAAAAGTTTTTTTAAATAGTTTAATAATATATATTTTTAGATATATGTATACTGTATATATTATATATTTTTCACCACAGTAGTAGACTGGCCTAAAGAAATGATTTATATCTAAGACTAGCTTTAAAGAGGCCAAGTAGCTATGTGTTGAACTGTATAATAGAGTTGTGTTTCAATTTATTCTGTTATATCTCCAAACAGAGAGTCAGTGAGGTGGCCTGCAGCACTTCCTGTTTAAGGAGGATCACTTGAAGTAGATATGATTTAATCAGATGATGTTACGTACATTTAATTGAACTTGTTCTGCTTTTCTAAAGTTTTCTGTGGTTTTAAGTTGGTTTGACACAACCCTTGAACAGCGAGGTTAGAAAACTTTGTAAAACCCCTGCATCATGCCAGAGGAAACAAGCATCTACAAGGGCTTCTCAAAATGTAGTAAACAGCCAAGTTATAATTGCCCCCCCCCCCCCCGGAATAGGAAGCATTACATAAGATTCTTGTTGATCATTTTAAACATGTTTCTATTGGCACGAGGTTCGGAATATCATACCAGACTGCCAGATGTTCTTTCTTTGGTTATTTTTAGCTAGATAAACTGCGTACTGTATGTATTGCACTTGCACCTGAGAGCAGGATGGTTTTTTCAACATCTTCTGATCATGATGAACGTTGTAGTTTGCAGATGATGTTGTCGGGGTTGTGTGGAAGATTGGGCTGGATCTCTTCACAATCCGTGATTCATGTATTTATGTGTGTTTTCTTCTTGACGCTCCATGCACGATGGGTCAAAACACTGCTTGGGTGGATTTTCCATATTGCATGTACAGGGATGAGTGTTGAAGCGAGTCGGGCCAGGTTTAAATGTCCATGCTGAAGGATGAGGCATTAGAAACTTCAGCACTCAAATGAACAGAACCAGATGCAAGGGACAAATCTGTTTCCTGTGTTATTGTGGCAGCCACACACACTGTTTTCTCTAGTAAAAAGGAAATGGCAGAGCGTTTTCTGGACAGTTCACCCTGGATCCCAATGCAATAAATCGCCCTGATATCACTACAGTCTCAATTTAAAGAGTATTTTGTGCATGCAATATAGGATATAAAGTATTTATTCATTCTATGATGTGTTTTAAGATTTAAATTCTTTTATAATGTGCATAACATAAAATATATTTAAAAAGTTGTATCTTTAGATATATGTTTAATGTATTTTAAAAAGCAACTAGTTTAAACAATCTAAATTAAATAATATATAATATTATCATTAAATATTGTAAAAGAAAAAAGGATAAATGCAGGTGTATAAAAAAACTACAAATAAAAAACAATTACAAGATAAAAATGTAAACTTCATTAAATAATCACAGTTATATTACATATTATATTATAATATACATAATTTAAAATAAACAAAATACAGTTATGACTAATAAGTATTTTAAATAGAAAAAAATATTTAAAATTATAACAATATTTCACTATATTACTGCTTTTATTGTGTTTTTTATCAAATAAATGCAGTGTTGATGAACATAAGAGAATTCCTTATATATAGATTATTTTATTAATAGTGCTGTCAAACAATTAATCATGATTAATCACATCCAAATAAAAGTTTTTGCATAATATATTTGTCTATGTGTGTTTTATACAAAAACTTTTATTTTGGATGGCACTATATATTATTTTGATTTATACTATGGGGCCGTTGAATGCTTGAATCTGATTGGCTGACGAACGTCAGAGGTGTGCAATTATTTTAAGGGAAACGCACAGCGAACGTAGTTTCAGGCAGCTCTCTTGACCGCATTACAGTTCCATATCACTTCACATAGTTAACTGTAATAATACATGTAGGTCTAGATCAAGTCAAGTCAAGTCACTTTTATTTATATAGCGCTTTTAACAATAGATTGTAGCAAAGCACTGAACATTATCAAATA
>JAUCMS010000022.1:16928245-16949006 GCA_032357445.1 Enteromius radiatus | reverse complement strand
AACAGCGCTGCATCTTAAAGCAGACTTACAGTTTAGAGACGGTGCTTCAGAACACTGTTGAGGGACACACAGAGGTATACGTTAATTCATACAAGCTCTCTCTCTCTCTCTCTGTGTGTCTCTGTCTCTCCCGATCTCTTTCTAATAACTTCATTATTAACTGCATCCCTTGAAATATATCATCTGATCGATGTCTTGAGGTGTGGCAATCGTAGTATAAGCGAAATAATTGACTCCGGACCGTTGAATTATTAGAAAAATAATGCACACCCGAGGTGGTGATGTGGCCACGAAGCAAAGCGTAGATTCAACGGCCCGTCGTCAATTATTCCTTACTTAATTATGTTAAATATGAAATTTTTTACATTAGATCCTGATTATGATAATATTATATATGATATGTATGATGATTGTTTTTCCCTCGTAAGTCAATATACAGAAAATAGTGTATGACCATTTATGCTTTTACATTCCAATATCTTGTACTAATCAGAGGTTAGTCTATGCATACTGTACATGTGCCATATATCACTCGCTCAGCAATACCGAACCTGTTAGTCATGGTCCCTCATGAGATAGGACTGGGATTTGTAGTAGGAGAAGATAAAGACTGTCAGATTCCTGTGGCTGTCTGGTTGTTGTGTGGCATGACTTTGACAGATCTGTTTACAATGTTTACATAAACACCTCAAAACCTGCAGGCTTTACTGATGTATGTGGTCCACTTCCACAGCTGGTAATGTGTTGTGTGCACTGAGGGAGCCAGTGAAGATTGTAACCGATAGCATTTCAAACGCAGCCCATTTGAAAGTGTTCCATTCCTGCTCAGTATACAACTCTGACACAGTTAAGCTCTCAACACTCAAAGCAAAATTGTGTCCCAAACCGAGCTGCCTGTCTGTCTACTGCCTATATAGGCAGCTGTCTTCCAAGGCAACATCCCGAGTGAAGGATTAGGAGCTCTTTACACGGAATGACCTGCTGACTCACAAATTAAATCTAATAAAGTCTGATATCACCATGTTTCTATGATGCTGTGATACTTTATGCTTGAAACATTTATATACCTTTATTCCACACCGCTTTGTCCCTTCTCTGAAAGACGCACTGATCATTTCCTGTTTTTATGAATCCCCTCCCTCAGAAATACACAGTGGGCTGAGATTGTTTCGCTAGCCCAGTGTGTTGTGCTTGGCTAAACCGCCTCTAGAGTGTGTCTAAACGTCCCGCCCCTCAGCTTAGCGTCACATGCTCCAGTTGAATTGTAAACAGTGATGTCGTCTATATTTCTTATCAATTTGAACCTGATTGAGACGCAGAGGATGTTAGCGAAGAAGATTTTAATATATGGTTTTACTGGCCCTCGTTTTTGTAGGCATTAAACTTCCATAACTTTAAAATACGATATCTTGTTTACATTGAATTTTCAGTGCAGCAGCATTACACACTTTAATTCAAATGTCCCGTTTTATCACTATCTTTCCATATTGAATAATATGCTCTACCAGGTTTGGGGTCAGAAGGATTTGTTATGTCTCTTCTGCTCACCAAGGCTGCAATAATTTGAACAATACAGTACAAACTATAATATTGTGAAATATTAGGCATTTAACATTTAAAATAACTATTTGGATATATTTATGTATATTTTAACATGTAATATATTCCTGTGGATTTTCAGCATCATTATTGCAGTCTTCAGTGTCACATAATCCTTCAGAAATCATTGCTGATTTGATTACCATTTATTGTTTTATTTTTATTTTTATTTTACTACTTTATTATAATTTTGTTTTTCTTATCTTTCTCTGTACAACATCTTGGTTCCAGTCGTGGTGTTGAGAATGCTTTATAAATAGTTGAGTTAATGATTATTATCAATATTGAAAATTAATATCATAGTTAATATCATATTAACTTCAGGTTTTTTTTTGTTGTTGTTTTTTGATGAATAGAAAGTTCAAATAGCAGCATAATACCATTACTACCATTTATGATCAATTCAATCCTTCCTTGCTGAATAAAAGTGTCAAAAATATATGGACGGTAATGTAAGTAGCCTATATTTTCATTTATTTGGTTAGTATTTTGTAGACACTTTCAGTCTACCACTTTCTTATCTGTCCTACATTTGACAGAAATTTTCATGCCGTGTTCTTACATCTGCAATGCATTTATATGCTGTCCAGGTAACCTGCTCACTAAGATTTAGAACGGAGTAAAGTGTCTTACAACACTGATTCTATTTCTCAAACACACACAGTGTCAGACCGCGCAGTGCTTATTTGATGGTATTCATAGCACTGACCCAGTGAGAGCTGAGGCGTTTGCCACACTACCGGCTTTGTGTTGCCACATATAACATAACGCTGCAATTCCTCCAGTGCCATTCCACGGGCTTCATTTACGCCCGGCCAAGAAAGCTGATACAATGAATCCGCACGGCAGGAAGGTAATCATATCCAGCTGTCTCCCATTAAACACGCTCACGACTCCAGTGCCTATTTATAAAACACGGTGACGGAAAAATATTACAATGCAAGAAATCCACAATACCGACAATAAATGTTGTGGAAAGAACTCGGAAACAGTCCTAATTACAGAATATTTTATATGAAGCTGCAAAGTGTATGCTTGGTTGCTTGCTGAGTCCAGGGAAAGTACAGTAGACAGCATGGTGCTTAATCTAATACATACAGAAAAACATATAAAACATATTTTAAATATGAAAAGGGTTTGGTTGTACACTAGAATGTCTCGAGCAACATTTCTATTATGAGAATTGCATTGCATACGTGTGCATTTTGTCAAGCACACATTGTACTCTTACATTTGATTTTCTGTTCCCTAAAGCATGATTTTGGAGGGTCTTATTTATATGGTCTGATGGCATGCTGTTATGTGTCTGGTGTTTAACACCTGACTTCTCTCCGGTAAATGTTAAACAACAGTGACTCACTCAATCTCATGCACACACTGGTTGTTGTTGGACTGTTTTTCTATTGGACCTTCTGTGCAGAGGCTCAAACATATACACATGTAACAGTTTGTTTTACGTCTCTCAGCCCACACGCTGTAGATATGGAGATTGTATCCAAGCTGCAGCGATCAGAACAATAGACCCAGAATAACTGCAGTGTAACAGTGGAGCAGTTTTATGAGGCCTGATCTCATCAGACACAGGAAGCATCTGTCGCTGTCGTCCTGAGTGTTCAGGATGAGCTGACGTTCACAGAGCTGCTTCAGCAGGATCATACACGCAGATAAAGCTAATAGACTGCCTGCCGATGAACAACAAACATTCAGTTTAATCTATGAACAACTGAATTTATGTATTAAAATTTCAGATCATATCAGAAGGCTCAAAAATAAGGATTTGCTAAAAATCTAATATCCATTGATCTTTACATTCATTTTTTGTTTTCCAGATTTAACTATTTGATCTTCTGTGATGTATTCTATTATTATAAATAAAATAGTAAATAGATAAATAAAATTAATTATTATTTATGACATATATATGACAACTGGAAGTCCATTCCCAAACATAAGGAAACTCCTCTAAATTCTTTTGTTGTTGTCGTTCCTGTATTTTTCTCAATAGAACTGAAAACAAACATTCAACAGCGGAAGCAGAAATTATTTTAGTCTCCTGTCAGTTTTGATAAATGCATTGCAGATAAAGCTGTACGGATATGATCTGATGCCTTTCAAAATGACTGATCTTTTTATGCTTTCTCTCAACTTTGTGTAAGATCTTATAGGGTTCTTGAACTGGTTTTGAGGCGATGGAAGCCATATTTCCTCCTGCATCCATAACTCACATTACAACTCCTTAAAAGGAACTAATCCCAATCCTTTAGTGCTTCCCGGGTGCACAGTGCTTCTGGGACCTTTACAGGAGTGGCCCGCTTTCAGCCTGATAAGGTGACAGCTTGAAACAGCTTGGAATTCTGGGAATGAGTAGCAGGAGTGAAGGATTTTTTGGCTCTCCCCACACTTACCCTTGACATGACCCACCTGCTCACTTAGTGAGTAAAACCTAAGGGCATATCAGTTATTCCAGGCATTTATGTCGAGCAGCAGAGAGGACATATAGTAAAGCCAAAGAAATATTACTGTACGTGTCAAGGCCAAAGGGATTGAGTTCTGTTGCTCTTCCAAATGAAATGGATGTCCTGCTAAATACCGGTGTATTTTTTCACACAGTGGAAAGATTTCCAGGCAGTTTAATTTTTGGTGAAGTGTTAAGAGAGTGTGTATCATGGCCTGATTTCTCCGTAAGCATTTGATGAATGCTTTGTTCTCATTTTAATAACAAGTCTTTTTGGTGCTTTCACACAAAATCTGTCAAGAGCATGTGCAGGTCACATTTCACCACCAAATCAAAAGGAAAACATATAAAATATAATATTTTGCATAAATGTTTTTTTTTTTTTGTGACATTTTTTCCCTGATAATTAAGCACATTTTCCCATAAAATTTTAATTGCTTTAATGTTTCCCAGTGTTTACTTTTGAGTTTTTTTTATTTCTTTTTTAATTTCTATTGTGTTTAAATTGGCGTAAAATGAAAACAGCTCAATTTAATTATTTATTATGGTCGCTGTGATTTGCCAAGTAAGACATGATCCTGGATGAACATTACTGTCCAAAAAATTTGAACTTGTCCCAATCCTTTCCCCTAAACCTAACCTTACCCAAAATTATAGCTGATTAACAAGGGTGTAGAAGCACCTAACCTAACCACCTAACCTAAGGATGTTGATCCAGGAACATCTTGTATGCATCTTGTCATCTTGTCACGCTCACCATGCTCAAAGGTCTGAAACAGCATGATTTTTAATATTTTTAAAGATGTTTCTTATATTACTTTGATCACAAATTTTCAAATTTTACATTTTCAGCATCATTACTCCAGTCTTCAGTGTCACATGATCCTTGAGAAATCATTCTAATGTACTGATTTATTATAAGTGCTGGAAATTGTTGTGCTGCTTAATATTTGGAATGTGTGAATATTGTTTTAGGATTCTTGAATAGAATAGAATAGAATAGAATAGAATAGAATAGAATAGAATAGAATAGAATAGAATAGAATAGTGAATGCTGTTCTTTATAACTTTTTTAGTTATTTAGTAGAATCCTGAAAAAGTATTGCTGTTTCCAGAAAAATATTTGCCATCACAACTTTACCAGCATTTATAATTCTAATAATAAATCAGTATATTAGAATGGGTCCCGAAGGATCATGTGACACTTTAGACTAGAGTAATGACTGATGGAAATTGTGCATCACAGAAATAAATTATATTTTAAAGTATATTAAAATAAAAAATCATTATTTTAAATGGTAAAAATATTTCGCAATATAATTTTTTTTCCTGAATTTTTTTAATAAATAAATGCAGCCTTGATGAACATAAGAAACACCTTTAAGAAATATTAAAAAAAAAATTTCTTTGGACTATTAGTGTATATGCGCTGTATATATGTTTGTCAAAGGAGAGGGTTAATCTGGTCTAAGACAGGATTTTCTTTCTGCAAAAATGTAATTGATTTTTTCCTTTGTTTTCCACTTTGAGTTCAAATGTTCTTGACAGGTTTCGTGAGATTCCCCTTAATTTGTTGTTCTGTATTGCTGGATGAACAATGATTTTTCTCTTTTGTGAGTAAGGAGAGAAAATGTTTTCCATGTGCCCGTTTACGCCACAGGAGCATGGCACCTCCATTCCAGATTTATAAATCCCAGCTGGGTTTTCAACCGAGGGTCACATACCGAATACATTACGTACATGCCCATAAAAGTAGATTTTTACAAGGACATTGTCCCAGTATTCCTTCAACTTATGTGTCATTTTGTATTTGTATTAATATTATTTCTTTCATACTGTACACATATATATTTTTTGCTGTGTGCATTATGCACTTTTTTTTATTTTTTTTGTATGCAAGTCATATGACACTGTGTTATCAGTAAGCTAGAAGTGCATTGTGGGTATTTTGTGTGCTGTATAGCATACAGTAAGGGAAAAGGAGTTAGTGTGGAGGGGTTCTGCATTACTAACCACACATGGAATAAGTTTCCAGCCAGCTGAAGTGATAGGCGTCCCATATGCTCTCACTCCAGTGTGTGTTAACCATCATCATTCTCATGGGAAAATTTCAGCGGTCCTCACGGGGGTTTAATAGAGAGGCTCGGAAACTATGTGTCCCTGTGATAATGCCTGCAGTTTGGGCAAATAAGCCTAAATTATATCAGCGTCACTACAGCACAGGAGCTGCCTAACTAGACAGCATTTGAAGGCATTACAGGCACACTCCCAATGCAAAGTCTGTTCCAAAAGGTATGGGGTCAGAGGTCAGGGCTCTGTGTGGGCTCGTCAAGTTCTTCCACACCAAACTCATCCAACCATGTCTTTTATAGACCTGGCTTTGTGCACTGGGCCACAGTCATGCTGGAATAGAAAAGGGTCTTCCCCAAACTTTTACCACAAAGTTGGAAACATAGCGTTGTCCAAAATGTGTTGGTATTCTGAAGCATTAAGATTTCCCTTCACTGGAAGTAGGGTTTTAGTCGTTGCTGTTCCTAAACGCTTCCAGTTTCCAATAATAGCACTTACAGTTGACCATGGACTATCTAGCATGAATAACATTTCACAAACTAACTTATTACAGTACCACACTTGAATCCACTTCAGAACAACCCATTTTATTTGCAAATTTTAAGATGCAAATAAATGCATCTGGTAGATTATATAGCCTTCAAATATTACCAATACACTGGGAAAAAAACCTTTTTTTATAGGGAAAGCATTTTTTGCAAACCCTTTTACAGTTAAAAGGACATTTAAAAGGACATAAATATATTGCAGTATTATAAAATAGAAATTATAATAAATAAAAGCTCAAATAAAACAAACTAAAAATAATCAAAAATGCTAACGCTAAACTGAAAACATAAAAAATCTAATAAAAAACAATTCAAAATATTAATAAATGCTGTGTTGCATTGTATATGATAATGGTACTGTCATTCTTCTATGCATATTTATTGCTAGACATTATTATGTATTATGTTATTATGTTATTATGTACGTTTCGCATTGTTTTCTCTACTGTCTGTGACTATAAGAACAGACCTGTGAAGCATTTTATGTTGTGAACAACCAGTTGAAAACTACTGAACTAAACCACAACACGTCTCTCTGCACACAGCACAATTATGTTCTGTTCGACATCATCTGACTTTCTTTTCTTTGGCCCGTTTTGAATTAGTTGGAGAGCCGCTAGTTTGATTTGTTTATGAAATAAGGCATTTCTGTACATGGACTAACACTTTAGGAATGAGTGTCTGCGATTTATCATCAGTTTCAGATGAGCTCGTGGATTTTGGAGGGAGATCTGAGAAATATCTCAACACTCAGGCTTTGCACAGTTCATGTCCGGTCCATTCCAGCTTTTAGTGCGAGAATCAAATGCAGCTTCACCTGTTCAGGTCTGGCGATATTAACCTTTCATGCTAATTTGCCCTTTTCCACAGACTAACTGATTTATCCCAAGGTGGAACTTGTCTTGTAAACGTCTAAATCTGTTTGTTCTGACACATTAATAAGTTAATCGCATTAGCAAACACATACAGGACATAAACACAGTTATTTCAGGCTCCATGAGTTGTGTACTTCGCCACAGTTATTAATTTTAATGCCTTGAATTTTCCTTCTCTGTGGCTTATAATTGGTTCCACATTGGATGTTGTTGCCTTGAACAATGTCTGTCAAGGACAATAATACAAGAAGAGTTGACGTTGTTGTACTATAATTCAACTTTGCTGGGTTGTCCAATGGGAGGCATCATTTTCAGATGGGTCATGTGAGTTTGAATGAAATATAAGAAGGATTTTATACAGGAAAATCTTCAGGTTTCAATCACTCATCACTTGCATGCAATAAAAAGGCTATTGAAAATGGTTATTGAAATTTTCTCACTCTCAGACTAACCAAGAAATAGATGAGTTTCTTCATCAGATTTAGAGGAATGTAGCATTACATCACTTGCTCACCAATGGATGCTCTGCAGTGAATGGGTGCCGTCAGACTGAGAGTCCAAACAGCTGATAAATACATCACAATAATCCACACCACTCCAGTACAATAGGGATCTTGAATTTATTTTACATTTTGAACTTTTTTTTAGCAGTTTGGGCTATCATTCTGACGGCACCCATTCACTGTAGAGGATCCATTGAGCAAGTGATGTGAATGTGATTTAACTTTTTAACTTTAAGGATTTCTTGGCTGTTTTTGGTGCATTCTGTTTGATGTAGAACAAATAATGCAGGATAGAATGCATGCTGAAGTTGAATATTTTTAGTGTGTTAAATAGTTAAATGTGTGAGCAATAATAATAGTGATCTTTGAATTGAAGTTCATGTATTGCTGAAGTGCGTATTTTTAGCATAACTCTAAATACATGTGACGCATGCATCTGCCCTTAAAAGGGAATCCTACAGTGGAGCGTAAATTAATAGCAGGAACTGTGAGTTTAGCTTCGAGGGTCTTGATCTCGATAAAGCCCTGGTTTGTGCTCTCTGTGCATGTATTTAATAACTCTTGGAACAGTCTGGTTGGAGCCACGTGAGCGTGGATCCTCTCAGCCAATCATGATCGCCGTCTGTTCACATGACATCATCCCTTGTGCCTTCCCTGAAGAACAGAAAGAAGTTGAGTTCAGCTGCCCTGCTTATCTTCAAGATAAACTGACAAGTTCTGTATCAAAGCTGGTTGCTGGTTCTGCAAATCTTCTCATATTGGCACATAACTGAAGAACTTAAGCCATTAAATACAAATTACATTCTCCTCCCTGTTTCTGCTCACAGATTTATAATGTAGGTTTGTCAGAAAAAGGTGTTTTACAGCCTGATGCCATTGGAAAGCATTTTTACATTCCACAAAGAAAACTTCAGCTGTGCATAAAAGGTTATAAATTACATTTTTAAATATATTCAAATAGAAAACAGCTATTTTAAACTGCAATACACAATATTACTATTTTTACTGTACTTTTAAATCAGATTCCTTATACTTTTTATTTAGAATAAGATTAAGAATGACCATTTATAATGACGTTCAACACATTCTTTCCACATAATCATTAAGACGTCTTTGTGAAACTCTAAACATGCTCTTCACAAGCTCTTATCATTCAATCAGCACTATTTTTCACCACTGTCTCCATGTTCAAAAGCATGAGGTCAGACTCGTTGATCCTCAGATTAGAGATTATTGCTCTGGTAACTTTGGGAATGGACGTCGTCCAACCCTTCATACTGTAAATTAGACACTGTATATCCCACACTCGTGGCTATAGAGGTTTTTTAATCATGCTTTTCTTCAAGTGAAAGCATCCGATTACATTCGGTAACACATAACCTACAAACACTGTCCCTTAGAATCCATCACGTGTATTTGGACAAGCTTTAAAGATCTTGAGAAAGTTTAGCATTTAATGTCCTCTACTGTTAATGTTTTTGTGTTATTGTAATATGTTAGTCTTTGATTGTCTTGATCTACGTAAATGCAGTTGTACACTACCACTAAAAATTAGCAAAATGTTTTATGTTTGAAAGAAGTCTCTTATACTCACAAATAATGCATTATTTTATTTTAAAAATACTGTAAAATAGTATTACAATTTAAAATTACTGCATTCTATTTGAAAACATTTTCAGCATCAAAACTCCAGTGTTACATGATCCTTCAGAAATCATTCTAATACGCTGATTTACTGCTCGAGAAGCTTTAATAATTATAATCAGTTGTGCTCCTTCATATTTCTGAGGAAACCACTGTATATTGTTTATTATACGAATGGTTTGATGAATAGAAAGTTTAAAAGAACACCATTTATTTGAAATAGAAATTATTTGCAACAATTATAAATGACTTCACTGTCACTTTTATTCAGCAAGGATGCATTAAATTAATCAAAAGTATTACTTTCTAGTAAAAATTACATTAATAAATATATAAATACTCACTGACCCTAAACTGGTAGCAGTAATAAATATGACAATCATCAAGAACTGTGTTATGTATAAAATGTATGGTTGATTGATAATAAATCAAACATATATAAAAACACCACTAATTACTAGCAACTCCATTTATGCACATGTTATTTATTATAAAGGTGCTTGACTTGGCATGCACAGATACAGCAGCCAGTTATTTATTATTCATATACTAGTTTTCAGTAGTGTTGAATGATTACTAATATAAATACACAGTAACATGACCGCTGCAGCCTGAAGTGTGACCATTGGTTCTGACAGTTTAGTTTTATTGCAGTCGTAAAAAGTGCTATTATTCGAATCCGCCTGTGGGAAGCCGTCCTATAGTTCCAAGTCTTTCTGTGAAAGCCTTTACTCTTCCAAATGGAAACAATGTAAGGAAACAGACGACACTTCAGCCGTGTGGCTCGTACAATGAGGCCCTGTGGCGACTTACTGACCTGTTTGGCTCGAGTCTGTTGATGTGTGTTCTCGGCATGTAAGGAACAGTTGTTTGGGGTCCCTTCAGATGCCACCCACCCAATTAAAGGACCTGAGGCATGCTTTTTTCAGCTCTATAAATACAGTTTATAATGGAGCAAGGCATGGAGTCTGGGGGACTGGGAAAGAAGGAAGCAGGAGTCAAAGGAGGCATTAATAATGACGATAAAAGCTAGTAAACCACAGGCCAAGGCTCAGATATGACCTCTACTACTGTACTTCCTTGTGTGCAGGAGCTGCTTGTTCCTGTTGTGTCTCCTCTGTGTGGTTTTACCCGAGTGGGTAGCTCTTCTTCACCCGTATTGTTGCCATAATCACAATTTTTGTATTATATTTTCATGTTATAAATTTTTGAAGTGTTCAACATTTTGAGGTATTATCTATTCTAACCTGACTAGTAAACCACAGTCTGTAACCATCATTAAAATCAGGGATTCAGCCAAGTGAACTGAAACACATGTAAAGCACTTTCGTGTAAGATCAGTTAGACTGCTCAAAAATAACTCCACTATTTATCACATATCAGCTATCACTGCTGGGCTGTTTATTTGGTCTGGTGATAATTTTTAGCCATGAATGAGGTTGGTACAAGCTTAATCTTGTTTTATTGAAGAACAAGAGTTCATTCATGTTCTTGGTTCATATGTGGCCTAGTGAAAGTGGCATATAGACTGCTCCTGAGGTCTGGCCATCAGTCCCCTGATTTTTACTGCTCCCCTGGGAGGGGGTCACCGGTTGGACAGTTCATTTGATATACGTTCTACTTTAATCCCAGCTGGGACCTGAGGAGAACAACTCTGAGCTTTATATTGTTCATTTTATTACTTTAAGCGTATTGTAACAAAACCCTCTCTCTGGACGCCAACTGGCACATGAGAGGCTCTCAGCTGATGAATGTGATGGCTTTCACAGGACTCAGGCCACTAAACGGTTAATGTAGGGTTTATCACACAAGCTTTGATTTTCAGATGCTCTTATTTGATTCTCCAGCACATAGCAATTTTTTGTGTTAGTAACATATTTTTAAATTGTATATATTTTTTTAATATATACTGTGTGTGTGTGTCTTTATTTAAACATATAAATATAAACAGTGCACACACATATATTATGTATTATTAGCTTTTATTTTTATATTTACAATTTTCTTTGTAATTGTACAAGTGAGTAAGTGCTTAGGGTAATTTTGTCTTTTTTATTTGTCTTAGTTTTTTGCTATTTCTGTTTAGATTTGTTTTATTTCATTTCAGTATTAGTAACTTAAAGCTTATTTTATTTCAAGCCACCATTTATCATTTTTAATTTAATATTTGTATTATTTTATTTCATCTGTATTCCAATGAACAAAAACACTTTCTAATAGTTTTAGATGTAGTTAACAGTAACAACATCCAACTGCATTTGTCAACTATCCTTTGTTATAACTGACAACTATGCATGAACAATTTAAAATTGTAAAAAGAAACAAAAAAGAGTCTTGAAAGAGGTCTGCAGCATGAAGGTTACCATCTAGACACAATATTTGTACTGTATAACTACTTGTACAGTAGTTTGTTAGTAGTGTCATACAGTAGTTTGTTTTGCTGTAACCAATCTAAAATATATAAAAATATGAGGAATACTATTGTTTATATCAGTAAAATAGCAAAATAGTTGAAATGTTTACTTTTAAAGTAAGAGTAAAAAAAAATATTCTGTCATTATTTACTCATTTTTATGTTGTTCCAAACCTGTGAAAATAAGTCTGTGGAGACTGAAACCTGTCCACTCAGCCTGTCCACCACACCTCTGTTTCCTGCAGTAACTCTATCAGTGAAGGTGGAGGTCAGCTGGACAGCAGGAAAGGATGTGCACTAGTGTATCACGATGTGTTAAAACATGGGCCAGAATCAGTGCTGCTGAGGAAGGGGATGGGCAGGTGGACAAACGGAAACCATGTGATAAAACTCAAGGGAAGAGAGAAAGAAAGAGAAGTTAAGGGGTGCTCTGGTTGCTTTTCTATCCTGGTGGTGCAGATGAAAGCCTCTTCACTATGCTGAGTGATGTTTAAGGAGAGGAGAAGAGGGCAGAAGAGGAGAGGAGAAGAGGGCACAGAAAAGGTCTGCTTTTCCCATGTCCCTCCCTCTTTAGTATCCTCTAATGAGGATGTTGAGATTTGATCCTGTTCAGAGACTTTCTTTTGACTGTTTCCAAGCAGTGTGCCAAAGAAAACACTCCTTGGGCCATGGCTCATATTGCCAAAATAAGGGAAGATGAAGTGTGTTGGGGCAAGGCAGTGCCAGCTTTATCCAAATGTTCATCTAGTAGCTTTTGGTGGCTCTTAAATGCCGGACAGTTCATGTGCCTGATCCAGCAAAAGCTTTGAGCAGCTGTGCAAAGCCAGTTACACGGCCACCGATTGGGTGAGATACTTGTCATAGGGACCATTCATCTAAACTTATATCAGTTTGTGCTTTTATTTTGACACATTGCTGGATGAGATGTGCTTTTGACCTACTTAAAGGAAAAGTGTCATTTTTGTACCAAGTGCTAAAATAACCAGGGGCTAGTTACATAAACTTAGCCTTCATGTTAAGACGGTGTCTTAAGAGCTGGTCTGACCAACTAGCAGTTCGGCAAGAGTAAACTGTTTTGCTTTTTGGATTCAACATAGACTAATATACATTTTTATGTAACTGAATTGTAAAATTTAGCTGACTAACTTTTAAGACTAGTCTCAACCTTTTATGCATCTTTTAAGCATCTTGAAGACGTTGGCACAGCTCTTCTGGATTTAGTCGGTCTCAGTTTGTTCTGTTACTTCATGTCATTCCAGACAGACTGGATGATGATCAGATCAAATCTGGCTGTTTTCAGACACCTTGTGCAGATAATAATCTCACTGCATTATTACAATTAATGACAAAGATAATGTTTGGAAATGTAAACTGATATTTCCAACTGACACGCTACCGCAAAAGATAGAAATAACCCACTTAAAAAAAATTTTGTTGGTGAAAAAACACTAGTGGGCTAAGACTTTTGCACAGTACTATATATATATATATGTATATATACAGGTATTATATATAATATATATTATAAATGTGTTTATTAGTTATTACTCATTTTATTAAAGCTATTTTCTCATTTTCAGTTATGTTAAGTAGTTTAAGTACTCAAAGAATTAAAAATAAAACTGTATATACATATGTAAATAAATAAATACATAAAATGTACATGTCATGTTTTCCTATGTTTGTGCTTTTTAACAGAAAGAGGTGAAGGATGTGTTTGCTGCCATCGTGTTTGAGGCAGCATACAGTTTAGGAAAACACGTTGTGGATGGACACCAGGACCGTGACCTTCCCTCACTCACTCCTATTTTACGCTGGAAAAAAGGAGAGAAGATCGCTTCAAAGAACGAGGTTTGAAATTTCCACCTTTATTACACCCCGCATATTAAAGTTCAAATATAACTCAACCTTTTGTGCCAAATAGAAATACTGGAGATGCCAAAAAAACTAAACCAATTGTCTTGAGAGGACTGCACGGAATAAATCCATTCAGAATGACTTAACATACACAACATTCACAAACAAACATTGTACAAATGACAAATCTAAATATTATCCTGAATGTGTGTGGAAACAATGTGAATGTACTGAAATGTGTCTGTGCAGAAATACAATGTGTGATCAGTGCTTCGAGAGTTTGTTTGTGCATCAATTTAAAGGATTCACACATGCTTAATGTACAACTACTGTATGTCACTACATCATCTTTACCTTGACTACAGTCCGTATCCTTCAAAACTTTACTAGCAAAGTGCTGGTTTGCTTCATACAGCCGTGAATGATTTCTTTATAGAAGATCTGCTTTAGGTTGATTGTTTGAATGCATTTGCATTTACATTTTAATACCTTTACAATGGTCTCATATACTACATTATTTTAATTTACTCTGTTTCTCACCTTCTACTTATTTGCCATTGGCATCACCCAGCAGCTCAGGATGCCAGAAAGTACCCATTCCTCTAGTTGTAAATGTGGTTTTCGTTAGCACTCGATGATGGCTGTTGACTCTTTGTGAGAGGAATGTGGAAGATTGATGAATTTATTTGCCAACACCCTACTTCATAACCCACCCTCTCGTTAGGCCACATGCTTTTCCCTCTCAGCTTGAGGAAACAAGCCGCTGGCATCTTTCAGCGCGTCAGGAATCCATTACGAAGGAATCTGAGGCTATTAGTAACCGTGCAGTTTGTCTGTAGCGCTAAAGCAAAGGTGTCGATGTCTCAATCTGTCCAACACGGCACTTTCTTGTGCATTATGCTTGAAACCACGATTCAAATACTGGAGCTTTCAAAATTTCCCATCGAGTGTGTGAAGTCTTGCACAACAGCACCCTCTAGTATATCTGTCCCGTCTCGGGTTATACTGGCGGTGAGGTGGTGTAAACATCCTGTGCTCTGTTTGACTCTTCACAGACATGGTTTGAGAAGAACTGTCTGTCGGAGGACTGCGCCGCTGACCTGAGGCTTCATGGGAAACTGCTGCTTTCTGGGTAAAGCCCCTGGTCTTCTCCTGCTTTCAGTAGATTTACGTCAGTAGGGTTGAGTCTGTGGGTGTGGACACATGCTTGGCTCTCCAGCGGCCCATGACGTCATTCATTAGCAATGCTTAAGGAGGTCCTGCAGTCTGCTTCCCAATGGTCTGGTTTCCCTGTAATCAAAAGTGTTTCCTTAAATGCTGAACCTTCATGGATAGCGGATGATTTCAGTGCTTACAGTATGTGCTAGTAATTGAAAACACATTTTACTGAAATAGCTACAAAACAAGCACTCATGTTTAGTATCAGGAAAATTCAGTCTATTTTTAGGACCATATTTAACTTTAAAGTTGCCAAATGAAGTACTCAGCAATGCATAATAAATCAAAAATTAAGTTTTGTTATATTTTACCATAGGAAATGTACAAAATATTTCAATGTAATGTGATCTTTACTTAATATCCTAATAATTTTTGGCATAAAGGGAAAATTGTAAAAATTTGACCCATGGCTATTGCTGCAAATATACTGTGTGATTTAATTTAATTTATTTATAATTCATTGTTATCTTAATTTAATTTAATTATAAAATATGTGTTACTTCAGTAATATGTAATACAAACGTAGATTAAAATAATAAAACAATTCTTAATCACAATACAGTAATAAATTCGTAGATCTAATAGTCTTGAGAACATAATCATAATGCAAAGATATTAATTGTTTTTAAAATAGACTTTATTTTCCTTTATGCTAACTTTATTTTCTCATTTATTTTGATTTGAATATTTTAATTATCAAAGTTTAATGATACTACTTCAGGAAACATTAAATTGATAATTGAAGAATAAAATAATATAATAATTCATTTCACACTAAAGTCATGAGAATACGCTAACTGTCATGAAAAAATATTGATCGAAATATGACGCAGAGTTTTTTTTAAAATTTATATTAGATTTATATTTATGCAAACAGCAGATTCATTTATTAAAAGAGAAGGAACAAAGCAATTTGCCAAAGAGCCAACGATACTCATAGTACACAAACAGCAGGTTTCTTGAGATTAATCGTGTCATATTTGTCTCACTTTTTTCTTGTTTCTGTCATCTTCCCAGGCGTTACATCAGTTCTCATCTGGCTCTTGGTGGAGTGAGAAACGTCTCGTTAAATTTAACCCTCTCTAATGCTGGAGATGATGCCTACGACACCAACATCTACTTTAACTTCTCCAGAGAGGTTCACTACATCAACTTTTTACAAAGAGTAAGTCAGTGATACTGTATATTTGCTGCTGTTTTCTCTACGCTAGACCTTTGACTACTGACTTACAGTACAGGCTCCTTCAGTTTGCAGTTTATTCTGGACATTTGCTTCAAACTACATTTTCCAATATCAGATTGATTGGTAAACTTCCAAATCCAGTCTGAGTGACTCCTCAGATGTTTTCATTGGTAGACACCGATTTAATAAAACCTACTGAAAATGACATAAAGTCGGCTAATTTGACAGAAATTTTAGACCATTCTGTTTGTAATGTGCACCAGGCGGCCCATGGGTGTGCCATAAACATAGTGCCAAATGGTGACAGATAGGTCCAATGACATGGACTGGAAAATGTGACAAGCCTGAATCCTCCTTTCTAAGGGTATGTGATCATCATATCCATTTAAAGGGACAGATTCAGGTTCGGTCAGCAGAGGAAGATACAGGAGGAAACAGGAGGAAGTGCAGTTTCTTGCAGCTGGTCAGTGTATCGTTATCTCAGGATTCTCGAATGTGTCTCACACTGACCTCCGGCTCTGTGTCTCTGTTACATTCCCTCATGCTCTGTTTCCCTGCTGAAAAGCATTCTGTAGTTATCAGCAAGAACATTTCCTCCTTTTGAGACACTTTAAGATTGCTAAACAGACCACTTTAAAATGATCTCAGCTTTTTTCAAAAAGAGTGGAACTGTACACATTAATGGATGATCTTTTACTTTTAATGGATGAAACTTATGTGTATTTGATCATGTGATTCCTAATTGTGACCTTTTCTATATTTTTTTAACAAGAAGAAAACACAGAAGAGGCAAAAATGTACTGTCAGTAGCTGACAGAAATACTACTTCTTAAAAGGATATTTCACCAAAAAAAAACACACATACAGAATATATTTTTAAAACTATTTACATGTATTTATTTTTCTATATTTACTGTATAATCATAAAATTTATATTAGAATAAATGTAATATATAAACATAACATTTTTCTTAAATATACAGTATACATGCATGTGTGTGTATTTATACAGTGTATGAATATACCATCACACACACATATATTATAAAAAAAAACATTTATTTTGTATGCGAATAATCACAATTAAGACCATCATTTGTTTTTGAATTCCGAAATCTTTCAGAAAGAATTCAATCATCCTTAACATAAACATAGTTTGTCCTGAGTCTGTTTTTCAAGTGCTCAGGTTTCACTCTATATATCCTCGTGTTTTGATACAGACAGAGCTCCTAACGTTGTTTCACCATCTTAAATTTCATTGAATAATTTCTGGAGCATTACCTCTCTCATCTGAAAGTAATTCCTCATGATGGTTGAATAGAACGCATGCAGGGCGTCCAGGTGGAAGTGCATTGTGAGAAGACACAGGGGCCACTCTTTGTTTGCTGTTCTAGTACTATACGCGCAGCAGGATGCCTCTAATTACCTAGCACCGTGAGAAGCCGTCTATGTTGATGTGACCTGCCTCCTTCAGAGAGCTTCAGCTCTCCGGCATGCCGAGTGTGAACTGGCGCTCGCCTCTTGTTTTATAGTAGGTCCTGTTGTCTCTGTATTTGTCTTGCAACCCAAACCATCTGCAGCAGTGAATTGGTTTCAGAAGCTCTATCGCACCGTTTAGGTGGCCCCGGGGCCCCTCTGGCAAAGAAACACACTCAGTGTAATTAGATAAACGGTGTATTGTCCTTCTATTAAATTGCAGCAGGTGAAGCGAAGACCTTCAAATTGGTGAGCAAATGATTAGATTAACTTCAGTGTTACTGAAGCACTAAAAGACGGGGCCAAGAGAGCGAAACAAGCTGGTTGGAGATGAAATATAAGAGTTTATTTTGCAGTCGCACAGCCAATGAATACATCATTTGCGATTTGTTAATGTTTCAGTTTAATAACACACAGAGCAGAGAGTACTGACTTAATAAAAACACATCTTTACTTCTTGAACACCACAGAATACAATGACCAAAAGAGTAGTGACAAGACACAAGAAATAATTGACAAAATTGTTTGAAATGGTTCAACAATAGATTTAACGCTGAAAAGGGAGACTGTTGCTAATGGCTGTGAAATGTTAGTAAAAAATGCTAACATTCGAAATTTTAAGGTCAGTAATATATACTGTACAGTTTCTACAAAATATGAAGCAGCACAGCTGTTTTAAACATTCATAATAATCTGAAATGTTACTTGAGCAGCAATTAACATCTTAGTTTGATTTCTGAGGATCATGTGAGACTGAAGACTGAAGTATTGCTGCTGAAAATTTTAAATATATAATTAATAAAATCATTTTAAATGGTACTAAATGGTTCCCAGCTGCCTGCTGTTCTCCGTGGGAGCACCGTTTGTTTGGCAACACTTTGGAGTTAAGGAAATAGATGACATTCTTGAACTCAAGTTGTCCTTGAGTTTTCCTGCTAGGGCTTTAGAGGACGTTGTGTCAGAGTGTTACTTATTTAAATCCATTTGATGAAGACAAAGGGTGCGTCTCCTCACCGGGGCCAGACGGCGGAAAAAGTGCTGAGCAAGAGGGAGATGACTGTATAGATAATGTTGAATGATTTCTGCCACATATCGTACGTGAGAGATCTTACACCACTTTTGAGGGCCATATTATGTAAATAGAAAAATGTGACAACATTACCAAATCTAAATAGTATAAAGCATTTTGAGGCTGATGTGAAAAATGCAACTGAACACACTTTGAAGTCTCTTCTGCTCACCAAGGCTACGTTTATTCAATATATTTTAAACTGTAATGTATTCCTGTCAGAAAAGTTGTATTTTCAGCATGTTTACTCCAGTTTTCCGTGTCAAATGATCCTTTTAATATGCTGATTTGCTGCTCAAGAAGCGTTTATTGTTATTATCAGTACTGAAAGCAGTTGTGCTGCTTACTATTTTTATGCATTTAAGCATTAAACTTATTTGGGGATTCTTAGATTAAATGAAAGATTTGTTTTATAAATGTATTTTGGTAAATATTGGGTCATACTTGGTCAAAATATCTTTTGGTAAATATATGTCACTTCTGGTCAAGTTAATGCATGCTTGCTGAATAAAAATATTTAAAAAAGACCACATTTGAATGATAGAACTGTATCAGACATATTTGAGTATCTGTGCCTAATATCATATTTAGAGGAAGCTGAACTACAGCCAGAAAGTGTAAAAATGCATGATGCCGTGCGGATATGGACTGCAGACCGCAAATTGTCAACCACAGAGCACTCTTGAACTTAGAAATGATTAACCGGCCACATTTATTCCTCAGTGCCGCCAGTCGAGGTGCCCTGCTGTACGTTACCAGCACTCCGATATGGGGAAACCAGGGTGTTCGCGAAAACACTTCAGTCGAGTGCAGAACGTGAGGCCAAAGCCTCAAACTCTTCCCCAGAGAGCCGCCAAGTGCATGAAAAATGAGTTTTGCAAACAGTCCCAGGCCTTCCTGCACCCCCTCAGCTGCTTTTGACTATTTATTGATGTATTTTCTCCGGGAGCAGTTCTTGTTATTGCTGCAACATCGCTAAGAATAGCTTCAATATAAACTCAAGAATGGGAACACGTGCAGGACCTCACGTGGAACTCCAGATCCCAGAGTTAAGCGCTCATCCTCTACATTGTTCCAGCATCGTGAGGCCGTCTGGTTTATCAGAGGCTCTCTGCTCTTTAAAAGGACAACTTGGGGAACTTTCGCTCGAGGAATGCTCACTCCTCATGGGCTCGAATCTCAATTGTTTACACAAACCAGCCGGTGCTGCTCTGCTGTGTTTAGAAAAAGTTCTTAGCTCTCACTGGCAATTGTCCCTGTTACTGTTCTCCTACAATGCATGTGAGAATACAGTCCCATTTATTCATATAGCACTTCATGCAACGCAGTTTGCTTAAAGGATCTTCTCATTAATAAACATGAAAATAGCAGTGTTTATGTTGTAAAATACATGAAGTGTAATTGTAATTGAGCTAAGCAGCTCTTCTAAGAATAATGTCATTGTTCTTGCAAAGTTTTATGAATTATTAAAACAACAGCTTTGTAGAAGATAAGTGTCATTTTTCAGCTCAGTTTGGTTGGTCATTGATTCAATTCAGTGTAATAAATGTTACATCATCAGTTATAAAACAAATGAAATGTAATCATTTTTGATCAGTTATCAATCAAAGTTCATCAATTACTTTATGAAACTGGTTTATTTCAGCTATAAAGCAGCTTAACAGAATGCTATGGTGTCATTATTCATTATTCTGCTTGGTTTAGTTTGATGTTTACTCGGTTTGTTTGATCCATTGAAGCATGAGCTTTCACGACGCTCTACTAGTGTGCACACTTGTCAAGTCAAGTCAAGTCACTTTTATTTATATAGCGCTTTTAACAATACAGATTGTAGCAAAGCACTGAACATCA
>JAUCMS010000022.1:16890889-16913866 GCA_032357445.1 Enteromius radiatus | reverse complement strand
TCTTATCCCTGATTCGTGGAATTGGTAGTGTTACAACTCTCCCTGTGTTTCAACTATACCCGGTCTCCCCTACATGTAAAGTGTAACAAGGACACCTTGATAAGTCGTTTTGTGTGTAGCAACCTAAAATATTTTTGTGTTAAATCTCCTTCGCTTCAGCTCAAATTTCATGAATATTTTAACATATTCAATCCAGGCATCAATTACCACTAATATCTTTAGTAATAGAAAGTTATAGGACTTAAAAAAAAAATGAATGAATACCTGTAGGATACGATAAAGCATTCCTCTTACGGTTTGAATTTCATCAGTCGTGAGGGATTTCATAATGAAACCTTAACTTGGGTCAAGGTCCCAAAAATGAGTGGTATTTTCATATGCTCCATTTCATTTTATTAAATAGATATTTTAATGGCCATATGTATGACAGCAGGATTGCATTTGCTGCCAGTCAAAATTTTCACTACCATAAGATGGGATCATATTTCTGCTCATCGAGGCTGCATTTATTTGATCAAAACTAATTGTTAAATATTATTGCAGTTTAAAATAACTCTTTTCTATTGTAATATATTTTAAAATGTAATTTATTGCTGTGATGCAAAGCTGATTTTTTAGCATCATTACTCCAGTCTTGAGTTTCACATGATCCTTCAGATCCTTCAGATCCTTCAGAAATCTCAAGTTTGAAAACGGTTATGCTACTTCAAATTTTGACAAATTTTTTTCAGGATTATTAGATGAATAGAAGTTCAACGGAAGGGTGTTTATTTAAAAATAGATATGTCTTTACTGTCATTTTTAACTTAAAGTATTCACTCTGAATACAAGTATTAATATATATATATATATTGTATTTTTTAACAGTAAGGTAACGTGTGATTACGTGTACTTTCATAATTTGTCCACTTTTCCACCCTGTATGCCGACACTCAGCAATTATATTTATGTTTCACAGATGGGTTTCTTCAGGAGGCATTACAGAGAGATCATAGAAGCTGAAAAGAACAGGAAGGACAGCGATGAAAGCTGGGACTGGGTCCAGAAGAGCCAATGAGAGCTTGGATTGGGTTCAGAAAATCCAATAAGCTGCTACCTTCACCACGGCTCTCTCCTAAGACCCAGACCCTCCAGCCTTCCATATGTGGAAGAAAAGAATATTCTCCAGATTTTTCGGAGGTTTGACACTTTTTGTTTGTAGTTGATGGTGATCTAGCTGATGTTCGAGGTGACCGTGTGGAACTCCTTTGATCCCAATGGGACAGGCCTCTTGCCAGTGGGTCTGAAGAGACTGAAAGAGAGACTTCCTGGAATGAATGTGGATATCGTGTCAATACTAGCAGACAATTACAACCCTCAGGGCGCTGTTGAAAAGCAAAAATCTATTTTTTATAAAATGTATTCCATACTGTATAGAAGAGAGCTTCAAGAGTTGTTTTTAAAGCACTGATGTCTGACACACACGCCAAAGAGTTGATGTTATTCCTTCACAGTGTTCTGGTGCACATCAGTTTTCAGATGAACCTTGAAGATGGATTGTACCTCTTTGTCCCCTCAAGATGTTAACCGACAAAGAATGCAAAGCAAACGTTGGTGTCCTATATTCGGACAACTTGAACAAAGGAGAACGACAGAGGAGATGCAAAGCGAAGATGTTACTGCTCGAGGAGTAGTTCACCTCAAAATGAAAGTTTGCTAAAACATGTACTCATCATCAGGTCATCTAAGATGTAGATGAATTTGTTTCTTCATCAGAACAGATTTGGAGAAATTACATCATTTACTCAGCAATGGATGCTCTGCAGTGAATGGGTGCCATCAGAATCAGGATCCAAACGGTTTATAAAAGCATCACTATAATCCACACGACTCCATTAAAAGTTAGAGTAGCTTGATACATCTTTTTAGTTACAAATGCAGCTTTTTACTTTTTGAGACTTGGAGTGGTTTTATCAGCTGTTTGTACTCTCATTCTGACGGTACCCATTCACTGCAGAGCATCCATTGATGAACAAGTGATAGAATGTTACATTTCTCCAGATCTACAAACTCAAAATATTGGATGGCCTGAGGATGAGTTTTCAGACAGTTCTCATTTAATTTCAGTCCAGTAAACAATGTACTTTCCTCGGCTTTAATGTTTTTTGTTTAGTAATATGTGAAATTCACAGTTTAGAGCATTATTTGTACTGCACTGGATTTTGACCCCACTGAAAGATGCATGTTATTCCAAAAAAAAAAGATCCCGTCTTCATAATCTTTCACAAAGTATATGAACTTTTTCTGTTTTTGTTTTTTTGTGTGTGTGTGTGTGTGTGTTCTTTTTTTAACCACCTGTAAAATAGAAGCTGTTCACAATCTAATCAGTTCCTAATGGATGAAATCTAATACCACTCTACAAATTCTCCTTGTTTCACCCAGAAACCACCCAAATGGTTGACCTCAAGATCTCAAGATAGGTTTTTATGCAAGGGGCACATTCCAAGTTATGAATTACAATTCTACTCATTTCTATAAAAATAGTTTAATCTGCCATAATCTCCAAAAAATTCCTACAGCATGTTTTAAATTACTCTTCTACAGTAAACGGGACACCTTATAGTATGTCACCTGCTTTTTAAAGGGATATGTTCACCCAAAAATGAAAAAGCTGTCATTAATTACTCATCCTCATGTCGTTCCAAATATCTTCAGAACACAAATACACATATTTTTTATGAAATACGAGAGCTCTCTCACCCTCCATAGACAGCAAGGGTAAAGATCAAACAAAGTAAAGTCTTCATTAACAGAAAAATGAAATTGCAATTTTAATTTTGGGGAAGGCAAGGAACTATCCCTTTAACAAGTCCCATGACAAGTTTTTTTGGAAGTTAAGCAAGTCTTGGATTTAACCATGCAGGAGTGTGTAATAGCCTAAAAATAGGTGGGAATGTGCAGTACTTCATCACTAGGCACAAGCTCGTACTTTGGAGCTTATGGGAACAGCTTGTTTTAAATCAACATTTTGAACTTCACTCAGAGCGCCGTTCGCTGTCAGACTTGGACATGGAGCCGGAGTCGTTTTATTCAGTAAACTCTGGTTGCTTACGTTTTGCATTCTCCTCTAATTTAGGGGTTCGTTGGAAAGAGACCATTTCTTTGACGTTTACCAACTGATCAATAGCTTTGCAATTGGATATTAGATGATCGCTGGAAGATTCTCCAAAAAATATATCTCGTATTATTTGATCAATAATCACCACTGGCATGCCCGGCCCAACACCAGGTTCTTGCATAGGTGTGTTTCAGAGAGACACATACTTGACATTGTAAGTGTGTAACCTAACTGTGAGTGTTGTTGCCATTATCACCTATTTTGAGCATTTTAGAATAAACTACTGTCACTGATGTTTTATAGATGTATTGAGAAATATGTTTGTTGTACAAGCTCAAGCTGTATATTTATCTACTGAAACTGCTTTTTTTAAAATTAAAAATCACAAACAGATGTTTCGTCTCAGATTTGTTTAGTGTTTCTCGTTGCACTGATGCCCTCTAGTGTAGTACTAGTGTACTGTTTACAATGCATTGTGGGGTTTAATGTCCGATTTTTTCAGTATGTGAGTATTATAGAGTATTATACAACAATACATTATAAAAAGTAAATGCTTAAGAGTGTGAATTCAGAAGGTGGTGTGCAGTTATCTTATAAATATATTTAAAATTGTTCTTTTGTATTTTATGTAGTGCTTTAGTACCATTGAGATACTATTAGTTTGTTTTATTTTTACTTAATATTGTAAATTGTTTGTTTTTATATTTTTATTTTAGATAAGTGATTTTGTTGCAGAGACAGAGAGAAAAATTAAAAAAGTTAAAATCTAAATTTTATGTTTATTTTATTTAAAATTTGTATGGTTTTGGTTAATTATAACATTAGGTATAATTATCGGTTTTGTGTAAACTGTTGATACCTTTGCCAATATAATTAAATGATGAGTCAATTTATGAAAAATCTGTTTATATACAAAATAAAAAAAATATTTTCTGACTTTACATTTTTTAAGCTAAGTGGTTGCAATCCATTTATTTTTGCTACATTTAAATAAACAAATTTAGTTGACTTACCTTCGACATTTTTTAATTTTTAAAATGTAGCTAAAATAAATTGTTTGCAACCAATAATTACAAAAATATATGATTTTATTTTCAGTGTAGAATGGTTCATAAATACTGGAAAATGTATGCATTGTACTTCATTCTATTGCATTTCAATGCACTGTAATGTTTTGCTTTTGTTTTTCAATTTTAAATAAGAGTGATTTCTATTTAGATTGATGGATGGACATAAAAGTTGGCATCACAAGTTGTAGTAATGGAGAAAAGTACTAAGCATCTAAGCATATATGACCAACAAGCCTTTTAAAAATATGCAAAGGTTTTATTTGAACTCCGTTAATTGATTGTTTTAATCGTACTTGTATTATAAAACTGCATTAGCTCTTTATATCACTTAGTAATTAGGTTGGGGTAAATGACTTTGGTTGCCATGGGATATCTGAGAGCCAAACAAACAGTGCTGCCTCATAGTAGAAGCAATGCATTATTCATTATCTGCTATGGTGTGACAGGCAAAGCACTTGCATGGAGCTACTACACCACCAGGTAAATGCTTATTTTAATATGTAATTTAACAAAGATCATGTTCACCTAGCTGCTTATATTTTAATATTATTCCAGAAATGCCAGTATCTAAAATGGATTGATCTGACAATTGTTTAAAAGCTAAAATTAGAGTAAGGTAACATATATATTGACATGTATTCTGTTATAGTGTAAGAAAAATGGCATCTATACTGGAGGATGGCTTGATAAAAACAGGCTCAATAGAGCAGGTGGTGGCCCCCCTGTCCACTCACCTGTGTCACCTCATCCTACTCTGTGGGAGCGAGACAGAACTGGATGAATTCACCCGACTGGAAGCTGCAGCTACAGCCGTGGCCAAAGCATCCAAACACATGGCAGCTGTAGCAACAAGGTCAGTTTTGTTTATTTCTCTTGACGGTAGATGATGTAGCATATAAATAAATACATTATATATATATATATATATATATATATCACTGACAAAAATGCTTTGTTGCTTTAGAAGAAAGTTCTATAAAAGTAGGGGGAATTAGGTGGAAATATGGTATGTTCAAAAACAACTTGATGTTACTACAGGGCCTTTCACATCGCTTTAGTTCCAGAACTAAAAATACAGTGCTAAAGTGTTAAAGTACAATTGGTTGTGAACTATGAAATGGTTCCTGCGGTGTGACAGGCACTTATGGGACATTAGCTTGGTACCAAAAACAAAGACATGCTATAGTATTGCATTGTGGTTTGTACTAAATGTGTTAATGGCTCTACAGAGGATAGATATTCACATTGCACCACATGCTTTCTTATAGGTTAGTGGAAGATACCGATGATAATGTCTTGAAGATGGAAATGGATCCACTTGTTGAATCCCTGACTGTTTCTGGTCAGCACGTGCTCCTCGCCACCCAAAAGCTCAGCATACAACCAGAGATTGTAGATCACAGAGAAGAACTCATTGAAGCCACTCAAAATGTGCTAGTAGGTGTGGTCAAGGTAATTTTGTTGTTGTTATTGTTGTTTTAAAGGATAATAGCTGCATTCATAAATCAGAGAATTGTGGGATGTATTCTTATCCTGCAGATGAACTCAGCTCCTGGAGGGCCACAGTCCTGCAGGGTTCGGTTTCAACCTAAAATGTCGCCTGTAGTTTTCAAATAATCCTGTAGTACAAGGGTGACCATGTGTGGCATTTTCTGAGATATTTTAGGCAATATAGAAATCCTGGCCAGGACACGTCCTAGGAAAATGGCACATATGGCTACTCTATCAAGGACTTGATTAAATGCGATCTGTGGTTAAATATGGTGTCCCAACTTGTAATCCCTACTGGTACCAAGATGTGAACCTACAACCTTAGGTTTACGAGTTCGACTCTTTAACCATCAGGCCACTCTTTAGCTGCTTCATCTGCATTTAAATGAAGTTAAAGCTAAAAGCGGCAGGTTTTTGGATGTCTTCCTTATCCAACCCACCAATTTCAGGACTACATCAAGAAAGTGTGGAATCAAAAGGAAGAAAGTGGGGTTTAGGGTGCGTTTTGGGACACAGTCTTGGAAGCTCCAGTCCAGGAACTGGGTGTGGATGATCTTCATTCTGTGAAAAGACCTGAAAAATTCATATGGCATTCATAATTTATTTAGAGTCTTGGTGCAAGCTTACCCCTAACCCTAAGCCGGATTTAGTTAAAAATTTCAAATCTCTTGAGCTTCATAGAAAAATATTTACCACCAACCTCTGTAACTGTAATGCATAATGATTGATTCCTTTTTCTTTTGGTCTCTGTAGATCCTTCTAGTGGAAGATGATGCAACTGTAAGAAAGATCACTGCAGCTGCTGATTGGCTCTTGCAGTGTCTTACTCAAGTAGGAGCTGCAGCAAACATATCATCCTTATTGAAAGCATTTCAAATATACTCAAAGGCAATGCTGCTTCTTCATAACTTAGTGGTGGAAAGAATTCAGGAGCTGCGTGACGACAAACAACAGAAGCGTTTGAGGGCTTCTCTAGGAACACTGAAAAAATGTGTCTCCATGCTGCATACTGCCATGTACACAACCATCAAACATCCACACAGTGAGGAGGCACAGAGTGCAAAGCAGTACATCTTAAAGCAGGTGGACTCAACTGTAAATGACATCATAGCCACACTCAAGAGCAACTGTGGCCCAGCTGCCAGGGGTTCATGTGGATGCTACACCATAATACGGAACAAAATGCTAAGACTGCTTTCTGATCCTGCTCGTGTTAAAAATGGTGGTTTTGACATTTTACTTCGTGACCTAGTGTTCCACAGCATGGCGGTAGCAAACACTTCTCGCAGGGATATTCAGTTTGAGGTCGCTGCACACTCCAAGCAACTCCTTCAGCTCTGGTCAGAGATGTCACTACAAATGAAATGTTGTGATGATCAACAGCTTCCAAACACATGTGCTTCCTCGCTTTTAAATCAAATCCAGAAACTTGACAATGCTATGGTAAAGGCCACACAGTTGCGAGTAATGGACATATATGTCACAACTTCAACTCCTTTGGAACAGTTGGTGCACTTTGCGAGTTGCATCGTCCAGGATGAGCAAGATGAAGATAATTTGCATGTGGAAACACTTCAGGTTGAGTCCGAATCCTTCATAGCTCATGCTGACAAGATTATAGAAGTGGCTGGCTTCATCTCAGCTTTAGCGTGTGATGAGAAGAGTCTTGAAGGTGTAGAGAACTCAAGGGGATGCATCATGAGACTGAAACAAGCGATTTGTGTACTTGTGCAAAATCTAGAGGAAGACGAGGTGCGTTCAAGTGAAACTTTGGAAAAACTAAAAGAGATGCAACAGAGATGGTCAAAGGAGATGGAGCAGCTTTTGCATGCATGTAGTTGCATCATAAACGTGAAGGACTTTGTCTCTCTTGCTCTTCAGGGGATGCAGAGTAACTGGACGGAGTTTGTCGAGGCACATGAAGATGAAGATGCACAGTATCTCACTAAACAGGCCAGCTTGCTTATTGGCCATATGAGCTTGATAATCCAGCTTGTGAGAAAACATGTCAGTAAGAGTGACAATCCAATCTACCGTAATGGACTTCTGGTTCTCGTAAAGCAAGCAGAAGAATCTGCTGCCGAGGTGACAAGTTTTGTCACCGATATCTACTCTAATACCAGTCTTAGCAACGAGGCTTTCTCATTACTCTCTGATTGTGTTTCAACAGCCCTAAAACACTTTGATATCCTACGTGAAGGACTTGACGGTTTGCAGCATCCACATCTGCTTAGCCCTCTGCGGGAGGGGGCCCGCCAGTCTGCTGGTACCGTACCATGTGCTATGCCCATTTCAGAACACGAAAGATCAACTGCAGACCATCCTGATAAAACAGAAACAGAGTCTTCAGTGCAAAGTTCCAGTAGTGAAGAAATTCCATGTCAGCCCAAAAATGGTTTAGGGAATACAGCTGTTCAACTAATACTGGAGCATGATGTGCCAAACCCTGAAGCAGCATGGATTGCACCTGTCACAGAATTTAAATCTGTTATACAGCTCCATAATATTAATCTACTGCCTCTGTTGTGTGAAGTTGTCTGCATGACTAAAGGTAAAGATGTGGAGGCTCTTAACATGGCTTGCACTGGAGTTTTAGGACTCTCAAACAGCTATGCCCAAGCTACAAAAGAAGCTACCAGTGTCATAGACACAGCTGATAGCGAGGAAGTAGAAAATCTGCGTTCCAAACTTGTTTCCTTGACACCATTGCTTGTCCAGACAGCACAGGAAACAGCAATGAGTTCAGCCATGAGTACAGATGGCATTTATAAACACAGTACGGACTTCTCTGACCTCATCAAAAATGCCCGTAAGATATTGCTGCCAGTGGCAGGAATGTGGTATCATGCCGTTTACTCCATGTTCCTAAACTATGTACCCAATATGTTGGAGTCCATCACACAGGAACTCACAGAGGTCATGTGTTTATGCGCAGATGCTGTGCAACTTGTAACATCAGTGGATATAAAGGTGATGGGTGAGTGTCATGAGAGTATAATGTCTTTGCAGAGCAAGCTCCAAAAAGCTCAAACCAACACTAAGAATCTCATAGACGTAGTGGGTTCGAGACCAACTCAAACTGATGAACTTGATGGTCTCTGCATGCTTTGGGCCTTGTCTGTCCAAGTACTGTTGAACTCATTGGATAAGGTTGTGGGGACAGTTACAACTGATGGTAAGGGGCACAAAATCACACATCAAATGACACCCAAAAAGTGGTTGTCAGTAATGTCTGAGAACTCACTTCGCATACAAGAAGCCGCAAGACTGTCTTCGCTGAACTGTCGAGATAGCTATAAAGTTAAACTGCTAGGAGAACTAGAAGACGACGTGAAGACACTTACAGATTCCTACCTACAGGCTGCTGAAGAAGTTGGCATAGTGTCCGTCTCAAGCGTCCTGATGCTGGCGAAATCAGAGCTACTTCAGAGACAGCTTCAGATTAAAATAAAAGCACTTTCTTGTCTACTAAGCAAAGTTAACCATGATTATGTGACGGCCATTCAAGATGCTATTGCTTTGGCATGCTCGGTCCAAGCAGAACATAGTGACATGGAAACTGAAGACACTCTGGCACAGTTTGAAAGTGCTGCAGAATTGCTTATGCAGAATGTTAAAAGTGCCACAGAGTCCATTCAGGACTGTTTCAATTTCATTAGAGACCCGAAGGAAAGATCCAATCTGAGATTCATTAATGACCACTTAACATTTCAGATGTCAGACATTGTGAGTAGAGCCAGACTAATAGCAGAGACCCAAACTCTTGGAGACGCTCTCACCCTTGATATTCAGTCACAGTGCTGGTCAGCAAAGGCACATTACCTTGTTGAAGAAATCTGTAAAGTAGATGGAATTCTTGCAGTCACAAAGGAACAGATCAAGTGTAGTTTGCGGTGCAAAGAGTCTAGTGGAGTCTTCCGGACACCAAGTTTCACAAAAAAGGCGACACTGCACCCTCTGTCCAAAAATAATCAAGGTCCTACTAAAAGCAAACCAAGAACCAGTGTCCAAGATGTGTCCAATGAGGAACGAAATAAGGTAAAAAAAAGGGATGAATCATGTTATTGTTGAAGTTTTAGACCACATTCTGTGTCCTGCAAAGTTTAGTTCCAACTTGCCTTGACAAACCTGCCTTAAAGTTTCAAATATACCAAGCAAGACCTTGTTTAGCTGTGTTTGATTAGAGTTGGAGCTAAACTCTGCAGAAGACCGGCCCTCCAGGAACAAGTTTGGTGACCCCTGTTTTAGATCAAGCAATGTAACATGTTTATCTACCTCAGGAAGAGACATTCCAGAAGAGCCCAAGAGGTCCTGTGTTCAACTTAGCAGATACAACCCTTTCTTACACTTCCCTCTTTCTAAAACGAGAGACTGAGAAGTGGGATGACCAGGGTAACCAGATTGTCAAGGTGACAAAAGAAATGGCAGATAAACTGTATCACATGGCCCAGTACCTAAAGAAGAAAGGTCCAATCCAGGTCAGAAGCCTTAAAACCTTTCTTTTGTATAAAGGTTATGCTCCCATACTGACACAAGTTTGTTTCACCTGTAGACCAAAGATGCTTTTGTAACATCCGCAAAAGATCTTGTCTCAGGCGGCTACTCAATCACCCAGTTTGTGCGCGTCATAGCAGACCACTGTCTGGACAAGCATTGCACTGAGGAGCTCTTTGTCATTGCAGAGCAGATTCTGACCATTTCCAACCAACTAACCATCATTTCAAGGTGAGAGACAATCAATAGTATATCTCCCTGACTTGCATTAATTCTGACTGAAGGTCTTTCTTGCAGCTTCAGAAAGTTACGTTCTTCCTTTAATCACTGACACTTTCAAACATGTGCAAACAATAAATTAAACATGCAAAAATCTCATGTGACCCAAGGGGTGCATGGTGTCTCTCCAGTGTTAATGCAGTTACTCCTGGGTGCAAATCATCAGATGAGATCCTAGTGAAGAATGCACAGAATCTACTCCAGACAGTTATCCAAGGAGTACGAGCAGCAGAGACTGCCTGCATCAGGGTAAGAGAGACTGAGAGTTTGTAAGATTGTGAAGGAGCATTATGCTCCATAAAATAAGTAGAAAGTAGTGGTGTCTATCTTCTCTTGTACAATATTTAGCATGCTTAACTTTGGTTTAAATGACTTTTTCTAAATGTACAGGGTTTGAAACAGCCTGAGCCAAACTCAGAAGCAGCAAAGGCAGCAGCATTCTGTTTCCAGTGGAAGAAGAGTCTCCTTATGCACCGAGCACAAGAACAGCTGAACCCAGAAACTGATGATTTGGGTCTACGAAGAACTTCCCCAAATTCAACAGCACCCAGCCTTGCACCACCCATCAACGTGTTAGATAATTACAAATGAGTAAACACAAAATAAAGGGTCTTAATTTTGCCTTTAACTTTTGGATATTCTGTTGTTATTGTATATTAAAAAACCACATTGATTCATACTTTTATTTGAGCCTCACAAACCAAACTAAAAATGCACAATGAACACAATGTACTTTACTAAAAAATACAAAATATATTTATTCTGAGGGCACTGATTAATAACATTAAGTGAATAATCAAAATATAATTTTTTTTTTATAGAATTTTATTATCAGTGTCCAAGTAGAAATTGCAGGCCTGATCTCATTTAGAAATAATTTACTGTAAAACTATAAAAAGATACCTCTTCTAATACACGTATTTATGTTTAAGCCTACTGACTAAAACAAAACTGTAGAAAAAGGACAATGCATTATGTCGAAAAAGGAAAAGATTTCTAATGTAAATCAAATTTCGAAAATCAATCCGTTCAATATTTTTCAGTATTATTATTTACACTAGCAATGTGGGTTTTTTTTTTTTTGTCAGAATTATATATGTAATGTATATATTTCAACATGTATTTGAAGAGTTGTAAATGCATTTTAGAAGTATGATTCTAGAAGTATGAAGTTGCTCAGCTGGCTGCTATTGTGATGGGCTTCACAACACAAAATTAACATCCATTTAAAAACAGAATCACTTAATCCATTTTATTTTATTTTAGACATCGAATTTAAAAAAAAAAGCGACTGCAGTATTTAAATTCCCTTACTAGCATTTCTGTCAGAATGGTAAAAGAACACAAAAGCAGTTCAGCAATTTCAGTGGAAAAACATATACAAATAAAATAGAATTATCTAAGCAAAAGAAACAATGCCAATAAAAAAAAGATGAAAACAAAAAAGTTATTGTAAAAATAAAACCATTTACAACAGAGACTCTCTGAATGGAATCTCATACGAAAAGTCATCACAAACGCTTTGATGAAGTGCACACTCGACATGAATGAGACACAGAAGTGCTGTTATATTACAGTGTTCATATATACTTTGTATGTAGTTGCGCGATAAATACTGTGGGAATTTAGCAAAAATTTCATCTTTTCTTTTCTTGAGCTTTAGGCATTACACAGTACTACAAATATGAATACTTTAAGCCACACGTCCCTTTTAACTGCTGACAGCAACAGAACCATTGCGTCACTGATATTACATATACTCACCAGTTTAGCAGACTCTGCTTACCAAAGTCTCCATATACCAGATACTTAAAATGTCCTTTCCTATCCAATGAGAATCTTTGCACAAGAGGCCAAAAGAAAAATAGATCTGGTTAGATCATGATGCAATAGTGGAGAATATATGTACAAACAAATATAAATAAATAGAAAAGCTTCATATACATGCAGGATGAATACAAAGAACAGATTTACAGAATACAGTAAATGCATGAGCTATATTCAGTATAGGTGTGTTTACTGACAGAACGGAGAGGCTGTGGGGTCAAAGGTTTTAAAGACATCCCTCAAGGGCCTGTCTTTCTTCTTGCTGTCTTTGTCCTCTTCATCCTCTTGTGGAGCCCCAGCAGCAGGGCCCACTGGTTTGTTCTGCCGAGGGTCAGTGTAAGCAGGCCGTATCAGTCCTGCTAGTGCCTGGATAGGCAAGTTGTGCACAGCGGGAGCTGCCGGCCGAACTGGCGAGCAAGGAGACGCTGGCATTACTGTAGGCACAGGAGGATTCGACGGACAGCCACTGGTGTTGCTCTCAGTGTCATCAAGTGGAGTTTTTTCGTCTTTTTCCACTCCTGTTCCCTGTGACGGCGAGGCATGTGGTGGAGAGCTCGGAAGCTTCACAGACGGCTTTAGGATACTTGGTTTTTTAGGGTGCTCCTCACTTTCACGTTTCGGGGAGAGCAGGCTGTGATTGCGTGGATCGTATAAACTTATCCCGCTTAACAGAGTGGTTGGGCTTTCAAGACCAGCACCCATTGAAGATGCCAGGCGGGGAGCATATGGAGGCAACTTTTCAGATTCGGGCTTAGTGGAGGAGCTAACCGCTTGGTTTGAAGATCCACGCTGTAGCCGCGGATCAGAAGCTCCTGGACTCTCCCTCATAGCTGGCAGCTTGGAGTCTAGGCTTCCAGAACGACTGATTCTGGGATCGAGAGTTTTGTGAGTACGTGGGTCCACGGGCTTGTCCGGGTGGTGGTGGCGAGTATCTAGAGCCCTACCAGGAGGACTGCCGAGTCGCCCGACTCCCTCTTTGAAGCGGGCGGCTGCCAGACGTGGATCAGGAGGTGTTAGGGCTGATGATGGAGGGTGATCCGGTGGGGAGGAAAGACTACGGTTTAGCTGAGCATCTGCGATTAAAGGTGGGAGCGGAAGATTTATAGAGGGCTCCTGTTTGGGAATCAATGCAGGAATGAGGTCCTCTGGAGCCCATACCACGGCTTGCGCAAATGCCGGGCGCTGGAGGAGAATGTCCACGCGGATGTGACTGAACTGCTTGATTTGACAGCGAGGGTCTCGCAGCGCGGCTCCAGGGCTGGGATCCAATGGGATCAAGGCTGCTCGTTCCCTTAGCTCTCTCTCACATTCGTCATCATCCTCCCCGGCAGGAGGTTTGTGGGACATGGGGGGGTTTGGGTGGCGATGAGGATCAGGTTTGGAAGAGTCCAAAGGTTTCATCTTGCGTGGGTCTCTGGCAAGCCTGGGGTCCCCGATACCATCTCCAGCGTCTTTCCTGGGATCTGGGGGCCGCTGACGTGGGTCAGTTTTTATTCGAGGATCGTTGGGCAAAGCTCGTTCCTTCTGGAGTCTGGGGTCAGCTGGTCCCATGCTAGACTGGTTTTTCAGCATGTCATTCTGCTTCTTTAGAGTATTGAGGATGGCTGTTACACTACTGCCCTCTTCCTCATCACTGGAGTACCAATTAGGGGCTTCATCTAATAAACAGAAATTATATTAGACTATGAAGATTCAAATAAAACCAAACCTTAATCAGAAACTTCATATTTTAAACCTACTACTATTAATATTCAATTTTAAAATGTATTTGACTATATATAAAAAGTTATGACGCTGGTTCCCTCGCTAAAGGCCAAAAGATTTTTTCCTCTGGCTCCTGTATTACTGCAAAATTGCAAACTGCAAAAAAAACTCTGTAACAAATAAAAGTTTAGGATTTTAACAAGTTCACAATAATCTTCGCAAAATATTTATTTAGACTTTTAAAGCCTAAAAACAATCTGCAGAAGAAGAAAAGCTAATGTTTAGCTATTAACAAAATAAACCATAAATGCATGCCTTCAGTGTCAAAATTAAGCTTCTTACATAATTTTTAGCTTCTTAAACATTTTTGTCTTTACTTCAAATCTACAAACTGAAAAGTTTAAGAACATTTTGCAAGAGTGCTAGTATAAACAAAAATATGCTGTAACAGTAAGTAGATTCATTTTCCTGTTCATTGTGATTACTTTTAACGCCCCCAACAATCTCTGTAGCCACTTGTTAGAAACCTTTTTTTCTTCAAAACACATAAAATATCACAAGTGATGTATTTTACGACCTAGAAAAAAATGTGACAAGTTTGTGTTAACCACCGACCAAAAAGCCAATAAAAATCCCCACTGACTTGGATGGATCAAATAAAAAAACTTAATTGTTTTCCAGGTTATGGTACACCTGCATCACTCCACTTTCTGGGGTTAAAGCAATATTGTTTCAAAATGTTTCCACTACTAACCTTTCTCTCTGATGGGAGTTGCAGACCCTTGTCCCTCATCCCTGTGAGTGTCCGCATCTTGCTTGTTCTGGTTGAGATGTAAAAGCAGAGCTGGAAGGAAGTCCTGCATCCCACTGGAATCAGCATTACCATGTGACTGTGAGTCCTGCATGGGTCTCTCATCTGTAGACACAATGGAAAACAGGGCATCAATTGAATAATTTTTAATAAATATCATATACTTTAAGAGCATCTATTATTGGAGAAAATACAAAATCATGCTAAATAAAGACCTACCACCTTGGGCCAGAGACTGGCTGCTAAACAAATTCTTGAAGAACTCTGAGGGCATCTGGCCCATGTTTTGGAAAGGCAATTTCATTTGCATGTCAGGCACAGGTTGAAATGAAGCCCCCTGTTGAGTCAGTGGAGGACGGTTCATGTGCTGCATGTTTCCATGAAAAGAAGGTGGCGGGCCTGGAGGCGGCATAGGAGAGCACTGGCCAAAACCCTGCGGTGGAGGTGGACCTGGTGGGCTTTGGGGCATTCCTGGACCTGTGAATGGCAGGGGAGGGCTCCCTATGGAGCCTGGATGAGGGGAATGGGAAGGATTGGGCGGAGAAGACATCATATCGCCAGCTTGCATATCCTCAGGGCTACTGCCAAACTGTTGACCACCTTGAAACTGTCCAGCAGGGGGAGATGTACTGTTGTAGAAATTGGGCCTGCAATGAAAACCACAATGAAACAAATAAAAGCCCAAACAGCAACAAAAACATAGCAATATTCACTTAGACTATTGGGGGAAAACATATTTTTTTCTATAATAATAATAATAATGAATTATTATCTACAATTACAATCTACAATGCCAATTTGTAACTGGTTGTAACTGTGGTTCTGAATTAGAGAAATAATGATCTTTATGAATGTAGAAATAAGTATTGAATATGAAAATATTTTTATTGATATTGCCAACTTGTGAATATGGTATAAGAAAAAGCTAAATTATAATGCTAAAGCAGGTTATATGATGTGTAAACAGACAAAACGTATAATATATAATATAAACCAAACATTCTGGATGCAAACAATCAGTGTTGAAGGAATAGTTAACCCAAAAAGGAAAATTCTGCCATCATTTACAAAACTGTTTTCCAAATTTCTTTGATCTGTTGAACACAAAGGAAGATATTTTAAAGAAAGTTTGTTACCAAGTCTGTTCTGGGTCACCGTTGAGTTCCATAGTAGGACAAAAATACTACCCAAAACAGCCTGGTTACAAACTTTTTTCTAAATATCTTCCTTTGTGTTTGGCAGAACAAAGAAATTCATACAGATTTGGAACTACTTGAGGGTGATTAAATAAGTACAGAATTTTCATTTTTGAGACAACTATTATTTTTAGAGGATTAAGTCAATAAATTCCAACAATACCTTAGAGCAATCTTCTGTGCCAGGTCCACGGTAGGTTGAACTTTAATCTCAAACAGAGAGGGGATCTTCTTTCCTCCATCCGCTGGACTTCCAGGACCAGGAGTGGGTAACAATCCAACTCCTGGAGGTGGTTTAGGAAGTGGAGCTATTCCTTGTTTTCTCAAATCTTCTAACTCCAGCTCATCCTCATTGACAGTTTCCTCATCTGTATTTAGAATCTAAAATGTGCAACAGCAATTAGGTTTCCAATGTGTGATTTAATAATTTATCCTGACATTCAAGAGTTCCAGAGATGATGTTAAAACTTAAACCAACTTCATACCTGGACTTCTTATAATATACTAAAATAACACTGGAAGTGGACAGTTAATAAGACATTTTATTATGTCCGTTTTTTTCCCAAGTTGCCTAATTGTTTCAATTATGCATATAGGGCTTGTGTAAATATTAATTCAAGCATTTGAAAAAATGTGTGGGTTTTTTTTATGGAAACTGGATATTTAATCACAAGTCCATACCTTCTCCAAAAGTTCCTTGGTAACATCGGTTAAAGGTTCATGGGAGAACTTGCAGTTGTCTCCTTGATAACATTTTGCTCCAGTGTGAAAGAACTTGCAAGGATACTCACATACACTTTAGGGTCAAGGTCCAAAACAAGAAACAAAGAGAAAACACTTTCTTTTTTCACTAGCGTCATATTCATGATAATCTACTACTGTTCATTTATAAAACCTTATCCAGGAAATCTTTCAAAAGGATATTGTGCATGTATATACAGATATCTCCTTTGGTACAATATCCCTGGACATAAAACTTGCACAGTTCTTTCTTCTTTCCTGGAACAACATTATCATGTTCAAACTTGCACTGGTCCCCCTGTGAAGCATTAAGATCACGTTACAGCTGAAATTCAACAAATAAAATACTGTTTAACAAAACACGTGTGTGTTAAGGGTGGAATTAGCTTACTTTGATGCATCTACCCTCCAGGAAATATTTACAAATGTGCCTCCCATTGTGTTCAACCGTATGTTGATTAATGAATTCCTGGCTCATGATTGGACGCTTCTTCTGGAAACTGGGTGGACCTTTGGAATCCTGTATCAGGAGAAAACAATAACATGAGTGTCCTGTGATTTCACTGGTGATGGTTCACTCAAAAATGAGAAATTCTCACCCCGTCTCCTCCACCCTGTTCTCCTCCTCGACCACGACCCCGGCCCCAGTTCTTGCCCTTCTGTTTCTTATTCTTGTTTGGCATTCCCCGTCCCCTGCCAATGGCACCACGACCTCTACCACGCTGCCCACCAACTATATAAAAAGTATAAGAAAATAATGAGAGATCACCACAAGGAATGCTCAAAATTACAGGTTTACTCTGTTGGGTCTTTAAAGGAATTCCCATGCGGTCTTCTATTTTCTTTATAAATAAAGTAAACAACCTACAATGCTGTTGTTGTTTTTGTTGTCCCTTCATGATAGGTCTCTTGGCCTGGTCTTTAGGCCCTGCCTTGCCATGACCAGATGATTCTTTAGCATGTTTGTATTTAGACAGCTCCTCTGAGAAATCATCCTCTTCCTCATAGTCATACTTTTCTTCACTGTAGTCACTGTATTTGTCCAAGTCGCTGTTCTTGTGCTGCATTGATCTCGGTGGTTTTGTGGGTTCGTTTTCCCGCTGGAGACATGGGTAGAAAAAAAATTAACTGAAAGCTGCTGCTAACGAGACGTTAAATCCAGTATCTGACCCTTGACTCACCTGCACCAATTCCCCATCGTGGTCACGATATGTTCCTTTGCTCTTCTTGCTCTTAGGTCTGTCTTGACGCTCATGCTCTGAATCATAGCTGTCCGAGCTGGAGCCACTGGATGGAGAGTGATGCTGTATTGGAAAATGTTGAAGAAACGTTAGATAAAAAGTAAAAACTAATAACAACTGCACAAACAGATACAAAAAAAAAATGCCTTTTGACGATCTCGTCTCCTTCTCTTCGACCGTCGTTTTTCTTTGATTTTCCTGTGTCGCTTTCGGGAATGCCGGTGA
This sequence comes from Enteromius radiatus, assembly GCA_032357445.1. NCBI lineage: Eukaryota > Metazoa > Chordata > Actinopteri > Cypriniformes > Cyprinidae > Enteromius > Enteromius radiatus. Next base: position 16,895,690 of record JAUCMS010000022.1, on the reverse strand, counting down.
GACTTTTCATCTTTTTCTCTGTCTTTTCCCTTTTCTTTGTCTTTCTCGAGCTCTTCAGACTCCTCCTTAGTTTCCTTCACTTCTTCTATGCTTATGCCTTCATCATCTATTTCTCCATCCTCCAATTCACCATCCTCCCTGTAAGATCAAATTTGACAAAACAAAAACAATGAGCCAAGAAAGTGTTATCAAATCAGCGAAATAGCTAAATATTCTTAGCAAAACAGTCCCTAGTATTCAATGCTGTTTGCTAGGCATCATCACTATTACTGCTCATACACAGAATTAGGGGTTTGTTATCAAGTTTAAAAGACTTGAGCCAAAAAGCAGCCACCCACAATCCTCTAGCAACCAGAGAGAACATCCTACAAACTGTATATAGCAATGTATTGGCAAACACCCACAACAGCACTATAGTATTGTGGCAGTGAGCTTTGCACTGGCCTTTGCTAAATCTAAAATTATATTTACAACTAAGAACTCATCTACAAAAATAACTAAATAGAGAAGAATAAACAAAAAGTGTCTATTCTGTTCTGAAGAGGATATGCTGGATATGAACACTGCACTTTGCTTTTCTGTTCATAATATTTAAAACATAGTTATCTTTTTTTGGATATATTTAAGATGAAATAAATGAAAACCTAATTCTTATGAGTAATTCCAGAATCATATAATCAAGCAGCATAAACCTTCCTCATAAATGCCTAATGTAAAATGAATGCAGCAGCTCACTCCTATTGGATTAAAACCAAGACGGATGTGAATGTTTGTTTTGCCAGGTGTTAAATTCCCAACGGTTTTCCAAGCTTTAAAGTTTGAAGTGAGAACAAGGACACAATAACACTGAGACTCTGAAGGTCTCTCAGTTTTGGCTACATTAGGCCATGACACTATAAACCAAGATCTTTGGGATTTTACATAGCTAAATGGCTTTACATACCATAATGCAGCATGAAGCATGCAAGAGATGGCACTATGGTAGTTTAGTGTTTAGAAACACAAATGATGGTATCTACATAGTTAATACAAATGTTTGTCAAGGGGATGATGTAGTGACTATGTATGTGAGATTACTGGTTTGGTCACTAACTTGGGTGTCTTCTTGTGTTGAACTTTGAGGGCAAAAACAAAGGGAAATGGAAGGAAACAACATTTTAACCACATAGCACTTTCTAAATATTAAACATATTAGCAATGTACTCATAGCTAAATTTAGATAATGCACACACAGATACAAGGTGTTACGTTGTTGCAAAAGGTAATGTGAAAGTAGCATGGGTTGGAGCTGCAATTGTTTTGCATCTAGATACTGTAAAGGCCAAGCCAGCCATCTCTTTATTCAATAATGCATGCTATGTCTATGCAACACCATTTTTGCGACTTAAATACAACTTGCATTAATAGGATATAAATGCATCTGAATTGGGGTGAGAAAATATTCAAGAATCAGGACATAAATATCATCCAAATATGGCCTAGATATTTAAAAGTGTGGGCCAAAATTGTTATCTTCTACCTAACTTTATGAATATTTTATCTAGGTCTATGTAGTTATGAGTTCAGAAATGACAGCATTTCAATTAAATGATTCAACATTATTTCTGACAATGACAACTGAACTAAATGGACAACACTCAAGTGTGATCATGTTATAATAATTTTGATGATGAATCATGCTCAAAAAGACCTGGAATGCATGAAAGAAAATAAATAGGGTTAAGTGGGCAGATAAACTTAAGACAGACTAAGCCAACCTGGCCAACTCCAGAGCCTCCCATCACTGGCTGATAATTAAAACAACTCAACACATGGCTTACAAAGCCTCAGCAGTCCTGTCATGAATCCCTACCAGACATGTTTTCCTTTCCCAGGTGGGCGGGGCGTTCTGATGGAACGTGAGTGGGCGGGGCATCGTACGCGTCCTGACTATTTTCATATTCAACAGCCTTGAAACGACTTATTAACATTACTGTAATAATAACCAGCTACTACAGCCTTCTACAAAACCCCAAATGTCCTTCAAAATCAGCTAAATAAGAATAAGAGCGTAAACAAGTGGGGAAAGCGATGAAAAGATGAGCAGTGTCGCTTTGCTTTCCTCTGCAACAGATATTACAACGAGAGTACATGCAGGAAAATATGAGCACTAAGTTACTTAGTGTACTGGGGGAAAGGCCTGTCCAAAAACGAAAACGAAGCCTAACGTACTTGAAAAAAACAAAAAAAACTAAATAGGTGTCAAAAGATCCACATTCACTCGATATACGCACACATGAACCTGCACAGTGAAGCATTTGCAGATAAGAACATGTTTACTCGACCTTTCTTCCCCTGTCAGCTCACAGTCTGTCATGTTTTTGTCAAGTACGGGGCTTGGGGGACTGGAGAAGAGGCTCACAAAAGCCATGATGGTTGGAAGCGGAACTGGCCCTTCTCCGCAACCAGAGTAAGGAGCATCAGTCACTCGTTGGCTGAAGGTTTTGATATACTGACAGTCTGGAGAAAAACTCACGGTTTACGCGTCTCAACAACACATGAGACGCTTAACAGACATTATATCCGCTCTCATGTTTAACGCTGTCTCAACACAGCTTTGATACCCTCAGCTTTGTTTATGTCCCCGGCGGTTTCACAGATGCCCTGGTGCGAGACTGCAGACGCAGAATATTGTATTTATGTTCGAAGGCTTTTTCTGGATCTTCCACAGACATGGCGCCCGCAACATTTTCGTGAAAATGGCTGCGAGGATCTTGCAGGAGCCAATGGTCCCGCCCAGATTGTAAGCGGAGCCAATCGCTGGGTTTTCCACCGTAGAAAAACCACAATGACTCGCTCTGCTATTGGTTAAAGCACTGGCGCCTAAGCGCGAGAACAATTTCCTTATAATCTATTGGCTATTGAGGATGTCATCATTTTGAGCTCGTTGTACAAGTTAGGATGACGCGCTATTTATGATGTTTACTAATTCTTGCTTAACGGTTTTACTTTTACTTTTATTTAACCAATAGTATTTTTTATGCGATGTTCTTAGCTCTTTTGGAATTTAATAAACAAGAAAACAAATAAAAACATACATTTAAAAACTAAATCTTGAATTCGACTGTGTGAAAAATATTAAAATAGCTCAAGATCTAAGTGAAATAGATGGAGCAAAATGAAACAATATACATCTTAAAGGAATAACTCATATTCTCAAAGTAATACCAATGTATTGTGTAATGTAAACCATTTGTCATAAGTAGCATGTTTATTTTTGTGTAAATCAATGATTGCAAGTGAATAGTGCAAAGTAGGTTTAGACAATGCAGAAAAGGTTATACAAGTTCCACTACAGTGATCAACTAGCTTAAGCCTCACAAACTAATATGTAGAATCTGTAGCATAGACTTTTATTGCCTATAGATATACATACATTGTGTATGGGCTACTAGATTTGAGATTCAATTCTACACAAATATGAAAATAAAAGTATTTGTCTGTGGCCCAAAAATAATACAATAAATACATAAATAAATAAAAGTAATAGGCTAATAATAATAATATATGGTTTAGAGTCACACTCGCCTTAAAAAGGCTTATTTTATGTGTTCTGAGAATCATTCATTAAATTCAAAGATAAAGAGGCTTCTGATTCGTCCCTTGTGTCATCCTCGGGTTGTTTTGTTTTTTGTTTCCTTATCCATAAAAATAGAACAGTTAGGCACACTGGTAATGCAAATCCAAGAATTAAACCAGCCACTCCCATAAGTACATGTACTGTGATTTGAGACAGAAGCAATGATTTCTCCCCTAAAAACAAAGAGACAGAGCAAGTCAGCAGAGTTTTCTCTTTTCACATAATTTATCATTATGCTTAAATTATGTATGCCCTTCTCAGTGACTTACCATAGGTGGTCTTAAATTTTCCATCAATGCTTAGGTGTTCAGTCTCACAGGTAATATCGTGGGCGCTCACGTTACTAAGGCTAATATAGGAGGTCATCTGGAAAGTGCCATCTTTGAGAGGGAGTATTCCAGTAGTTGATACACCAAAATAGATGGGTCTTCCTTTTTGGGTCCAGCGTATTTTAATGACGTTTGGATAGAAGCCATGCACAACACATTTAAGATATCCCTGACCCTTTTCTTCTCCAGAAGATACATATACTGCAGGTTTTGCTATTTGAAAAGTAAACATTTATTATTATTATTTTAAATCAAATTTGCAATTTAAAACCAACCAAATATAAACAGAGAATGTACAGTAGGCTATGTACTTTAAATAGCCTATTTATGCATCAAAAGTATACATCCATGCAATTTACAGTGATAGATATATATTGCAGATTTACCTGCACTGGAGAGGGAGTTGTTGGACTTTAGGAAGACAGTTTTCACTGCAGAACACACCTTTACTAGTCGTGCTTCTTTTCTCTTAATGTATTCTTTGCTCTTTCTCTCTTCTGCTAAAAGCTGACCAGGTTCACTGGTAGCAACCACAGCCTCTTTTGCCAAATCCACATGCATGATGTCTCTGCCATCATACCCATAGCGCCAGAAACGGCTTACTTGCCCTTCATTGTTAAATGCACATCCAATGAACTGCTGGTATGCATGTTCTTCTAAACAAACCAATTGCAATATCATTACTACTAAACATCTTTAAATCACATGTAAATCAACAAGTTATTTTTTAAAACCTGTTAATAAAGTTGTACTGATGTCTGTACGGATGTTTTGAGTAGGGCTGGGCGATATGGCTGAAAACTGTATCACGATATCAGTGTTTCATATCGGTCGATATCGATAATTATTGATA
>JAUCMS010000022.1:16872539-16888538 GCA_032357445.1 Enteromius radiatus | reverse complement strand
CTCTTAAATGTCCTAAATTAGCAAAGGTCTAGTCCTGGCTTAATCTAATTCCTGTACGGGAAACCGGCCCATAATGTCAATGGCATGGCCTGCAAATAGTCCGGACCTTAATCCAATTGAAAATCTGTGGTGGAAATGAAAGAAAACGGTCCACGACAAGGCTCCAACCTGCAAAGCTGATCTGAAAACTGCAGTAAGACAAAGCTGGAGACAGATTGATCAAGTATACTGTTTGTCATTAGTTAAATCCATGCCTCAGAGAATTCAAGCTGTTATAAAAGCCAGAGGTGGTGCAACAAAGTACTAGTAGTGTTTTTATTTGGTAATTCCATATAATTTTCCTCAGATTTGTGTGATTCCATATTTTTTTCCCCTCTGTTTGATCTTTAAAACAGTTGTTATTGACTATAGTTATCTTTTTTTTTTTTTTTTTTTTAAAAAGTGTTTTATACAGCCAGAAGTTTGGATTGTTGAGTAAAGATAGTTTTGTGGCATGTATGTGCTTGTTTTTTTTCTACACAATTAAACATTTGAATGAACATCATCTGAGAGGGGTGATTCCATACTTTTTGCCAGGGGTTGTACATTTGCTCATCTGAACTTTTGTGGATTGTAAAGAACTCATTTATTTAAGTAGAATCCATTATAATCTATAATTTAATCTTTTTTCTGTAAATCCATGTTTTTATGCCTGGTTTCACAGACAAGCCTTAAAGCATTGTCTCGTACAAAAAACTCATGTTTGAGTTGTCTTTGCTGAAAGCAACATGCACTGACGTATTGTCACACAGTCACTTACCTCATCAGCTGATCCCGTCACCTGCACACGATCCCAGTCACCGGAGTACTAATTACCCGCACCTGCATCCACTTACCTGCTCCCCTTTAAAACACGCTCACTCCATTCATTTGATGGCTGATATCAAGGTTGCACACTCTCATCACCTTCCTGGCCGGCTGCCTAGGAATGTCCATTCTTGCTGCTCATCTGCAAAAATTAAAGAAATTTCTTTTTTCAGTTAAGCCTTGTGACTTCCACTGCGTTCTTTGAGTTCCAAGTTGTCTCATTAAAAGTTAGTTGTTTGCTTGAATGTTCTGCCTCCTTGACCAGATTGTGAAACATATCATAAAATATGTCAGTGACTTATTTGTATCAAAATGTACACCAGTTTTTTATATATATTTTTTTTATTGCATATTTAAAACAAACAAACAAACCCTACTTAAATGCCCTAATTTAACTAAGGATTAATCCTGGCTAAATCTAAACCCTGTTTGTGAATCCAGGCCTTTGTTAATTTAAAATAACCTACTGTCAGGGAATATGAATAAAGGCATGGGGACAAGAATATGGGGTGCCTGCTGCTTTTAACCTTAAGCACCGTAAGCTCACTCAGACGTATAGGCTTAGGTCAGAGATGCAAACAAGAAGAAAATAAGGTAAAAACATTGCTCAAATCGGGCATGCTCCACACTGAATTTTTTCAAAAAGATATTTGCTTTATGCTTTTGCTACATGCTGTTATGATCAGCTGGACGTGTCAGCCCAGCTCTCTAGCTAGAGTTCTCTCTGCCTCTGCCCCGGATAACACTGTTTTGCTGGTGATCGACCCTGTCTGTTTACTCTGTCTTTCAATAAAGTAGCTTGCACTTGATCCCGCATGTCTCCTCGCCTCCCTGATCGTGACACATGCTCATTACTTAAAAGTATTTTATATGTCTAAAACTTTTTTTTTTTAAACACACACACAAACATCTTGTTACAACATTTTACACAAATCTAGTGTAAATATATTTTGTCAAAATACTGTTACAAAAGATGAAGTGTTATGCAGGTTATCGGCTGATTAGACGGCAATGCTGACCTAATATGCAAAATGTTTGCCATCACGCTTTTCACTGTTTCCCAATCTCAGACCTCAAATACATTAAATATTATCGTATAAGTTTCTGAAGTAAAGAGTAAAGAAAATACTATGAAAAATATGTATATATAAATATATAAACTGACTGGTCACTATGAAGTGAGGAGTTTGCATCTATGATAGGTGAGGAGGGAAAGGCTAAATTTAAATGTGTTTAGCCTATAGCCTCTTACACACATTACAACCCCGTATTTTTAGGCAAGGACCAGATGGGGTGTAGTTTTTATATATAATTTTTATAAAAACATTCTGAACTTTTATTTTCACTTTTATTCAAATAGCAAATATAGCCTATTTAATTACATTTTTATATATTACAAATAGCAAAATTTATGTAAAATTAACATTTACAGGTCGCAGAAGGGGTGCAAGACCCAATTTAAACACCTGGTGGTAGCAAACCACAAAAATTTGGTTGGATCTTAAGCCCAACAATACTATTATTTAAAACACTTATAAGACAAATGTCTGAAGTTGCAAACCATGTGTTTTATGTCTAATAATACTTATACATGTGTAGATCTGAACATTAGTGACATTTTCATGGACGAATGAATGCTGCTCTCACGGAGGGAAGTACACCTGTCTGAAGCCTGCAGATCAGGGCGGGGCTGCGCGTGTCGCCCCGCCCCTTATTTGATCTCATTGGCTCGGTCATCTTTCATCGGCATATATGATAGAATATGTTCGGAGATTTATGAGCGAATCACATCAGTTGTTAAAGCTGTGCACTATGTCCAGTAATCTCCAGTTAAAGAGAGGTGTCTAATTCCACACATATATGAGCTTAAACAGCTCCGTCTGATAATTAGTATGAATATTTTCATAATATTTTAAATATTTTTCGGCAGGTCGTGACAATATCACGATAGACAAAATCTATTTATTCGTGTGCTGGATTCACGAAAGTCGAGTAAGAATCTGGAATTACATAGGACTCGGATCCTAGCTCAGAGAACCGGACAAATTCAATTGTTAATGGTTAACTTGATTCTGTCTGTTTTATTAAATAATGACATGAGATTTTAGCTGCTGCAAATCTTTGGATGAGTCGAGTTCAGAAATGAATCTTTCAGTGGTAGCTATTTGTGAACCAGCTGACTGAAAAGAATCGGCTCAATAGATTCGGTCAAGCAATGATGTAATGATGTTCGGTGCGTAACTGATCTCTAAATAGTAAATTATGTATAAAAGTTTAAGGTGTAGGGTTTGTAAATGTATATGTTTGAAACTTAAATAAACACATTATTAACAACTGCACTGAAATAAGTGTATGATGCGAAAGTTGTGTTCATTATCGAGTAAGTTCTTCCAAAAGTATTACATTACAGAATTATCCTACCACAGAATTCTCTGGTATGAATAAAATGTTCTCGATTTCTTTCATTTAAAACAAAGAGAAGCATCATGTTTTCTTGAAACAAAGGTGAGGGAAAAGTCTATGCTTTGCAATATAGTGAAGAAAAAGTTTTAAAATTAAATGGCGTACAGCACACATTAACCTGGCGTCAATTATGAACTGACTAATAATTAATTATATGCAAACAATTTTCTGGTCATATATAAAAACAATACTGATGCATGCTTTTCCTTTCAGGGACATGGTGATTTACAGGATAATGTGTTTTTCTTTTTTGTTTTTCTGTGTCTTATAATAAAAGCTTTGTGAAACTGCACAGAGTTTTTAGCTTTTTAAACAGCATAATCCGTCCGTATACCTATGATAGACGATCGAACCAATCAGAGTAGGAATGGGGCGGGGCGACACATTCAGCTGCTCCAGGTGTGTGTTCACGGTGTGTGTGTGTGTGTGCGTGTTTGATCACTTCTCACTACTGTGTGTGTGCACTTGGATGGGTTAAATGCAGAGCATAAATTCTGAGTATGGGCCACCATACTTGGCCACATGTCACATCCTTTCCTTTCCTTTCCCTTCCTTTCCTTTCCTTCAGTCCCGCCCCGATATGCACATTATGCAGGCTGTAGACAGATCCTTCTCCACGGAGAAGTCCCCGCTTAACGAATCGGTTCAACTGAATCATTTAAGAGAATCATTCTAAAAGAACAACTCGCGAATCAGTCATCACGAGTCCACAGGCGCTCAGCGGCGTCTTCACGAGGAGAACAGGAGCATCTTTACTCACTTCTGCAACAGTTTATCAAACATTTGTTTGTTTCTACGACTATTAGTCTGCACAGCTTGGAACCGTAAACACATTTGAGGATTAAAAACAACCGACACAAGAAGAAAATTCAGCGCTTTTACAAAGACTGAGATACAGGAAGATGAAGTTATCATACACAGTTTTTCTGCTGCTGAATTTCTTGCCATTGTACGACTGTAATGATGCAGCGCAGGTGAGTATACACGTATATTTATAGCTAGCCTATACTATATGTATAAAACATAATAACTGCAATATTCACATGAATATATTATTATAATGTAAATAATAAATTATATTAGCACATTATATGTATTTATATGTTCTAGGTATCGAAAGGAGTCTCAAATACAAACATTTCACAAACTTGGCATACAGTAGATCAATGAATTTGAATAAATAGTGTATATTTTGTTCCAGAAGTAGGCCTACTGGATTTACATAAAATAACAAGTATCATATGTGCTCAAATTCTGCTAGAATGTTTGTCTTTACTGACTTTTCTTTATCATTGTTGCTCAATGACTTTTAGTTAATAGGTTGATTTTTGGTGGAAGTCCGTTCGAGAGAGACCATAGGTGTAGTCTGTTTTAAACAAAATATCTACTAATTTGCCTTTTTTCAAACCGGCAAATTTTATTTTTGAGTTTTGCTTGATTTTGTTCTTCAAAAAAACAAATGTTTATGCAATATAATTCAGTGTCATTGAGACATTTTAAATGACTTAAAAAGTATGACTTAAAAGTGTTCAGAGCCAGCAATGTAAGTTATATCATTAAATATGTCAGATGCATTTTTGTATTTTATCCAGATAAACACTGCCTTTGTTTACCATGGCAAAGCACTTGGTGAAATTTAAGGCCAATACGTTTCCTCTCTCATCTAACGAGACTGTATTCAACTGCCATGAATAACATACAGGAGACCAGCGTTTTGGACAGAGGTCGTAGAGACATCTGCCTAACAGCTTTCTGAAGAACTGCCATCCAGCAGCTGAAGAGAAAAACGAGTATTAGTCTCTTACATGTGGTTCTTGGAGAGGACCTAGAGGTTGCCCACTGACCGAATGCACAGTCCAAATGCATCTGGGACAACATTGCTTCTGATAAATGGTTGCTGGAGTAATATTTGTGTTTCTAAGGGAACTCGGTTATGTGCTGGCACGCCGATGAGCTGCTAAACACTGGCCTGAGCTTTCATGTCATGCCCCACAGGAGTCCCCGTGCCTTAATGCATGACATCACCCGCAACATCTGGCCTTGATCATTCATGTGTGCCATTTTTCATTTTCATACAAAGCTAATGTTTAGTGGGAATGTTCCTTGCAATGTCCAATATCTCCTCCATATGAGCTTGTGTTCGGGCGAATCTGTAATTTTGGGATAACTGCTTGCCATCAAATTGTAACCAGGTGCTCTGATGGTTGTGCTTTTTTTTGCCTCAGGGCTGCATGGATAAGCACCGAGTGATGGGCATACTGCGTCAGATGGAGAAGTTTCTTAAAGGACAGGAGATTCGATTCACGGAAGGGCTTAGAATTATGAAGTCCAAGCTCACCAACCTTCAAAACTCACTGTCCAAGCTCCCGCAAGCAGACCAGTCCTCATGTAAGTGCCGTAACGCAAGACATATTCATACATCTCAATGTAGTTTTTCCTAAATGCACATTTATTCTGACTTACTGATTCTCACAGAGCAGGTGTTTGTGATGTAATTCAGGCATCTGGAGTTGCTGGCGTCATAGTCCTTGACTCAAGGGCACTGTAAAACATAGATCAAAGCGGAATATGAAAGATGTAAATCTGCAGGCTGCTTCAGATTTGAGGCCAGCGCTGTTATTGTAAGATGTACTGTACTTTGAAACAATTTTCAATCAGAAATTGTAATTAATTACAAAAAGACTACGAGAAATTCAATTGAATTCAAGTAGAAAGACTATAATAGTATTTTCTTGTATAATGTACTCCAATATTCAGTTTGACTTACAGCATAATTGTTTTTTTTACCATGTAACTGAAATAACTGAAGGTTTGAATTAAAATAGCTAAAACTAAAACTGACATAAAATAAATTAAAGCTAAATAGAAATATTAAAACTAGTGCTGTGCAACAATTATTCACATACTTTAAATTTAATAATGAAACAAATGAATTAATAAATATGCAACTTTAAGAACAAAAGTTGTGCAGTCACATTTAGCATTGCTCATTCAACTGGAAAATATTGAAAATATATTCACGCATTTTCAGTGAACATAAAAACAGTCAATGATGCTGCTTTAAGATGCAAAACAAAGCATTGATATGATAGTGTTTAATATAAGCTAGTATAGGAGAAAATATTTCACCACCGAAATAAAAACAGCTACATGTCAATTAAATATTGTGTCTGACTACAGTCTTTTTTTTGTAATAAGAAAAAATATTTTTTAATCATAAGTCATAAACTTTCTCAAGTATTTGCGCACTGCAAAATTGATTTGTTGAATGAAAGAGCTTGTGTCAGTTGGCAACAAAACTATCCAGTCAATAAAACATTTGTTTTTGGAAAGTAATTCTTGCACAGAGGATTTATTAATCCTAATAAACGAGCCTCAGAATTCCAACAAATCAAAGATCTCTCGAATTTTATTTGTATTTTATAAGCATGAAATGACTTCCTTCCTTTAAAATGAGTGGTCTGGCAGCTTCTTCAGGTTTGGAAAGGAGTCTGAGCTCTTGATTACGCTCGGGTCGGATGTGTTGCTATGTCATTTGGCCCAAGCTATGGCTCAGTTCATGAACCAGGAATGATCAAGAGTTACTTTGGCATTTGCAGAAGCCAGTGCTTGACAGGAATTATTTATTAAGTAGATTCTTTTACAAACTCGTCAGATCCTGAAATCTAAATTGTGAAAAACATTTGTATACATATATATATATATATATATATATACATACATACACACTATATACCTTTTTAATAATCCAACATGCATTAGTTGTTTCCATATTTCATAAGAAAGGTACTGTGGAGATATTTAAGACAAAAACTGTATTATTCTATAACTTCAATCAAATACTATTATAGTTTTCATTGATATTTAAAATATATATATTTAATTTTTTTTTTACTTTTAATTTTTACATTTTAGTAACTTTGTTGTGTGTTTTTGTTTATAGACTGTAGTTTTCATTAATTTAATTTCAGTTTCAGTTAATTTAGTGCAAAAAGTTAAACTATCTGAACTTAAGGATAATAGTGCCTTGGCAATGTTTTTTTATAATATTTGCTTAATTTATTTATTTAATTAATTAAGTTATTTTAGTGCAAAAGGTCAACTAACTGAACTAAATGAAAATGAGAAATATTGCCTTAATTTTTATTTTTTTTATTTTTTAATTTTATTCATTTATTTAAATTATTTATTTATTTGTGTTTTAGCTATACAAATTCTGGCTTCAACTAGAAAGCCTTGAGAATTAAGAGATTTTGATTATTAAGTAATTTCAGCATTTTAATGTACAAAACGTTTTCTCTTCTTTGGTGCATGGATTGGCACAGTTAAACAGGATGTATATTAGTAAAGAATATAGAATTTCAATTTCATGTTTACCTTAATAAGCCCTAAACGACATACAAGCACCAGGCCTAGTTCTTCTGTACAGTCCATGTGGTATTGTTTGCCTGTTCTTAAGCTGTCTGTATAAAATGAGGCATTTCCCATCTTTTCCCATGACAGTTCCCACATTCAGTAACACATGCCTGCCTTCAAGCTAAATATCCCAGTTTCAGCATGCTTCTGTCCCTCATGAGTTTCAGCATGCTTCTGTCCCTCATGTAACCCTGCTCTACACTGACATTCCCCTCTCATGTCATCTTTAGCCCAATCCTCGTGTCCACCTCTGATGGCTCCGGCACACGGGAAGAAGTTCGGCTCAAAGTACCTGGTGGGTCACGAGGTCCATTTCACGTGTTCTCAGGGTCATCGTATGATTGGAGCAGGAACACGTGTGTGCCAGGAGAATGGTACCTGGAGCGGAGTCAGCGTCACATGTAAAGGTGGGTCAAAAGCTTTAAATTAATGTGCATCATTGATTTGTTCAGCAATGAAAAGTGAATTAAGTGAATCATTGGAAGGCTAATCTTTCAAAAGTATAACACTCTTGTTTGTATTTATGTATATAATGGTCTTTTTGTGTTGCTCTTTCTCAAGCTCCACTTATAAAGAGTTGATTCATCACAGACACACAAATCAAAGAATATATTTGAAAGATTAGTTTGCAATGAATTTGATCCAATCAATTCAGCACTATTTCTTTTTTCCGTCTCAAAGGATTCCGTTATGGTGTGAAAAACTCATCCAAACGATTCAGTGCATGAGTGAAGTGTCCAAATGAATCAGTTTGAATAGCAAACTACATTTTTGCAAACCCATTTGAACGATTAGATTAATAGTGATTCACAAAATAGCTGACAGAGCCACACAACGTGATTGCCAAAATAGTACATAAAACAATAAATAAAATATGTCACATTGTTGTATTCTAGGCTATTCTCGCTATTCTCATTTTTTAAAACACTTCTATAATTCTGTCCAGAATTCTTGACCTGAAAAGTTTGAAGACTCCTGCGACAGAAAATTGTGTTCAATGGTAATGTTGAAGTGGATTAGAAACTTAAAAACCAGATAAAGCATCATCATACATAACCCACAGATTCTCTGCTATGTAGCCGCTCTTCACCGTGTAACTCTATCTGTGTTATTGAGCAGAATTCCTGGACTAAGACACCGAGACTACCATTTTATTGTTGTACTGTGAGCTGGGTAATCTGAAATCTCATTCAGGGCGACTGTACTGAGATAAAGCCTGAATACCAGTGCTTGTGAAAGAAAGTGACTGTGAACACCACAGCTAGCAAAACCAGCACTTACACATACAGGCAGAAAGATAAGGAGCGCTGAAGAAAGAAAGGCATTCTTCACTCTTGAGCTGCACTGAATGAAGCTCTCGTTAAAGAAGCATTAAATGTCCCGAAACGCAGAGAAACACCTGTACTTGCATTCCTGTCCACGGTGCGTCTCAATGGCCTTCATGCTTCAGCCTAAACTGGCTACTGTAAAAAGAGCCAGAATTCACAGCTCAAGTTTCAACTCGGACCGCAAATACACTAGCGCTGAAAAGATACTCTCCACTGAACTCGTGTTTCTCATGATCTTGAAAGACATGTTTGACCTAAATGCTTCTGCTCAGGGTTTTATTTGAAAATTTTATTTGAAATTTGACTGAAGAATACAAAAAAACCTCAACAAAAGCTAATATGAAGCAGTGTTGTTTTAGTATCATTACATACTGTATACATTTATAATGTAGTATTTATTTGTTTCAGTAATTATTATGTGCCTTTTTATTTATTAAGTTTTATTTGTATTATTAATGTTTGTATTATTATTATTATTTCATCTTCAGTTTGTTGCCAATGCAGCATAATACTCACTCATAATATTTATATTTTATCTCTGCTACAGTATATTTTAATTAACAGAAATGATGTTTTAATCGTGTTAGTTAGAAATAATACTTTAGATAATTTAGGTGATGAAAAAAGTACTAAAATAAATAAACCAAAAGAAAATAAAAAAAAATAATAATAATAAAAACTACGGAAACTTAAATAAAATGAAAATGTAAAAATAAAAAAAGAAAATAAATAAAAAAGAGAATCTCAACTCAATTTTTGTAGAAAAACAAAGGTATCGCTTTTAATATTAATTAATATTCTTAACTAATAGGACCTTATTGTAAAAAATGAATAAATAAATGGCAGAAACCAGTATCTATTCCCAGCTATAGGCCTATTTTATATCCCAAAATCAAAATGTTTATTACAATATTTTTTTAAATCTAATCTTTTTATTTTCCACTCTGGAGCAGAAAGAGACATCAATAAAATCACACATCTTCAATGATGTTCAAAAGCATCACTCATAAAAAGCATCCCAAAAGCAACAGAAGCAGTTCAAACGTTTAATTTTTCACATGTTTCGCTCACTACATCACACACTCCCATCTGTGGTCCTTCACAGCTTCGATACTTCACTATTACTCTAAAATGAGAAAATCTTAATAAACAGACGTGTCTAAACGTTAGACTGGTAGTGTAGCTCAGTCTGTGTTTTGTATGTCTCAGAGGTCAGAGGTTAAGCTCATGCACACATCTCATTAAGCCGGCCCATGGTCTGATAGCACGCAACTATGCTAAGCATGCTATTGATGACTTCCTTTAATATCGCTGCTGGCAGCATTCGGGACATTCCATGAGGTACAGTGGGACGGGGCAAGCGTGTGTCTGAAAGGGGTGTGTGTTTGAGAGAGAGTTTAGGTTTAAAGCCTGCACAGACGGTGTAATGTCTATGTTTCTGCAGGCGGGGTAAGTCGTTCTATTTTGAGAGTTTTGAGGCACGAAAGCACCTTTCAGAGTTGGTGAAAAAACATAACTATGTTCGTGCAGTTTTGAAATATTTTGGGGACTGAAGTGAACCCTTTTACATCTACAAATATTCGCCTTTAAGCTGCCTGGGAAAGAAAATAAACAAGAGAAGGATCATGAGCGCTGTTTTCGAAGACACATTCCTTTGGCCAGAAAGTCAAAACGTTTGATTTCATACTTCCTTTTTCTTATTCACTGTGAGTGTCTTTCTGCTTAAATGTGCTTACGTCTGATGTCCAACTGAAGCATGTTCTCCACATCTCCAGGAACTGCTGTGGGTTAACATGTACCTATCTGCTCATCTCTGGTGAGCATGTGTTAACGCTTCTTCAGTCTACAGGCCTCACAAGCATGCTTTCACCGTCCATTACTGATATTTACAGCAGCCACAGTAAACTCTCATCCTGAGCAGATGGAGGTTTGACAGATGTGGGGCGGCACAGTACTGTAGCTGTTGTAAACCTAAGCATTTACACAAAGCTGCACGAGATACTGTGAATGTGACAGCCATCGTTTCAGAGAAGACGCTCAGCCTTCGACCCTTCATTGTTAGCATTCCAGCAGGTCTGTTTCATTTTACTGTGCCATTCTGTACAGGAAATAGGGAAGAATGTGGGCTCGTTTAATTTCTTCAACCATTCAGGTGCTTTCCATGGACACACAATCCTCAGCTCGGTACAGACAAGGAGATAAGGATCTGGGACATTTCAACTATTTCTTTCATTCACCTAAATTAGGATTGCAAAAAATGCATGATAAAGATGGTATTCCAGAAGATACAATAAGTGGCTTTACAAAAACAAGCATTCAGGGGGACTCTGATGAAACTAGATATGTTTGGGTCATTTTCACTCCAAAATCAAATAAGATAAGATTTTTTTTTTTTTGCTGAATAATGACATTATTTTCATTACCACCCCTCAAAAAAAAGAATATAAATAAATGTAATAAAATGTATTAATTATACTTGCTTTACTTGCTTGATTTAACTTTTCTTCAAAATCATTGTATTAAATAAAACATTAAAATAGCTAGAAAGACAGGAAAGTGCAAACTTTATTTTCTCATTTTTTTCTTCACAGTATGTATGTATGTATCGATAAGATTTACAGATATTTATGTTACGTTAAATCATTGATTTAAATCGGTTAAAGTTATTTTCTTTCTTTAATTTTAAATCCATAACATATTACTACAAAATAATTAGAAAGAACAATGAAAATTACGGGGGGAAAAAAGAAAAAAAAAACAATCACCTCTACAGAAAAGGTCTGGGTTCAATATGGTAATATAAATGTCATATGATACATCTTCTGTATGTTAAATATGTTATAATTTTAAGATTAGTAGCATTAGGCCAACATTTATTTGGGCTGTTTGTTGTGACCTGTCACTTTACTGATCTCATCTCATCAGAGAACAAACACTATAAGGCTGTTGTGTTTCACACAGATGTGAGTGTGTGCTCCAGTAACCCATGTCAGAACGGCGGCACCTGTGTGGAGGCTCTGAACCGGTACAAGTGCACCTGTCCACACAACTGGAGCGGCAGCCAGTGTCAGTACCAGACGCAGACAGGTCTGTGCTCCTTTAAACTCTACTACAATATACTGTATGTGTCAATGGTAGACAGATCATATCAACTAGGGGTGGGTGATATCACAAAATATCATATCACTGTTTTTTCAGGAAGGATTATAACCCAAGATCTTCTTTTTCATGTTCGATTTTTTAAAGTGATAATTCACTCATAAATAAAATTCAACTGTTTGATTACCAGCCAATCTTGGAGAAAGTTACTCTTTTTTTTAAGATTTATTTTTTGGCATTTTTTAGCCTTTATTATGATAGTACAGATCAGTATTGACAGGAAGTGAAGCGTTAGAGAGAAAGGGGGCAGGATCAGGAAAGGACTCAAACAGCGGATGCTCAACGGCGCTGCAGGTCGGCACACTGCTCACAAGGCTATCAGCAGCGACAAGTTACTTTTAAAACTTAAAGGTGCACTAAGCAATATTTGCCGAATGTTTTTGATATTTAAAACCAACAAAACAAACACGCCACTATTTTGAAATCTCCACCCCACATGTGCAGCATATGCTGCTTAGGTAGGTTTTGAAGCATGGTTGCTAGTTTAAGCTGGCCCTTAGCTAGTCCTGTGCTGGTACTAAGCAACTAGCTCCTGCTCAAGACCAGCTTAGTACCAGCGCATGGCCAGCAGCCATGTTTCAAAACATACCTAACCATCATAGGATGATTTTGATATAAAAAAAGTAATATTTTTGGTAAATGTAAAAGCCCTTTCACTCCCAAAGTGAAATGAATAAGGAATTGTGCACCACAGGAACCATTTCACAGTACCCAAACTAATTGTGGAACTACCCACTTTTTGGCGTGTTTGCGCCACAGGAACGATTTTGGAGTAACTAAATTAGCTCCTACTTCAGAGTAGGGTCTAAAAAAGTATCAGTGACGTAAGTATACATTGATTGGCTACACGCATACGGAAACGCCCTCACCCGCCATGATTTAAAACAACTTGTAAACATAGTGTGTAGACATTCTATCAACTTATATCTTTTAAGAAATAAGGCATTTATCTGAAGACTTTGTTTATATCGTTCTTCTTTGTTTATCTTGTTGAACGTCGTGTGCAAATGACGTCGCTGTTGCGTATACGCAAAAGTGTCCCAGTACTTTTAGTTCTATAATAATGTGTAATGATATTAATAAAAACATTATTCTTCTGCCAAACGATGTAGTCCCTCAGAAACAGCTGTAGTTGGAGCACAGCGGCATAAACAGATGGGGGAAGTTTGTGGAGTATTTTACAACTGCTTTGAACATGGCTCAACCAATCAGAATCAAGGACTGGAACTATCAGTTTCATAATTGAGAACGTAACTCGTTACTTGTAATGCGTTAACCTCAGCACTGTTTCCAACATTCTTTGATTAGTTTGATTAGAGGATGTGGACTTCTTCAGGCTAAAAATACAAAATAATCATCATATCACTCACCCCTAATATCAACCACACATGCCTTAAAATGAACATTAATTGTTAGTGGTTACTTTTGCATGTGCAACATTCACATTTTGCGATTAAAAAAGCATAACACTTCACCTTTAACCTGTGTTCCGGTCTGTAAATGAAAGCATGCATGTGAATGTTTGTCATTCATATGGAGGTCTGCGTGTTTGTGAGAGGTTAAGCCTCCTCTTTTCCATTTCCTCTCTCTGTCAGCGCCTCCGGAGTGGAGCGTCATGAATGACCCGGCCTTCAGCCGTAAGCCTCGCTGTGCTAAAGTGGACCGAGCTCAGCACTGCAGCTGTGATGCTGGCTTCCACATGAGCGGCACTTCAGACAACAGCATCTGTCAAGGTGGGTCCAGCAAACAACCACAAATGAGCATTCTGCCAGAGATCTCGGCATGCATTGAAGTCCCCCTATTATGGGTAATGAAAGGTTCATATTTTGGTTTTTGGGAGTCCCCAACAACATATTGACATGCATGCAAGGTCAAAAAACACCATTGTCTTATAATATGCATTTGTTTTTACCATACTTCGACTCTTCTTTTGAGAGACAATAACTTTATACACGGTGCACTTTAAGATGTAAAACTTTGCAGGATGTTTTCATTCACCTAGAACTGTGTCACACACTGCATGAAAGCTCATTTTCAAAAATTCATAATAGGGTCACTTTAAACCAGTATCCCACTGGAGGCTGTCCATAACCACTAAATGCTAAATGTATTTTTAACAGCAATTATAAGGGCCACTTTTACATATCAGATCAGTTTAAAATTACTTAAAGTCAGATATTTTCAAACCTTTTTTGTCAGCCAAACCCCTTTGACCTTTTTCAATAATTTAGCATCACCATTCTCAATTAATGGTCACCTGACATGCAGGTACACAACTAAAATATTCCATATTTAGTAAGTGTTTTGATTGTTTTCTTTATTATTTGGCATAAAGGGCTTAAGGCACAGTTTAACATTTTTTGTTTTGTTCAAGGTAATTATATTTTTTAAAGGCACATGATAATAAATAACATTTTTCATTTATTTTCTTTCTTTATTTTTAGTGATTGATTTAGACTAGACTTTGTGTCAATGTATGATTTTTAAACAAAAGAAACCACTTTTATTATTTATTTTCCTTCAAAATGTATTGTGAATTTCCTGTAATTATTTCCTGTAATTATACATAATTATACAAGACTCTGGACATATTTTGTTGGAATTGAGATTTATACATAATCTAAAAGTAGAATAAATATGCTTTCTATCGATGTATGGTTTGTTAGGATATAACAATATTTGTAGAGATTGGAAAATCTGGAATCTGAGAAATCAAAATATTGAAAAAAATCGCCTTTAAAGTTGTCCAAATGAAATCTTTAACACTGCATAATACTTATCAAAAATGAAGTTTTTATATATTTGGGGTAGGAAATCTTCATGTAATTGATATTTGCTTAATATCATAAAAATATTTGGCATAAAAGTAAAGTTGTGTCATTTTGTCCCACACAATGTATTGACTATTGCTACAAATACTGTATGCCTGTGCTACCTCTGACTGGTCCAGGGTCACATATGAGTAGTTCAAAGAACATTTTCCTTAAAGTGTGCCTTTAGCCCTGTTGTATTTTATTTCTGTCACTGTCTTGTCAAATCTACACACATATACAGTGGGTACGAAAAGTATTCAGACCCCCTTAAATTGTTCACTCTTTATATTGCAGCCATTTGTTAAAATCATTTAAGTTTATTTTTCCTCATTAATGTACACACAGCATCCCATATTGACAGAAAAACACAGAATTGTTGACATTTTTGCAGATTTATTAAAAAAGAAAAACTGAAATGTCACATGTGTGTCCTGTGTGCCTATATGCTGTGACGCGTAGATTTAACTTGGGTGCTGTCGACTTCTTCTGATCATCCTTGAGATGGTTCTACCCCTTTATTTGAGTCTAGCTGTGTTTGATTATACTGATTGGACTTGATTCTTCATCTTGAAAGCCACACACCTGTCTATATAAGACCTTACAGCTCACAATGCATGTCAGAGCAGATGAGAGTCGAGAGGTCAAAGGAACTGCCTGAAGAGCTCAGAGACAGAATTGTGGCAAGGCACAGATCTGGCCAAGGTTACAAATATATTTCTGCTGCACTTAATGTTCCTAAGAGCACAGTGGCCTCCATAATCCTTAAATGGCAGACATTTGGGGCGACCAGAACCCTTCCTAGAGCTGGGCTTCCGGACAAACTGAGCTATCGGGGGGGGAGAAGAGCCTTGGTGAGAGAGGTAAAGAAGAACCCAAAGATCACTGTGGCAGAGCTCAAGAGATGCAGTCGGGAGATGGGAGAAAGTTGTAGAAAGTCAACCATCACTGCAGCCCTCCACCAGTCGGGGCTTTAT
>JAUCMS010000022.1:16854075-16872439 GCA_032357445.1 Enteromius radiatus | reverse complement strand
CCCAATTGAGCATCTCTGGAGAGACCTAAAAATGGCTGTCCACCAACGTTTACCATCCAACCTGACAGAACTGGAGAAGATCTGCAAGGAGGAATGGCAGAGGAATCCCTAGGTGTAAAAAACTTCCCCGCAAAAAAATCATTGATGTATTAGATCAAAAGGGTGCTTCTACTAAATACTGAACAAAAGGTCTGAATACTTAGGACCATATGATATTTAAGTTTTTGTCAACAATTTTGTGTTTTTCTGTCAATATGGGGTGCTGTGTGTACATTAATGAGGAAAAAAAAATAACTTAAATGATTTTAGCAAATGGCTGCAATATAACTGTCAGACTCTGTGTTGTGGTATGCTTTGTGTTTTGCTCCCCATGTGTCCGCCCTTGCCCTTATTTGGTATTTCCTGTGTCTATGTAATTATTAGTTGATGTCTTCCCAGGTGTCCTTTGTTTCGTCCTAATTAGTGTGTGTGTATTTATGCCTCAGTGTTTCTACCCTCTGTGTCAGTCTTTAAGTGTCAACCGTGTGAGTATGTTATTCCTGTTTGCTTCATTTATTAAAGTCACTGTTATATGCAAGATTCGTGCCTCATGTACAATCCTTGGGAGTGCCAGCGGGACAATAACAAAGAGTGAAAAATGTAAAAGTGTCTGAATAATTTCCGTACCCCCTGTACATGTTGTGCCCAGATGTGAATGAATGTGAGGTGTATAAGGCTGACCGTGGAGGGCCTCTGTGTGGCCATGCCTGTGTAAACGTCCCGGGATCGTACCACTGCTCCTGTCCCACCGGATACAAGCTGCTCGCTGATGCAAGAAGCTGTGAGGGTGAGTGAGAAACACTCACACACTCTTAAAAATAATTGAGAATAGTATTGTTTTACAGCCTGATGTCACAGCCAGAACAGTAATAGTTCAACTAAAAATAAACATTTTTTTTTTTTACTCACCCTCATGTCGTTCCAAACCCCTATGACGTCTTTACTGAAAGGCCATCTATTTTTAGTGGTTTGGATGTGAATCTGAAAAAGCGACAGGCAGGACATACTATGTGAAAGTCATTTGGACACCTTACAAAGACCTGCAGGGGTAAATGAAGACAAATAGTGAGGATGTGGAAGAGAAGCGGCTGAGTCTGGTTTTGGCTGGCGAGTCTTAGGAACATTTGGAGAGCAAAAGGGAGAGAGATCTTTTAGCTGATCATCCATTGATATGAATCAATCAAGCAAATACACTAAAATAATTTCAGCATAGCATTAATAAATAAATACTTAAACATAAGTATTTTACTTGTAATTATTTGGATGACTAGTCGATTTTCATGACACATCCCTAACATGGGTCCATGCAAAAAAATTAAACATGAGATTGTACAAATATATTGTAAAGACACATACATGATTAAAAAGTACAGTATCTTGTATATCAAGCAATTGAACACAGGCATAGGATCTCACACATAAATCCAGCCATCGACATGTCTATCATCACATAACTGTACACAAATTTAAAGTCCAAACAAACAGTCTCTCATGCAGCCAGTGTTTCCAGTTATTCCTCTCCTCTCTGACTGTAATGTGTCCCTTTCCTCCGGGCGCTCCAGATGTGGATGAATGTCTTACACAACAGCACAACTGCAGCCGTGGCACCACCTGTATCAACACCGGAGGAGCTTTCCAGTGTGTTAACCCTGAGTGTCCGCGCTCGCACGGCAACGTCAGCTACGTCAAGACATCACCTTTGTGAGTGATGACCTACTGCATACAACTCCAGTGGAAGCTGCTTTACAAACGAGTAAATACCCCACAGGAGACTTGACAACTGATTCCAATAGAGCAGGGTATAAACTAGCAACACTACACTAAGAACACAACACATGCACAAATACTGGCTAAAATACTCGCATTTAAATGAGATAGTGATAAAAGTGATAAAAGATCAGAGAAAAGGAGAGTGTGACTGGAGTGGATCAAGAAAAGTTAAAAAAATAAAGAAGATCTGAAAAAAAAATAATAATCTGAGAATACTAAGTAATAATTATGGGATAAAATGTCCCAAATTATGAAATACTAAATTGTAATAATGAAATAAAAGTATAAATATATGCATACATAAATACACACACACACACTTAAAGTGTATATTTGGAAAATATTCACATTTATTAACATGTCTTTATTCATAGGCAATTCATGTCATTTATATTATAATAAATATATTTAATATATAAACGTAACCTATTTTTCTGAAATATATTCATGCATGTGTGTATAATAAATATATACATACATGTATAATGTAGCCTTGGATGCGATTAATAGCAATTAAGCAGCACTAATTATATTAATTAGTCATTTTTTATTTGCATTATTGGTAACACTTTACTATAAGGTGTTGTTTTTTTAACATTAATTAATGTATTAATTAACATGAACGAACAATGAACATTACATTTATTACACTCTTTATTAATCTTTGTGAATGTTATTACATTAGTAAATGTATTAGTAAGATTAATTAATGCTGTATAAGTATTGTTCATTCTTAGTTCAGGTTAACAAATGTTAACTAATGAACCATAATGTAAGTGTTACTATCATTATTATTAATATATATTCTTTAATATATAATAACAGTAATAATATTATTATTTTTATTATTATTATACAAAGTAGTCCATGCAACTTGCTATATTCAAAGTCCTAAATAACACAATAACTTTGTATGAAGATCAGACTGAAATGTATGTCACTTTTAAACTATTGCTCTATACAAAAATCTGTGATGATTTTATCCATTTTAGTTCTAACAGCATAACAGGTGAGGAAATTTTTTAAAAGAATTGTTAAAACCTCTTTGCAGTTGATGATTTGGACGAGGAAATGTGAGAAAATGACAGAGCAAAGCATGTGTTTCCATGTTGGCAGCACTGGGGGCTGTGAATGCCTCGTCTAAATCACTTGCCACTTGCTTGCGGTGTAATTTAAGTGGGTTACAGCCATTTGTTTTTCTTGCGTGACACTTTTATGCTTGTTTATTATGTAAGCTGTTTTTAAGCTGTGAATGGGCCCTTTGTGTCCTGCTAAATGCAAGGAGCTGTGATCTGTAAGTCACTAAAGCTTTCAAGCACACATGCTGCTCTGTAAAAACAGCAGAAATGCATAAAAGCCTAACTGTGGCATGGTTTATGTTAGAATGCTATTCATACTGAATATATGAATACTGAAAATAAACTGTAAGGAGATTGATTACTGTTAAACATCTACCTTTTAAGCAGGTACTGGAAGTATTTTTCAAGGTTTAGCTGGTTAACATGGTGCGGTTAGTCTCTGCCGGTAACTATACTACATGGAAGCAGTTTACAGTCATTTAAATACAGAAGCCTAATTCAACCACATAAGGGGAAAAACATTCTTTGCCAAATGCTTTGCAGAATTATTATTGGGAGATTCAAAAGTAGTAGTTATAAAGAGAAAAAGTCAAAATTATGAAAATTATTATATTGTTGGAATTATGACATGCTAAGTCAAAATTCTGACATGAAATAACCTACTGAAACATGATAATGAAATCAAAACAGAATTGCAAAGTCAGAATTATTAGATAGACGTGAGAATTATGACATATAATATAAGAATATAAATTGTGATAAAATATAAAAATTGTGACAGTCTCATCATTTAGATTTTCTAAATTTATCTCAATTATCTCATAATGAACATAGTTATGAAATAAGTGGATAATAAAAATTCTAAATGATGATATACTAATTATGAGATGAAAGAGGCTTATGACAGAATTATGATATAAAAGAGACCTATGACAAATCATTATTTAAATATCGCATAAATTATTAATAGTGCTGTCAAATGATAAATCGCATCATCACAATCACAATATATGCATACATAAATACACACACAAACTTAAAGTGTATATTTGGAAAATATTCACATTTATTAACATGTCTTTATTCATAGGCAATTCATGTCATTTATATTATAATAAATATATTTAATATATAAACGTAACCTATTTTTCTGAAATATATTCATGCATGTGTGTATAATAAATATATACATACATGTATAATGTAGCCTTGGATGCGATTAATAGCAATTAAGCAGCACTATTTATATTATTTAGTCATTTTTTATTTGCATTATTGGTAACACTTTACAATAAGGTGTCATTTTTTAACATTAGTTGACATTACATTTATTACACTCTTTATTAATCTTTGTTAATGTTCTTAATCAAAGTCATAATTATGAGATTCTAAGTCATTATGAGATTAAATGTATGTAATCATTCAAAATTGTCCAAAAAATGTAGTCAAAATTATGTAATCTGTTAATTTATAATCATTCTCAATTAAGACTTTATTTGATATCTGATAGTATAATTGTGACTTTATATCATAATTATGATATAATATATAAATCTCTTAAAATTGTGAAATGGAATAATCACATAGTAAACTTCTTGGGACTGTGTATGTGTGTGTGCTTGCTTATTGAAGTACAGTAGATTCTGGAACAGATCTGTAGTGTTTCAAGCCCAATTAATCATCATTTATTTGGTCCTCTACCACAGCCAGTGTGAAAGGAATCCCTGTCCCATGGAGAGCCGCTCCTGTCCGTTTGCCGCTAAAACCATTTCATACCACTACCTGTCTCTGCCGTCCAGCCTGCGCACCCCAGCTACGCTCTTCCGCATGGCTACCGCGACTGCTCCGGGTCGGCCGGGTCCAGACAGCCTTCGCTTCGGCATCGCAGGCGGAGGTGAGGCCCGCAGCATGTTCGTGATGCAGCGCTCCGACCGTCAGACCGGAGAGCTGATCCTGGTCCAGCCGCTGCGAGGCCGGCAGGAGCTCAGCGTGGAGGTGGAGATGTCCGAATACGCAGAGCGCAGCTTCCAAGCCAAACATCTGGCGCGGGTCCACCTTCTGATTTCACCCTACGAGTTCTGAAGAAGCCGGTCCGTGTCTAAATTGAGTGTTGATGTTTAGACTTGAAGAGGAAAGAATGTTTTCCTTATTGCAAAAGTTGAATGAGTTGTTTTCAGATGTGGCTCAATTTTGGGGCAGGAATAGAGCAAAAATGTAAGATACGGAAAGTACAGTGAAAAGTCATGCTTATGTGGAAGTGAAATAATGATTTTTTTTTTTAACTCGATAACTTTTTTGTCTGTTGAGGCATTTGCGGTTGAAGGTGAATTGTGTCATTTATTCCGTTTCTGTTGATACTGTGCAATAAAGTTCTGTGCAGGATATCTGTTTTTAAGAGCTGCACAATGAAATGAATGCTATTAAAAGAATAGTTCATCCAAAAATGAAAATGACTTATTTCCTCTTTCAGTTGAACACAGTCAGAGTTTTTTTTTTAAATGTATCCTGGCTCTTAATGCCATTAGCATTTAATGCTCTCTAAATCACATATCCACATGTACTGCATCATAAAACTAACCTATATACCTTCGGAGGGTTATCACATGTCCTCCGAAGCAGATCGCTGGGTTTTTGTAACAAAAATATTTCTAGTGTTAAATTACTAAACCTAAATGAGCTTCAGGTTTTTCCTTGGAGTGTATTAAGTTCAGGCTTCTTGGCTGACTTCTGACTCGATGTAAAACGTATGATGTAAGTTGTATCATACGGCGAGTCATAGGTGGATATATCAAATTTTCGGAGCTTCTAAATCATGGACACCATCTACCAGCATTAGCTTGGAAGAGCCGGATCATTTAGTAAAAAACTCAGACTGTGTTCATCTGAAAGAAGAAAGTCATATATACCCAGGATGACTTGGGGGGTGAAATATGCCATCATTTCATTTTTGGGTGAACTATTCCTTTAAAGCACACATTTATTTAATTAAATCACATCCATTTAAAGTGTATCATCATATTAGGCTACTTTATGTCCTCTTTATCCAAAATGTCAAACATTTTAAAATGATAATGACGTAAGACTTTTGCTATATCATTTATGATATTTAAGTACGTTTTTTGTTTCCTCAAATTCAAACCTTGACATTTTTTGCACTTTTCATCTGTCTGTCAACTTCTAGCTCAACCAGTGGTGTAAGTTTGGGGGTGGGACTATCGGTTTTCTTTTTTTAAATTGACACTCAACCTTTGACAAGTCATTTCACAAATCTTATTCAGAAATTACAGTAATAGCTTAATGTGTAACATACAAGATATGTTTAGCAATATGAGTGAAAAATAGGAACGTGAAGTGTATAATGGACATGAATGGTAGAGAGGTGGAAATGCTGGGAATTACCAGGACAGCTTTATGATTGGTTGGATCAGTCAGTAAGGAAGAGAACGTGACAATGAAAGTCTAAAGACTCAAGCATCAATTTAACCTGATGAACAGAACAGTAAGTTGTACTTTTTATTTCCTTCTGCTTCAGTACATGGTTAATTTCAGCTTGTAAATATGCTCTGATGTCAGTCAACAGGGTTCATACAGACTCAAATGAACAATAGCAACATTTACATGAGAGAAGTGCCTGTTTTTAATTACTGTTCATTTACAGTATGTTTGTTGGATGTTGTATAATAAGAGCAGCGTGGTCTGAACATGACATTTATTTGTAATTTTGCATTTGAATATGATATATTGCTCTTTGCGTCCGTCACTGATGTTGTATGAGGTTTGGTATCTAATACTGAAATCAAAGGCTGTTTCACACATTATTGCATTCAATTTCTGTCTTGCACACACATGTTGAATGTTTCTTAATTAAAGTCAGAAATTCACTTTTTTTTCAAATTCCTTTGGTTTCTTTGATCTTACATACAATGATTTACAATCAATTAATCAAAATGAAAACAAAAAGTGACCTGACACTGGCATTATTCATCTCTTTGATCTTTTAAGTTGTTTTGATGGAGGACATTCCAAATTTTCATTTGAATTAATTTCTTAAAGGGACAGCTCAGTTATAATTTAAAGCTATTTAAATATAAAACCCATTTTTGTTCCATGCAAAATGAGAGCAAATGGGGGGTGAACTGTGCCTTTAAGATAATTAGCATATACACTACCATTCAAATGTTTAGGGTCAGTAAAAAAAGGGAATTTTTAAAAAATGTTTTCTGATCATCACTGGAGTAATGATACTGAAAATTCGTTTAGTCGACTGTCAACTTTACATGTGACCAGTAACATGACCTTAAGAAGAATGCAAGGAACAATAACAATCAGAAAATGAAAGAGTATTTCTCAGTGTTTGTTAATTACGTGTTTGCTAGAAAGAGAAATGGACAGTAATGTTAAGCACATGTGGCGGTCCAGTGCCTTTTCTCTCAGAAGATCAAAAGAACCACAAGCTTCCAGAAGCACATGTTCACAGGACGCCTGGGTGCTGTTTGTAAAACGACAATGTACTTCAACTGTAAAATCCTTGCATAATCACTGAGAAACATCTCTACTCTCGCTGCAAGAGCCCAGTTTGAGGCTTTCAAAAGCTCAGTGAGATTTGCCAGAGAAAACTGAACGGCACAAGACATAACTTAACTTTCACTACAAGCAATAAATAAACATTGACATTTTGCAGGAAGAAGTGATCAGCAAAGAAAGTAACCATTTACTCAACCTCACGTCGCTCCAAACCTGCACGGCTTTCTTCAGGGACACACCGCTGTTTTCACTATATTTTAAGCGATCTATGTGCGTTATTTAATTAAGTCTTCTGACTGAAGCCCTATATGAGACAGTATTTTGTACAAGGAATTTACCAGAATGTAGTAAATCCGTAATAGTTTTGAGATGCTTGTGAACTCGGTAAACCTGCCTGCTGTTGAGTGGGTCTTTCAGGTTTTGAGTGTTTTAATAAAATAAGTTCAAAAAATTTAAATTAAGTCTTGGAGAGACTTTTTTTTTTTTTTTTTTTTTTTTTTTTTTTTTATAGATGGAAAAATAAGAGGGTAAAAAGTAGGGGCGGAATGTAATGCATCAGTAAAGCCACGTGTTTGCCATTGGAAAAGTTGATTGTTATCTTGGATATGTTTAGTTCTGGTTCATGGTATGATTGTGTTTGTTGGTCGTGTTCCTTGGTTTAAGTCTCAAAGTTCACAGATTAGCTCAAAGTCTCTTACTAACTTGTGGATGTCTTGTGGCAAGTGTTAATTCAGTATCATTTATTTCTTTTAATCATTATTTATTAATTTTGTTATTTTTATTTGTATTTATTTATATTATTTCATTATCATTCATGATTAATATTATTATCATTCATGAGGAATATTGGTAATACTGAATAAATATTTTAGTACATAAACTCCTGTTTTTACAGACAAGGCCCAAGGCTAGTCCCAGACAATAATGCAAGTTTAAGCTAGCTCAGCTGAACATATCTTGCCCTGACATATCTTTAACTAGGCCTATGTCAATGCCATTGTTCTGTCTTAAGATGCACACATGTAACATTTGTTTTTATAAGGTATTTTTCTAAAAACTAAGCTAAGTCCCATCTGTGAAACTGAGCCCAAGTTATATGAAAATAACAACAAAACCGATGCTGAATTTACGTCTTTAACACTTTTATTCAGCAAGGGTGCATTAAATGAATTAAAACGGACAGTACACACGTTACAAATCGTGTTGGTAATCTTATTAGAGATAAGCAGATGGATTAAAATGAAAGCTCCACAGGCCAAAGGCTTTACATTGTCATATACATGACAAGTTATGAGGCTTAGTGGATACGCAGAACGTGCATAAATCTTAAAGAAATGGACTGAATAAGAGTTTTGAGCGAGTACAAGACTTCAGTACTTCAGGGATGCCCTCTTGTGGCTTTATTGGAAATATAAATTATGATAACGATGAATATGAAATAATGTCGCTCGTATGCATTATGCATTTGATAGAAAGCAAAAGGGTGAATATAAAGTTGTTCATGTTGCTCTAATTAAAGTTAATGTAGATGAAGGCTGCCAAACACAAAATAAAAATAATCTTTTTCTTCCCCTCCTCATATTAAAGCAATAGGCTTGACATGTCGAAGAGTTTGCGCCATTTAAAAAAAAAAAAAAAAAAGCTAATAGGCTTCAGCCACGTCACAGCCATGAACAATGACGCCAGGACCGGTATTCTGAGGAGCCGAGCTTTTTGACCAGTAAAAATTGGACCGCATTATCTTTCACGGAACAAAAAAAATTACACTTTCACGTTCAATGGACTTACAAACATTTTCTGTCACCTTCAGGACATTGTGAACCCTTTTAAAACATATGACATAGGCATAACACCTCACAAATTGACTGTAATCAAGAGTTTTTTATTGCAACCCACTTTGTTGAACATGTATGAAACATGGATAGACATGCATGTAGACAGAAAATAGACAAGACCTGAGCTCTAATGGGCATCAAGTGTGCTTTTTAAATAGTACGAGCTTACATTTGAGGAGGCCAGCTGATGAAGTGAACAAAAAGGCAAAGAAACCATTTTTTAATGGAAGAAACAAAACAAAATGACACATGAAGGACAAGGTTAGCATGAAGCTGCATCCTATAACGAAAAGAAATAACATTCACTTAAAGTGCACTTTATAATATACACAAATCTGAAGTTATTTGACAACGGAATTTAGTTTAGTCTCAAAGATGCATACAAGAAATTAAAAGAAATCTTTCTGAAGTTTAACAGTCATTCTGTTTCCTAAGGTTCAGCATGGTAAAGCACACATTGTTCTATTAAACAGACATATCACAGAATGTCCAACTGATTATTTTACTGCGATACAGCAAAAAAAAAAAAAAAAAAACAACAGGACAGGAGTAGTTAAGGCTTCAGTATGCATCTACACAGAGATCCAAGATACATACACTTTTCCTCAAAAAGAAAATACAATTGCATTTAAAATAATGTTTCACCCAAAAATGAAAGAGACACCCTAAAGTTGTTTCAAACCCAGCTATATTTCTTCAAGTGAAATTCAAAAGTCGCAAGTCTTTGTGCTACTTCTTTGCATACAATAAAAGTTCAAGCTCCAAAAAAGTCATCATAAAATGTGCTACATTTTAACTCGCACAATAGTTTTCTGCAAGAAACAGACCAAAATTGTATTTACTTGCTGCTCTCAAACCTCATTCACAAAAGCATTTAGTGCTCACGTTGCCATGGGTAAAGGTTTTGGGCAACAGAGGGTTCAATTCGGTCCCGTTCCTCACACAATTGTTCATATTATTTCAGAAGACCTGGAATTATAGTGCACAAGTTGCATGAACTACTTGAAATATTTAAACATTCACTTTTCGCGTTCTGTTTCTGCAAGATATAACCTCGCATTTCTGAGAGGAAAAATGAGATTTAAGCTGCAACTGAAAAGAAACACAATTGTGAAATAAAAGCAAGATCAATTGTTTTTTTTTTTTTTTTTATTTGTTGTTCCATGGTGGACACAAAAAAACCCTGCAAATTCAAAATGTAGAAAAAATGTAGAGACAAAAATATGTAAACCAAAAATTGCTACAAAAGTCTTGTCTTAGAAGTTCGAGAAAAAAGCTAAATTATAAAATAAAAATATGCAATTAACTTTTTTAATAAATGTATTCTTTTAACTCCTATGGCCCACACAGTCCTCAATAAATAACAGATAATAATAATTTTGGAGTGAATCCTTCTTTCAAGTGAGAAAAGTTAAGCTGGGCTCTCCTAAAAAAAACCCCCAACTTCATAAAATTATTCAAAATATATAATGAATCATTCTGCCAAATTAAATTACTCCCTGCACAAACTTAAACAATGCGGACACACCAACAGACATTCTACTATTCACATCATGGGCTGAAATCATAGGCAAAATGTCTGAAATAACACTTTACAAACAGCCAAAGACTACCTTATTGAAATGGAGAAGACGTTTTGGTCAACTTGAAGTTCCTTATCAATGTTTTTCAGGATGGAGTCACACACACACACACACACACACACACAACAAAAGCCAGCACTAATAATGGTTTCACTCATTTGAATACTCCATTTTGACAGGTTTGTCATCACAAAATTTTATAAACATAGACAATTGTCTCTTTATACAGATTGATGATGACGTTAAAGTCTTCTTTGAACAGTTCAGGAAAAAAAATAAAAAAAAATCAAGGTAACACCTCAACAAAGTTCAGGTAGTACTGCGACTAGATCAGCTAGGATGTGTCCACCTCCTCAGCATGATTCCTTCAATTTACCCAAAAGTCGCCAACCATCTGGACCAAAGGAAGGAAAAAGACCTCTCTGACCTCTCTCCAGTGAGGGTCAGATGCAGTTACAGGAGCAGCAGTTTGGTTGATCTCTGGAGGTTTGCTTCAGCTGCAGCGCTTTCTCAACCTCACTCCATTTTAGACATCTCATACTTGGTGGTCATGATCTCCTGCGTGAAAAACAGGCATTAACTCACTCATTTATTTCTGATAGCTGATGTAAGTGTTCCACAAATACATAAAAGTGAATAAAACAATAAAAACTAGACAATTTTTAAGTATCACTAGATACAATGATGATTTTGTTACCATTTTGAATGATTTCCTATTTTACATTTTCTACGTTAAAAGTCTGTGTAAAGTCAATATTAAGTGTGTTCACACCACAGAAAAATTAGTTAACCACTCAGCCGAATTTGAATGCTAAAAAATGGCAAAGTAAATGAAATAAGCTATCCAAATCTTGAAAAAACTAAGCCATCTTCTCTGCTCTCAAATGCTGGGGGTGTGTCCACTCACAGCACGGAAACCACGCCCACTCACAGCAAAGCTACCTTCTCTCTCAACTGTCTTCCTCAAGCAGCTTGATTTAAATAGGAGTCCAGGCTCAGTTGTTTTGTACATTGTAGCAACCACGTAACGTGACGAAGGCATAGCCAGGTAGCAAACTGTAGGCTGTAGTATCTAAAGGTCATGAACCACTGATGCTTATGCGCGCTGGTTATTACGTGTGTGTTCGACTTGAAGCAGCACTGTGCAGAACGATCAGTGTTTGACACCAAAGTACGATTCAAAGCATAATGAGCATCTGCTCTCTATCGCTTTCACGGTACTGATGTCAGTCTGTGCAATCAGTGCTGCTTCAATTCCAAGACAGCTAGAGGTAGGGGCAGTGCTAGTTGGCTCTGAGCTTCCGATTTAGACCCGCCCAATAAATCCTGCTCACAAAAAAGGTGAAAAACGATATAACTCCACCATTGAGTATTATATAGTTCTCATTCTTTGCAACATGTTTCAGCAATGCATTTCTAACATGTATGCTGCATTTACAAACAATTCTCAAAATTGACTTTCATGTTAAATGTTTAGTTATGAAAAATTCTGCATAGGCAACTAGCTGAAATAAGTAACATTTGTACTATATTTTATAAAAGAAATATATTCAACGTGTCCCATTTCAGAACACAGTTAAAAAACCGAAACTAAAAAACGTAAGTCACAGCAAAGCAAAACTACGACAGAAATAAAGTTTGCATACCTCATCTGAGTCAAGAAGAACCGGAAGAGCTCTGAAAATAAAAGCAAATAATTGTGTATTTAATTGCAAATGCTCAAGGGAAGCTTGCTAACAGCAGAGGGTGTTTATGTATAAAAATAAAATGACCTACACATCAGACAAAGAGGTAGGAATATTGTCCTCCACCCACTTCAAATCGTCCTCCTGAAACAAACAAATATTTTATTATGCTAGTTTACATTATATAACATTTATTACATTACGTGACCATTACAGTTATTTATATTGATTCTCTGCAGAATAAAAAGTTCAAAAGAAAAGAACTTATAAATATTAACACTGACTGGATTGGCTGCTGCTGGCTTCACCGTTCCATTGGTTTCTGTCTTAGCTGCCCTCAACTTGATCCCATCAGCTGAGAATGAAAGAGTGCATATTAATTAACCCACAAGTTTCCACGCAGTGCAATAAAACCTCAAGACACAAAAAGTGTGACTGACCGATGTTAGCAGACACCAGGAACTCTTCGATCTCCTCATCATCTGAGTCATCAATAAGCGGTGTAAACGCATACCTACACACAAAGTGCATGTATGAGGTCACAATGCTGCTTTAGAAGACAGCTAGAGACTAGTATTTGAAAGAAACACAGTATCTTCAATATGCTTGCCTTTGGTTGTTGGCAGACGGCCTCCACAGAAACATGATGACCAGCAATATAATGGAGAAGAGGAACCTCCAGAAAGCATCATCCACCCACAGCTCCATCCAGTCCTGCTCAAACACACAGAAACCAGTTTTAACTCATTTGCTTCTACTCAAATCAGTGCAGAGATGTAAACTTCAGATACTCACCGCCTGACAGTCTGCTAATCGGAACTTCTTCGTTGTCCAAACCATAAAAATAATGGAGGCTGAAACACGCCACATATCAGTCGCCTTGCCTGGGGTTAATTATTTTACTGTATTCAGCAATAGTTACTCACCAAGAACAGCAAAGATGAGCGTGTTTGTGAAGTGTCTGTACAAAGACAACTTCACTGGGTTTCTTCTGAGTTTCAGAGTCTTAATGGTTTGTGCCAGACTGACAAATATGTGAGATATAGTCAAGGAATTAAGTCACTGACTAATAGGACCGTAATACTAGGAATACAAGAAGTTATTAACCTAATAATTCCTACGTGGCATGCTGTCAATTACCACAGAAAAAACACTAAAATACTATGTTTGACCATGTAATACATTTTGGGGTCAGTAAGATTGGTTAAATATTTTAAATGTTTTCACCACGGCTTCATTTATTTGATGAAAAATACAGTAAAAATAATATTATTCTGAAATATAATTACAATTTGATATAACATTATTCTATCTGAATATATTTTAAAAAGGAATTTATTCCTGTGACGCAAAGCTGAATTTTCAGTGTCATTACTCCAGTGTCACATGATCCTTCAGACATTCTAATTCTAATATGCTGAATTGCTGTTCAAGAAACATTTCTTCTTATTATCAGTGTTTCCATTACAGATTTGTGCAAAACTTTGGTGATATTTGCTAAATTTGTTGAATAAAAAAGTACTGCGAAATTACGGCTTTTCAATTAACCAATGTTAAATGTTGCTAGTATTAAAAAAAAGAAAAAAAAGTGGTGCGTCATAATTTTGTGAAATGTAGTTTTTATCAGATTTAATTTTATTTGAAATTTCAATAAAATTAACCTTACTGTCACTTTTGATTAAGGCATCCATGCTGAATAGAAAAAAAATAGTCATTTATTTTTTTGAAATCTTAATTGACCCAAGACTTCAGAAGAGTAGCATATTTATAGTTCTAAAACCACCGGATATTTACAGTGTAAACATGCTGAAATGTCTATGGTAATCAACAGTATTGCACACAGACATAGATCTATAGGTATGTGCCAAAAAAAATTGAATATCGAGAGAAAGTCCATTTATTTCAATAATTTGTTTCAAAAAGTGAAACTTGCATGTTGTTATATTAATCCACTATACACAAAGTTTTGATGATTTTGATGACAAATTTGACGATTATGGATTAAAGACAAAAAAAACACCCAAATTCAGTATTTCACAAAATATTTCATGTGACCAATAAAAAAAAAAGGATCTTAAACACATGTCGGCCTTCTGAAAAGTGTGCTAATCTACTGCATTATGTCCTCAGTACTTTGTTGGGCCTCCTTTTGCACTATTTATATCATCAAGGCGGCGTGGCATAAAGGCGATCAGCCTTTGACACAGTTGAGGTGTTGTTGTGGCCCAAGTTTTGGCTTTGTGGGCAGGTGCCAAATCCTGCAGGAATAAAATCATCAAAAAGCTCCAAAAAGCTTGTCGGCAGCGAGAAGCATGAAGTACTCTAAAATGTCCTGGTAAACAGATGCGTTGACTGTGGACTTGATAAAAGACAATAGACCCACACCAGCAATGACATTGCCCCAGACTGTGGGAACACTGGATTGTAAGCAGCTTGAATTTTGTGCTTCTCCAGTCTCCAAATGAAATGCAAAATTTGCTTTCATCTGAAAAAAGGACTTGTCTTAAGAGCTAGTCTGACCAACTAGCAGTTAGCCAAGAATAATCTGTTTTTTTTTTTTTGTATTTACCTAAGACTAATATACATTTTTATGTAACTGAATTTTAAAAAACTCTGACCACTCTTAAAGA
The DNA here is from genome assembly GCA_032357445.1 of Enteromius radiatus. Taxonomy (NCBI): domain Eukaryota; kingdom Metazoa; phylum Chordata; class Actinopteri; order Cypriniformes; family Cyprinidae; genus Enteromius; species Enteromius radiatus. Next base: position 16,857,294 of record JAUCMS010000022.1, on the reverse strand, counting down.
AAAATTTAGCTGACTAACTTTTAAGACTAGTCTTAACCTTTTATGCAACCAGCCCCAGTTCTTTTTCTCCTTAGCCCAGCACAGATGCTTCTGACATTGTTTTTGGTTCAGGAGTGGCGTGACGCATGGAATTCTACATCTGTAGCCCATGTCATGCAGACGTCTGTATGTGGTGGTTGCACTGACACTAGCCTCAGTCCACTCCTTATGAAGCACCCCCAGATTTCTGAATCACCCTTGCTTGACAATCCTCTCAAGGCTCTTAACACTCTGTTAATATACTTCGATACTGCATTCTGTGAGCATCCAGCTTGTTTTGCAGTTGCCTTTTGAAACTTTTCCTCCTTATGGAGAGTGTCCTCTGCACAACCATCAAGCCAGCAGTCTTCCCCATGATTCTGAAGCCTACTAAGTCAGACTGAGACAATTTCAAGGCTGAAGAAACCTTTGCAGGTGCTTTGCGTTAATTAGCTGACTAGATTTGGGACACAGGGAGCCTACAATGTTGAACTGTGTCATGATATTCTAATTTTCTTTGTTTGTTTTTTTTTCTTTACACGCTGCATTGATGATGTAATTAGTGCAAAAGGAGGCCCAACAAAGTACTGAGGATATAATTCAGTACATTAACACTTTTCAGAAGACCAACATGCGTTTAAGGTCCTTTTTTATTGGTCACGTGAAATATTCTAATTTTCTGAAATACTGAATTTGTTTTTTGTCTTTAATCCATAACCATTAAAACAGAAACAAATAAAGGCTTGGAATATTTAACTTTTTCTGTAGTTAACTAATATAAAATACAAGTTTGACATTTTGAAACAAATGTCTTTCCCTCGATATTCAACTTTTTTGGCACATAACTGTAATGCTGAAAATGATTGATATTGTTTTGTAGCATCATGATTAGTAAGAAAGTCTTCAGGTCTAAATGGCAAATAGGAAAATAATAAATAAGGCATCATGCAGGAATTAAATACTACAGGGAATAAAAACACACACACACACACAGCTTCCAAAAAGGATATCCACCAACACAGAGAGGAGTCAAGCAGAGCCAGGGGAATGTTGGCTAGCAGAGCCAGGTCAGAGTCTTTAGCCTGAGAGAGATGCACAGAGGGGGGAAAAATAAGGAATAGGGAACAATAGGAACAGGTCCTTTAACAACTACCAAAAAATAAAATAAATCACACACTAAAAGGAGCAAGCACATTTGTAACGCTTCTGAACTACAATGGTTACAGCATGGAAGAAATAATTGACATTTGTAAATGACAGAATTGGTTAATAGGAACTGTTCACCCAAAAATGAAAATTCTGTCAAGAATGAATAATGCTGAAAACCAAACCGTTCCGGTTCCCACTGACTTCTATTATATGAAAAAAAAATCAAATGGAAGACAATGGCAAATGTTTGGTTACCAATATTTAGACAAAGTATGCTGACATGAGGATGACTGAATAATGACAGAAATTTAATTTTTGGATAAATTATTCCTTTAAAACCTGGTTGGTATAATATAATTCTGTTATATTATATTATATATTAATAAATTAAGTCTTCATAATCGAACAGGCTTAAAAGGCTCATCGGAAGGATATGAACCAGATAGCAGAAGAATCAAACACAGCTAGTATAACGTATGTGATGAGGACTGGTCCATTATCTCGACCCTTAGAGATCAACACCAAACACATTCATTATTGACAACAAATAAAGTATAAATGACATCTCATAATTGATGGTTATTAGACAAAACGGGTGTTTATGTTACGCAACTGCAAAACAAAACAAAAAAAAGATTAAAAAGAACAAGTATGTCAGCTTTACCCCAGTGATCCTCAGAATGCCCTCAATTGCAGCAAAAGCAAAGTAAAGTACACCCAGACCCACCACTCTGTGCATGACGGTGCCCAAACGTGGCCTGAGAAAACACAAAAACATCATTCTCATCACACGTTCTCTAAAACCCACAAGTAACAGTTCACCCAACGGTGAGGATTATTTTGATCAGCTGTTTGGACTCTTATTCTGACGGCACCCATTCACTGCAGACATCACCAACATCTTTGAATTTTAACAATCCTGAAACCTGCCAATCAATGCTTACATTACTTACTTAACAATGCCGTAGCCCAGACTGACGATGAAGACGAGCAAACGGGCCAGAGTCCTCTTCAGAGCAGAGATGAGCTCGGCAAAGATCAGCAGACCCTGAGCTGAAGAGAAGACAGAGACTCAACTTTTAAACATATCAACACTTAGCAATCCATTTCCAGTTTGTTCCAGTTGTCTATTCCTAAAAGATACTGATCCAGGTGTCTTTTTAAAAAAAGATTATATTTTAAGGTTTTAAAGAAAGTTAAAACATTTAAACTGAAAACTCAAAATATAAACACATATGAAGAGTTCATTTGCAAAAACAGATAACATAGTTTTTAACAATTTCCAAAAATCCTGTTGTTGTTTTTTTTCGTTGTACATTCCAATTAATCTTTTTTTGACCAGGTTAAATAATAACTTTAAAATCCAGGTCACTAACACAATAAAACAATAAAAACATGATAATTTAATAAAAGAAACACGATATTTGAAAATGTAAAAGATGTAGTGATCAATTTTTGCAAATAAACTTAATATACATGACTGTTTTATTGTTTTTTTTTAATCAAATAAATGCAGGCACTATGGATAAATGCACTAGAACTATGAAAAGATTCCAGTTTACACTGTTTTTTCTAATGGAATGGCATACCAACATGTGACTTAAGGGACAAATTAGTTAGGTGATTGTAGGTGAATTTAAGAGTTGAAACTGGGGAATAAAGCATGTATTTTAACTAACATGCTGAGCCCACGTTGTTAGTGTTCTGATATTCTGCACAGAAGACAGCCTTCTCTATCATGCCCAAGAATATGACTCCTGCAATCCAGAACTGGATCCTCAGCAGGTCTTTCCAGTAGCAGGATGCCCAGACGAACCACAGCAGAGCATATAGGATGTACACCACACACATCACCATGTAAAACTGTAGAAAAGACAAGAAAAACGAACAAAATGATGCAAACATATTATAACAGAATTTTGCTTGCTTATTATTCAATATAATACATGTAATAATAAGTGCAAAACAATACTTGTTTAGTTTGATTTCATTGTGATATAATTTGTTATTAATTTTCATTTTTAATTAACTTCATTAGTTTTATTAGATTTT
>JAUCMS010000022.1:16843234-16853796 GCA_032357445.1 Enteromius radiatus | reverse complement strand
AATATTTTGAATATTTAATATAGAGATTTTTTTCAACATATCAATTATTGCCATCAGGGAAGTGGTAGTTCAATTATAAATAAATAATTGCAATAAGAACTAATTTATACCCATCTAATAGCATTTTAAATAGTAAATGAAACTAACAAAGTGTTTTCGTTGTTGTTTCGTGTAGATGTTGTGTATTGCGGCAGCTTTGAGTCAAAGGCAAATTTCTTGCAAACAATAAAGTATAACTAACTTTAATAATTTATTCTCAGATTTTCTCTAAACGTTTCCACAGACCCCGCTGTGGTCCAAATTCAGCTTTGAAAAGCCATCATAGAACACTGATAAGCAAGTGACAAAGAGGATGAACATCTAAACTACTTACGATCATGAGAGGCCATTCGGTGACAGAGAGATATCCGTGTGTTCCCTTCATCACAACACTGACTGAAACACAATTTAGATAAGATAACATGAGATAAGATCATGCAGCCATACAGAAACGGCTACATATTTAGACATCTATGATAAGAGCAGATAAGGTAATTAGGCCTACAGGTTAAATTCCAGCTGGCATCCTGTTTGCTTGAATTGATCTGCACCACTAGCAGGTAGGGCCCGTCCTTCCAGGTCGTAGCAATAACATGATCCTTTGCCAACAACGAAATTACATGTATTACTCAAACTCTCAATTTATTGCTATTGCCTCACACCCAACATATTATATGTCAGAATGTCTTACCGTTGTTTTAGACGAATCAGCCTCAGCAACAGAAGAACTTGTAAAACTCTCATACTTTTTTTTAAAAACAAAGAAAAATATATTGCTCTTTTTGAGTTGTTTGAGAACAAATAACTTTTGAAACAGGAACAATAGTCAACGGTTTTACCTGTAAATCGCCTTCCAACGGATCCAGGCTCACGGTTTTTGGTTCTGCTTTTGATTTCTGCAGATAAATGTGTAATAGACAATACTGAATCTCTTATGAAATAACATCAGTAAAATGTCAGAAAGTTCAGAGACATACAATTTTGAAAAGCAAAAATGAAATAAACGTTGTTCACGCAACTAACAGAAATAAAAATAAGTTTACTAATACAACATTTAAAACATTAACTAATACAGGAAAAAAAAAATAATCGAAATATACAACGGTGGCCAAAATTATTAAAACACCAGTATTTTTAGCAGCTAAAATGGTTTTATGTCAGTCATTTCTATGTTTTGCTGTAGTGTGTCAATAGGAAATATCAGTTTATATTTCCAGCCATTAATAATAATAAATAATACAGTGGGAGTTTTACATACATCTAAAACTAATACAAATTACAAAAGCACATAGAATTACTCAAATTAAAATGAAAACTGAAAGGCATAAAATTAAAAGCTTATTCAAAAGATTAATAAAGATGATAAAGTATTAGAATAATATTAATAATGCTAAAAACAATGTGACTTGTTTTGATCAATAAAGGTGACAGAAAATAGAGCATACAATACTGTCTGAAATCAAGCAGTGTGAACGTACACTCAGCTTAGGAAACATGTGAATGTCACTGCGGCAGGATAAATTCTTGTATTTGTGCAGAATATACTCTCCGGGTCCAAGAGGGTTCGGGTCCAGACTCTTTCCTCGACTCAGTGGCGTCTTTTCATACATTTCCTAAACAAGCAAATAAATAAAGGATAAACAAAACACATCACATACAAACTATAAGGATTTCTGAACAAACACTCACTTCAATATTGTTGTACTCATTGTGACAGGGGTAGTATTTCAGAAACCACTGAATGGAAAACGTCACTTCCTCTGGACAACCGAATGATGACACTGCAAGAAGAAAAAAAGATCCTCATTTCACTATGGAATCAATACAGAAGTGTGTTAATGATAAAGGTAGGTAGTTCAGCCAAAAATGAATATTTGCTGAAAATGTACTCATCCTCAGGTCATTTGGAGAATTGCAGAAATTTTGCATTCCATTACTTGCTCAGCAATAGGTTCTGTGTAGTGAATGGGTGCCTTCAGAATGAAAGCGCGCACAGCTAAAAACATCACAAAAATCAACAACTTTTTTGGCCAGAAGCAATAGCTTAAAGAGATATGGAATTCTTGTGAATTATTGTCATGTTTTTATCAGCTGTTTGGACTCTCATTCTGACGGCACCCATTCGCTGCAGAGCATCCATTGCTGAACAAGTGATGAAACGATTTCTCAAAATCTGTTCTGATGACACAACTAACTCATGTACATTTTGTATGGCCTGAGGATGAGTAAATATCCAGAATTTTGTAATTCTTAAATGGACCCTTTTCCAGGACGTTTCCAGGTTTCTCTGCAGCAGAAGTCATCATAGTTGGGTAAACTTGAATAGGAGTGAATGGAATGGTACCTCAAATATATATTTTGCATTCTCATTTGCTCAAATACCAAAAGACAAACTCCATGATAGTGTTTTCATGACTTCCAATAAAAAGAAAAAAATAGAGGGAGACTAATAACGGCAGTCAAAAGAGAACGATGTGAAATTTAAAATTCCTCTCATCAACACTGCATTAGAAACACATTCACATTAGTGTAAACTATCCTTTTGTAATTTGATGCAAAGGTAATATAATACACTGCTCAAAAAAATAAAGGGAACACTTGAACAACACAATGTAAGTCCAAGTCAATCACACTTCTGTGAAATCAAACTGCCCACTTAGGAAGCAACATTGATTGACAATTAAATTCACCTGCTGTTGTGCAAATGGAAGAGACAACAGGTGGAAATTATAGGCAATTAGCAAGATGCCCCCAAATAAAGGAGTGGTCCTGCTGGTGGTGACCACAGACCACTTCTCAGTTCCTATGCTTTCTGGCTGATGTTTTAGTCACTTTTGAATGCTGGTGGTGCTTTCACTCTAGTGGTAGCATGAGATGAAGTCTACAACCCACACAAGTGGCTCAGGTAGTGCAGCTCATCCAGGATGGCACATAAATGCGAGCTGTGGCAAGGTTTGCTGTGTCTGTCAGCATAGTGTCCAGAGCATGGAGGCGCTACCAGGAAACAGGCCAGTACATCAGGAGATGTGGAGGAGGCCGAAGGAGGGCAACAACCCAGCAGCAAGACTCCTACCTCCGCCTTAGTGCAAGAAGGAACAGGAGGAGCACTTCCAGAGCCCTGCAAAATGACCTCCAGCAGGCCACAAATGTGCATGTGTCTGCTCAAACGGACTCCATGAGGGTGGTATGAGGGCCTGACGTCCACAGGTGGGGGTTGTACTTACAGCCCAACACCATGCAGGACGTTTGGCATTTGCCAGAGAACACCAAGATTGGCAAATTCGCCACTGGCGCCCTGTGCTCTTCACAGATGAAAGCGGGTTCACACTGAGCACATGTGAAAGAGTCTGGAGACACCATGGAGAACGTTCTGCTGCCTGCAACATCCTCCAGCATGACAAGTTTGGCAATGAGTCAGTAATGGTGTGCTGTGGTATTTCTTTGGAGGGCCGCACAGCCCTCCGTATGCTCGGTAGAGGTAGCCTGACTGTCATTATGTACCAAGATGAGATCCTCAGACCCCTTGTTAGATCATATGCCGGTGTGGCTGGCCTTGGGTTCCTCCTAATGCAAAACAATGCTAGACCTCAAGTGGCTGGAGTGTGTCAGCAGTTCCTGCAAGACGAAGGCATTGATGCTATGGACTGGCCGCCCGTTCCCTAGACCTGAATCCAATTGAGCACATCTGGGACATCATGTCTCGTTCCATCCACCAATGCTACGTGCACCACAGACTGTCCAGGAGTGCTTTAGTCCAGATCTGGGAGGAGATCCCTCAGGAGCCCAGGCATTGTAGGGAGGTCATACAGGCACGTGGAGGCCACACACTATTTGAGCCTCATTTTGACTTGTTTTAAGGACATTACATCAAAGTTGGATCAGTCTGTAGTGTGGTTTTCCACTTCAATTATGAGTGTGACTCCAAATCCAGACCTCTATGGGTTACTAAATTTGATTTCCATTGTTTTTTTGTGATTTTATTTATTTATTTTTGTCCGCACATTCAACTATGCAAAGAACAATGTAATTAATTAATAACAATATTTCATTCATTCAGATCTAGGATGTATTATTTTAGTATTCCCTTTATTTTTTTGAGCAGTGTACAAAGAATGGTGTTATAGATGTGCATACATGTTTTTTAAAAACACAAGAAAGAAAGACTTTTAAGGATTTAAGATGCTGTTGACCATTAAACGCATCATCACAGGCTTGTGAAAAGGGTCCATGAACTATTATTTTAAAGGTGCCATAGAATGGAAAACTGAATTTACCTAGGCATGGTTGAATAATAACAGTTCAGTACATGGACATAACATACCGTGAGTCTCAAACACCATAGTTTCCTACTTCTTATAGAAATCAAGTGTTTGCAAAAGACGATTGAAAAAAGGTCAAATTCCAACACAACACAGACTGTTTCGTAACAGTCTAGAGGCGTAATAGTTACGCTCACCACATTTGCATATACCGTGCTACTAAAATGAGCAACGCTGAGAAAACAGCCAATCAGAACAGACCTCCTCATTACTATTCATGAACCTTCCAAATAAGGCAAAAACAGGCTGTTTCATACTAGGGTCAAATTCTAGGGTTGTAAATGGACCATTTCTGGGCATTTTTCCCCCTTAGCTAAGCTACATACCTTCTAAGTACATATCAGACAACAATTTTAAATATTCTCTCAATGCATTCTAGGGCACCTTTAAGCCTTATCTTCGATCCATGGAGAAATAATAATATTAAACACCTCTTAGTTGAATATCGGTGTCCTTATACATGGCTTTTCTCAACAATAAAGGTCTTGATGTCTGGAAAAGAGAAAAAAAAAACACGTCAAATTCTTTCTACAGTTTTCCCCTTAGAAAGTGCTCAGTAGTAGATTGTGTTATTTGGCATTGTCTTACAGTGACAGCCACTAGAAACCTCTGTGGAAAAATTAGACAGGCTTTTAAATATTTGATAAGACCTTGCCACAAACTTTACACAGATCATCAAGGTGACAGCGTCACCGCTAAATGCCAAAACAAATGATGTATTATTAAATTACGTAAATATGTAACTTATCCTTTATACTGAATACTGAGTAAAATCCTCAGTTTGCATATTTAACTGCAGTGACAGCCTACATTTATTGCTCTTAGGCTGTAAAATGCCTCCTCCTGCTGTCACACAGCAAACAGTAACAAGCATTCTTTGTTTTCTCACCATGCATCAAATTAAATTTACATATTATATGCAAGTAAAATGCCTATTTTATAGTTTCAAATATCTTTTTTGAAACAAAAATGTCAAAATATGGGTGAAAATTATCTATTTGTCATTCAGCATATTAAAACAAAAGAAAAAACGATCATACTAAATTGTAAATGATTGCTAAAAGTTGTTTTAATGGTTAAAAACTTGTTGGTCTAATGTGTAAAACCTGAACATTTTTTGTTAACAAGAACTATGTTGACTATTAATGTCTTCCACAATAAAGCTATATTAAACTTGTATTTCGATGCGTGAAAACCCCTTTTCATCTTTGAAACACTGACAAACACACACACACCTCTTGTATCACAATACATGTTCTAAAAACACAACAACGCAATATTCAACCATTTGATCCTGACAGTACTATTAAACATTATCTCATACTATCCCAGAGCCCTTCATGGCAAAAGATAAAAGACACGGTCTTATGTTTTGAGAGCTGCAGCATGCAGCATTGAGCTAACGTTGGTCCCGATGCAAACACACCATATGGACACAGTTTAAGCGCGTTTTATCATTTTAATGCATCTGACAGCTGTCCCATAACTTGTCGTTCATCTTTCATTCATTTCTAGACGCTGTCTTAATAATAGCAAATAAAAAAACATCACATAATTCATGGACTAAAGATACCAATGTATCTAATGCTAGCTGTTAGCATTTAAACTCGTCGCTCGTTTTCATCCATTTATAATCATAAACATCATCCACACTCACATTAAGCACTGTAATAGTCCACAGGCCCATCTCTGGAGCGGCGGTAACTCCATTGAATGATGAAGTGATGAGAAGAAATGGGATAAAAACGAGAAAATGGCTGCTGTTCTGTATCCACCGGCGGCTACTGTCGGCCATGTTTAACGTTACTGACCAGAGACGCACACACACCTGTGCGCGTGACACGTGATGCAGGCTACTGTACGTGGATCGAAGTATAATTTGGTTTTAGATTTGTTTTTAACTTGTTCCATTTATATTTAGGATCTGTGACACACTTGCAATATAAGATTGAAAGAAGATCTCTCTCTCTCTTCCTCTGTGCACAAATCACACTCTCTGTAGCAGACTAAAATAAAAAACACTCAATGCATCCAAACAATAATTTATGATCTGTTTTATAGTTTAAGGGTTATTTTAATTTAATAAGGACTTCTTATTGAATTAACCCTTATAAAACAATATACAAACATTTGTGGCGACCAGACTTTGGCCAACTGACCAATCAGAGCAGAGTGGGCTTATGGAAGGGAGGGGTTTGAAATCCGAATTTGTTCAAACGAACCTTTTCGAAGTCATTGCAGTATTAAATGTATATTCTGAGAAAATTACAACGCTTTCTGACCTTAGATGCATTTAAACAATGTGTAGGGGACTCCAACCCAATATTAGGACACTTTAAAATACCATATGACCTGCTCTTTAATCTCATATCACTCATATTCTAGTCTATTAAGGTATTTAAATGCTAATCTCATTAAACCTAGTTTTACTTTAGATTTCAGTCAGGTACGTTTATCCTTAGTTACTCTTAGTTTCTTATAAATTAGAAAACACCACAGTAAGAAAAAAATGAAGATTGACATCCTGATATGAAATGAGAATCAATGCTTTTTACCATTCGTACCATATTTTTTCACCTTTTAGGTTCATGTGCTGCAATGTGTTTAATTTGATTACTTACTCATTTTTATTTTTATTTCAATACAGCTGTAAGACATATATCAGATGTCAAATAGACAAAAGAACTTGTACGACAGCAACAACAAAACTGCTTTTTCAAAATGTTTGTTTAATCAAAGATTTGAGCTAAATATGCATTACAATATATGTTATTTGCCTTTTAATTTGAATTCATTTAATAATTAAATTGAACACACTAGTAGTGGAATCAAACATATTTCCTTTATTTAATTGCAACTTAATCAGATTTCTGTCTCTACATGAAAACACTTTCAAGCTTTGCACTTAAATTATGATACTGCATACTACGCTCACAATAAATGAGCTGGTATTGACACTGAAATCATAAGCAAACATTTCCGGGTTTCAGCTTTTAATATTACATTGAAATTTGAATGCATTCAGACTTTTACTAGACCAAGTAAACATTTCATATGACATTTAAGGCAGCATTTATTTTGTTAGCAGTACTTAAGATATTGCTAATGTTGGCATTAATTGCACACTCTCAACCTCAAAATAATGCAGAGATCATTGTACCTAAATCAAAAGGTACAGTAATAAAAATACTTCACACGTTTAACACTTCTGTAGATTGCTCTAAAGATTCTGCGTTTCTTCTTGTCAGTTTAACTTCCGAGTTAAAATGTAAAAAAAAACACTATATATAAAAACACCAGGTCCTTTATATTTACAAAATGCATTTCTAATATACAAATTGGATTCTATGCAAAAACAGTTCACAAAAAAGCTTAACACTGTAGCTTAATTTTACAACTCCTGAAGACCATAACATTACATATCTAATAGTCTCTCCATCACTTCAGAAAAAAACTGACCTTGTTTTCTAACATTGTAGCATTATAGCTTTTTCACAGTATTTTAACATGCATCAAGGCAAAAACACCACCATAGTAAAGGCTACAGGCAAGGCCCACCGGGTGAGTTTAGGGTCTATTGTGTTTCTGCGCAACTGTGAAATGCTGTGGTTTCTTTACATTTTGCAAAACATGAAATCAGGTATTAGTTGCCATTGAAATTTGCATACACTGCTTTTTAAATGTTTGGAGTTGGTAAAAAATTTTAAATACAGTAAAAACAGTAATACTGTCAAATGTTATAACATAAAAATTTGCTCAATGATGGATGCAGTGAATGGGTGCCATCAGAATTATAATCAAAACATAAAAGATGTAATGCAAGCAATTCATAAATAGCACGTCTCATAATCAAATTGATAAGGATGTTTTAAACTTCAAATCATGCTTCTGGATAAAATATAAATCCATAATACATACTATTCCTTTCTCCTGTAAAAAAAACCCAGTCTGAATATGCACAGACATGCACTGTTTATGAGCTAAAACAGACCTAAACTGATGATGTGCTTCTTACAAACACGCAGCTGTTCAATTCTTAAGATATTAGTTGATTCTATTGATATTAGTTGACTCTATTCTCCTATTTGATAATGTTCAGTGCTTTGCTACAATCTGTATTGTTAAAAGCGCTATATAAATAGCGTCTGGAGTGATGTGGAATATTATGATGTTTCTATCAGCTGATCATTCTGACGGCATCCATTCACTGCAGAGGATCCATTGGTGAGCAAGTGATGCAATGCTACATTTCTCCAAATCTGTTCAGATGAAAAACAAAACCCATCTACATCTCGAATGTCCTGAGGGTGGGTAAATTTTCATTTTTTATGAAAAAACTATTCAGGAACTATTCCTTTAAGTCAACCAGTGGTGCGAGTTTGGCATTATTTGTCCAACAATCTAAAGCCTGTTTGAATAAAACCATTATTAAATCAGTTTTTTGACAAACTACACTTCAGTTGGATACCGCAAAAGAAGTCAATTTTCTGATGCATTGCAACTTCCCATCAGAGCAAACGTGTGGTGTCGCTCAAAGTCTGCTGCGTCGCCATCACGTCCCTGACCAATTCTTCGCTGTCCTGTTCGGAGAGTCTGTGATTCAACAGTGGCGTATCCACAGTGCTTATCGTCGCATTGTCCCCGGAGGAAATGACCACAACGTACCGGTCGTCCTCTGCGTCTGTGCTCTCGTGAACGTCGACCGTCACTACTGACGTGTCTGTGGTTGGACGACTGCAGGAAGGTGAGGATGTGAGCACAGGGCCTTCCTCCGACACACCGGGTAACTCCTCTTCCTCCTCAGGGAAGCTGGTGTTGATGTAGATGATGTCTCTTCTGCTGGACACCGCTGGAAGCTTCCCTGCCAGACTCTCCAGCCTCTTCCTAACCTGTGTGAAGTCAGGTCGGTCCACCGGATCAGCGCTCCAGCAGCTGAACATGATATCATACCTGATACACCAGAGCAAGGGACATGTTATGAGGTTCAAATGTACTGAAAACATCAACCCTATAAAGCCTGGCAAACCATATTTTATATAAAAAGGCAGTAGCGCTGTCAAACTATTAATTGCATAAAAATAAAAGGTTTTCTTTACGTTACATATATGTATATACTGTGTATATTTATTATGTATTTATAAATACACAAATATGCATGCATATATTTAAGAAAAATGCGTTGTTATATATATATATTAAATATATTTATATATAATATAAAATATAAGAATATAAATATGTAAATGTATATACATTTAAATATTTAAAAAATAGATGCTGCATGTGTGTATTTATATTTACATAATTAATATACACAGTACACATACATATACAGTATAATGTAAACAAAAACCTTTATTTGAATGCGATTAATCATTTGACAGCACTACTTTAGAGTAATGCACTTCACAATAACACCATGAATGTTTTTTTAAAACATATAGGCTTACTTTTGATTTAGTTGAATTTCATTAACATTTTTAGAGTGGATATGAGCAGCTCATTTTCAAACAAACTCACAGTTCATCCAGACAGTCGCTCGGTTGTTTTAGCCGGTTGCCCTCGAGGAGATAATCGTAAATCTCATGGTTTTGTACGCCAGGGTACGGGGTCATTCCTCGAGTGGCTATTTCCCACATGGTCACTCCAAACGCCCACTAAAAACATTTAAGAGATAACAAACATCAACAACTGCTGTAGACCTTCTGCAAAACACACCACCAAAAACAGTTCAAAAGTATAAGATCAGAACAGATTCTTCAAAATGATCAAAAATGTCAGTAAGATTGTTTTATATTATTACAAACGATTAATATTTCAAATAAATGCCGTTCTTTTGAAGAATCCTGAAAAAAAATTCATAAAGCAGCACAACATTGATAATGTAATTAAAAATTTAAAACTATAAGTAAATATTCTAGCCTGGAAGACTGGTTACTCTAAAGTCTTATTCAGGACTATTCAGTATGGGTTGTATGGCCTTATTTTAGCTAGTTTTATTTTCCCAAAACGTACTAACCACGAATATTTTTTTCCTAAAAAGTGAAAACATGTACATCCATCTTGCTCACATATTATTGTAACATGTTGGTCAGTAGTATGTTATAAGTAGCTGAAATAAGCACAAATATCAAGTCAAGTCAAGTCAAGTCACTTTTATTTATATAGCGCTTTTAACAATACAGATTGTAGCAAAGCACTGAA
>JAUCMS010000022.1:16786108-16811428 GCA_032357445.1 Enteromius radiatus | reverse complement strand
AAATTTTTTATATTTTTTTTCTCTATATATCTCTCTCTCTTTATATATATATATATATATATATATATATATATATATATATATGTGTGTTTAATTACAAAGATCACGTAAAAAAATCACTAAAACTTAAAATAAAATTAAAATGAATACTGAAAATATAAAAGTAAAAGATCATTAAAATATTTCTAAAATAGTATATAAATAATACTAAAATAACACAATATTAAGCTTGAGAAATAACTGCATGTCTCCCTCTTGTGGTGAAAAACGTTCAGAACAACAAAACTAATAAGACACTATAATTTAGCTGAAATTGGTTAAAGCTAGCGCCGAGTCCAAGCCAAATATCGTCAGCCACAGGTCAGCAGCCTGTACTATCCTTTATTGGGATGAGCAGTGAAAGGACCAAAGCAATTCAAGGAAAATTATGGAATTAATTGCCCTTGATGACCAGCTGTTCTCCATAGTCGAAGACAGAGGTTTCAGAAATTTGCTGAATTACAAAATATATTATACCGAGCCGGTGGTCCTTTTCCGACGTTGCCTTACTCGAGTTGTTTTGCAAGAACAGGGTTCACATGTTGTGCTTCGAGATAATGCAATTGGCCACTTGATGAGGCATCTTTGACAGAAATGCTAGTTTGTGATGGTGCATATTAATCATGTTTTCTGAGCAATAACATGATTACTGTTGTGTTAAAAGTGAGTGGAGGTGGGTAGAAACCTTCATGGCAGCCATGGCTTGTACGGTGAGACCCAGGCGGGTGGGCGTCAGAGCAGCAAGCATTGCATTAAAGCGACTGCTTTTACTGAGGACGGGAGATGAGTACAAACCATCAGCTGATACAGAACCAAACCTGCAACACACAAATACAATGAGCTGGGAGACACAAGAATTCCCTCCTACATTCATTTACATTTAGGAGATGCTTTCATCCAAAGCTACTACAGTAACAAATGAAGACAATGGAAGTAATCCAAATCCAAAGAGCAATAATGGGCAAGTCCTATGATAAGTCTGTCAGCCTAACAGAGTACATGTAGCAAGATTTGTTTTGTTATTATATAAAAACCAAAAAGATACATATAAACATAGAAAGAATACAAAAAGATTAGAGAAGCTATTGTTAAATAAATAAATCACAACATATGATTAAATAGAAAGAAATAGAAAAAAGTATAACATTCTAATTAATAATAAGAATAAATAAAATAGCAAAATATTCTGTTGGCAATGAATTTCAATTATTTTTCCAGTCATTCGTGATAAGATAAGAATTTCTCAAATCATTTAATAATAAGCGATTGTACTCACAATTAAGTTTAATGTAAATAATAAACAAAAATACCAATAAAAATGTCCACGATATTTCAAGATCTCCAGGACTTTTCCAGGTTTGGAAATCACAATTTTCATATTCACTGATATTTTCATATTTTTCATGACTAAGGATATTTCTGCTATTATCTAATCAATGTCTTTCAGTTACATTTTGTAGTTCACAATGCCTAATCTATAGCAATCCTGTCTGTTAACTCACTTTCCCAGCAGATTTTCCCGTGGTATTCGAACGTTATTAAAAATCAAAATGCCATTGTCAACTCCATGCAGACCTGTATAAAAACACAATAAGTAAAACCATTAAATCTTAAAAACATAATTGAGGAGGGCTGGATTGCAAAACAGTGTTATTGCATTACCTTCCTTGTGCTTCATGTCAATAGTCATCACTCCTGGCCACATGAACCCGCTCTTATCACGGATTGGTACAATAAAGCAGTGGGGACCTGAGACAGACAACTTCTCAATTAGATGCATGGTTTAGGAGTCGTTCATATTCATACAGAACAAGATGTGTGCCAAACACATGGGTTAGTGATTCAAGCTGATTCTGTCATGTTTAACAGATCAGACAGTGCATAATACATTTTATTTCAAACATTTTAAAATAACAGACTGATGAGCAGCAAAATTTGCCATAAATGTCCACATGTAAGTGGGTTCACATCTAAATATAGACTGTTGACAAGTTGACAGAATCATGCCAGATTTGTTTAACAGGCTTGTAATGATAATTCAGTATTTAATTCAGATAAGTCATGCATATCTTACCCTGAGATTCTCCATTTATAATGAGCTGAGCAAACACAGCAGCATAGTTTCCTTTCATTGCGTTTCCGATGTACATTTTCTGAGCATCTTCGGAAGGTGTGTGAATAATAAACTCCTGCAAAACAACCATCAGAAACAATTAAACCCAACTCTGTGTTTGTTTCATAATAATGTAAGCAAGTGTGGATTTGAGTTATTTGCAAACAGTGTATTTCTTTTTTTCTAGTTAATAATTTTGATTATTAATTATGATTAACACAATTGACATAGAATGATGGTAATACCATTGTTTGATGCAACTTCATGCCATTTTTATAAACAAGCAGAAAACATTTAAACTGAAAAGCGTTTCAAGGTTACATAATTATGCAACCCTAGTTCCTTGAAGGAACGTGATGTCACGTCGACAAGAAGCAAGGGGGGAACGCCTCCAGCGTTACGGCTCTGAATAATATGTGTAATCAGTCCAATGGATGGGCAAGACGTCATAGGCGGATGACATCATTGGCCAGGAAACATAAAAGCACATGGCTTCAACATCAATGTCATGAAGCGAGTGCAGGCAGGGATGCCGGAAGGTTACATAGGTCCTGCAGTACATTCGGCCGTGGTGTGACCAAATGGAAGGGCCACTGCGATCTGAGATCTCCCCTAAGGGCTGTAACACCACAGCCAGATCCCACGTAGGGACTTGGGATTGCACTGGAGGCCTCAACCTCAGTGCAACGCAGAGGAAACGTCTAACCAGGGGTCTCTATCTGGGTGTCCAAAGAGAGAGGCGTGGTAGATCTACTCCACCACCTTGTGGTGGAGAATCCATTCCCTGGGCCTCAGCCCCTGCCTCGACAGGATGTCTGCTCCTACGCTTAGATGCCCGGGAATGTAGACGGCTCTCAGAGTCTGTCCAGGGCCCACACAAGGATCTGGTGCACCAGCTTGTATAAGGGGAGCAAACGCAGATCTCCCTGATGGTTGATGTAAGAGACCACAGATGTGTTGTCGGTGTGCACCAACACATGTTGATCTCTTACATCTGGGAGGAAGTGTTTCAGTGAACGAAACACGGCCAGCATCTCCAGACAGGTGATGTGCCACATGAGATGGCGAGCACTCCACAGACAGCCACTCCTGACTGCTCCCTAACCAGTGAGGGACGCATCTGTCACTAGCATTATGTGGTGACAAGAAGCTCCCAAAGGTTTCCTCCACATTTCAAGGCACGCATGGTGTGACACTTTGATCATGCAAAGGAGGTTTCCCCTCTGGGAAAACCCCTGGTTCTGAGCCACCACTGTAGGAGTCTTATGTACAGCAGGCCAAGAGGTATCACGTTTGACGCAGCTGCCATCAGACCCAGCAGTCTCTGAAACTGCTTGACAGTTAGTGACTAGCCTTCTCTTACTCTCGCAACTGCCATGAGGATCGACTCGACCCGAGCAGGTGTCATACAAGCCTCCATAGTGGTCGAATCCCACACCACACCAAGATAAGTGGTTCTCTGTGCTGAACAAAAGCACACTTATCTTGCTGTTCAGTCTCAACTCAAAATGTTTCATATGAGCGAAGATGACATTTTGATGTCTGGTCACTTTGCGAGCCAGTCAGTCGATGTAATTGAGTATGCGGATGCCCTGGAGAGGGGCCAGCGCAGCATCCACACACTTCGTAAACATGCGGGGTGATAGTGCAAGGCCAATGGGGAGAACCTGATATTGGTATGCTTCGCCCCTGAAAGCGATCCCCAGGATTTCCTGTGTGAAGGATGGATAAACACATGGAAATAAGCGTCTTTTAGATCTATCGTGACAAACCAGTCTTCTGACCTGATTTGAGACATGACCTGTTTGACAGTGAGCATCCTGAACTTCAGTTTCTTCACTAAATAGTTCAGGAGCCTGAGATCTAAAATAGGCCTCAGGCCTCTATCCTTCTTTTGAACTATAAAATACCAGCTGTAGATCCTGGACTTTCTTTCATGAGGAGGACCACATCGATGGCCACCTTACTCACAAGAGTATCTACTTCTCGTTCCATAACCAGAGCCTGCTCGGGGCACAACAGTATGGGCAGAATGCCTGCTAATCGCAGCGGAGGCAATCTAAACTACTTGAGATTGATTGTATGAATCTCAGCTTGAGATTGATTGTATGAATCTCAGCTGTATTTTATTGCACAAGTAAGCATAATATAATATGGGTTTACAACACAAGTAGCTGACACCAGACTTTTGATTTTCAGGTAGAGTATTCTTATCAAATTTGCATCAAAATCACTGTTTACCCCAGATCATCCTGTAGATGGAAGAGCAGAATAATCACCTTTGTGGACTGATCGTATCGGGCCTCAGTGATAATGCCTCGAACGTTGCTACCGTGGCCCCTCTCAGTCATCGCAAACATCCCTGTAAACTGTAAATCCTGCAATTCAACACAAAATCGTATAGGACATGTTACATTGACATTAAAGGTATAGCTCACCCCAAAATGAACATTTGCCGAATATGTACTCAACCTCTGGACACCAAGATGTAGATGAGTTTGTTTCTTCATTTGAAAAGAAGACTTGCTCACCAATGGATGCTCTGCAGTGAATGGTTGCCATCAGAATGAGAGTCCAAACAGCTGATAAAAATATCACAAGTAATCAAACCACTCCATTCCATCAGTTAACATCTTACGAAGGAAAAAAAAAAGCATTTTTGTGAGAAGCAATCAGACATTTTAACTTTAATACAAAATACCTGTTGTTGTCTTACATCAAAATCCACCCTCATATTTGTTTCAAATCACTGACAAATTATGTATCCATGACTTGTATTTTAGCCAGAAGTAACAAATTAAAGTTAAAACATTAATGATGGATTTGTTTCTTACGAACATGCAGCTTTTCACTTCTCAAGATGTTAACTGATGTACAGGAGTGGTGTGGATTATTGTAACGTTTTTTGTCAGCAGTTTGGACTCTCATTCTGACAGCACCTATTCACTGTAGAGCCTCCATTGCTGAGCAAGTGATAGAATGCTACATTTCTCCAAACTCATTTGCATCTTATATGAGCTGAGGGTAAGGAAGCTTTCAGCCAAATTAAATTGCTGGGTAAACTATATCTTTAAATCAATCATTTCACTCATCCTTGCAATAAACAAACAACATGTGCGCAAACTCACAGAGAGCAAAATGATCAGGACTTTGACTTGCAAACATTTTTGTGCACATCTATTGAGCGTGTCTGAGGTCTGGAGGGCACAGAATTTATTTCTGACTTACTGAAACGGGTAGATACCACTTCATCTTCTGTTCTGGACTGCCTAGATTATTGACAGCACCTCCATACAGTCCACACACAACACCAAGCTGAGGGTTACAGCAAACAGTGCAGTGTGACTATTCAAATGTGGAATAAATGCAAATATGCAGTGTCATGCATGCCAGCACGACATGCAAATGTCCTGAGAACAGCTTAAAGTTACAATCTAAACAACAAGCAAAAATGTTAGAAATACCGTTGATGCTTATTTCAGCATGATTATTATGAGGCAACTGGAATTTAATAATACAAAGTATTTTTAATGTAAATAATGTAAATACAACAAGTGTTTTACTTCCAATTATTAAGGATAATTTAATATGTTACTTGCCATTTTTTAATAATTGTGAAATTTACTAGTAATTTCTCTGTGAAATTTTTTTCTACACCATTTTTGTCAGCATATAGCACAAAGTTAACAAACCTTAACTCCTGTGGCCATGTCAGCAGAGCAGATGATCTCAGTGATGCTTAAACTTTTGTTTATGAAGCCTTTTTGCTTCTCTTTTAGCTAAACAAAGGCACATAATATGTTTTAAATGGGCATAGCACTAAAATAAGTAACATTCTACTTCCTGCACGTTTGAATACGTAATAAATACATGCAGAACACTCTCTTATTTCTCATGTACCTGATTTCGAAGATGTTCTTTCATGAAAGGCAGTCTTAACATGTGATATAGCCTCTCTGCAGTCAGGTCTCTTCTCTGATCCAGAGTCAGTTCATAACTCCACCGAGAACACAGAGAACTCTCGTAAATTCAAATGAGGTGCAAAATGAATCTAAATCTATTAAATATTTAATAAAACGTGCACGGCCTCTAAAAGGTGACTGTTTATTTCCTTTTATCTACTTAAGATAACTCCCGTGAACCAGTCTTTAAGGAAACGCGGTTTACTTACCTGCTGGACTGAAACAGTTCACACGTTGAAATTGCGTCACGAAAAGCATCTTTAATCTCCGAAAATTCTCCATCTAGATATTTGGCAAGGCTGCTGGGCTGTATTTGATTCTTGGATGATAACATGACTTCAGTTCCTCGTGTTTTCACTTTCACTGTAACTGTAAAAGTAACATTCCACTTCCGCGTTTGGATGATGTCACCGCGTTGCGTGGCAACACGGCCAATTCACTGTTTGTTCCACTCATTTGAGGTTACGAAATTTAAGTTAAAGTTATAGGGCTGTAAAATTATAACATATCGATGATAATGTCAATGAACTTAAAAGCTATAATGTACTTTGTTTTTTTTTTTATTAAAAAAAAAAAAAAAAAAAAAAAAAATATATATATATATATATATATATATATATGGAGACTTTTTTGTGGAACATAAAAAAGTGAATTAAAGACTTTTTAAAATATTTTTAAAGAGTCATTTGATTTATGCATGTTGTATCCCATCCTTAATATCACAAAAGTCTCAAATTACAATAAAGTATGCTTAATTTTGTATTATGATGAATTCTAAAGTTTTATAAAAGTAAAAAGGTGACATTTTTTATCATAGGACTGTAAAATGATCACATGTAACAGTCAGCAATGATGCCATTATATGAAATGAGAGAAGTGGCCTACAGCTCTACTGGATTTCATTATCAAGGTTAGATTGCTCCTCCCATTCTTATCAATGGCACAGCCAGGCGCCGGAGCAGACGCAAATAAACTACTGGCTGCTACGCACAGGTCAGCGTGGCCTTAGAAAAAAACGTTTCCATAACCATTTATTGGTCATGTGGTAGGCCTAATATTTGTTACTCTAAAGCAGTGGTTTTCAAACCTGTCCTATGAGTACCCCTGTCCTGCACGTTTTGTCTCCCTTGTCAGACTGACCCAATTCAGGTCTTGCAGTCTCTACTAATGAGCTGAATCAGGTGTGTCTGATAAGGGAGACATGCAAAATGTTCAGGGCAGGGGTGCTTGTTGGACAGGTTTGAAAACCACTGCTCTAAAGCAATAAATGATTTTTACATAAGTGTAAATTTGGGCAGATGAAGATACAGTTTATATGATACAAAATCCCTACAGTAAGATACTGATGCATATATTAAAAATGTCTGCGTCATCTACATGATTTTTATTTGGTATTTTATGTAGCAGGTATATGTTAACAATATACTGTATTTTATGTATGCATATTTTATTAAAACAACAACAAAAAAACTGTTTATATTGTTTTCGTTGTTTGTTTTACATTTTTTTCTGTCTGTCTGTCTGTCTGTCTATCTATTCATTTATTCATCTTCATTTCCAGACTCAAATTCCATTAGCTAGAAAAACACAACACAAACCAGAACAATAACAAACAGTCATTGCATGTGACCTGAAGCTAGGCTCTCTTTCTTAAACTTAACCCACAAAGGAGAAGTATAAAAAGTAGTACAATATGTGCTAAAAGAATTATCTTTAGCTGATCCGAACACATATAAAAAAATGTTATACCAAAATATTTGCTTGAGCATATGACATTACCTTTCATAACTCACTTGCTCCATTGTCAATGACCTTAATATTTTACTGTAGTATATGTACATTTAAAACTTGATAAAACTTGATAATTAATATTTGCAAATTCAGATCTCTATGTTCATTGGTTCTGCATATCATGCAACACACGTTTTTTATTGTATTGCACATCATATCTAATCTCATAATCAGAACATATATTAAGCAACTTTGAAAACCAACACAACTTGGGGGAAATACAACTAGATCATCAGTATACATATAGTGATTGGCTATGGTGTTACCAAGCATATAAATACAGACAGAATCTATCAGCTGAGTATTTTTACCTGATTTAACCTGAATTCTTAAAATGGCATTTTATCATATAAATGTAAAAATTTGAAGGTGTCTTAGCTTATATGGACACTGCACTTCAAAATATGAAAAAATAAATAAGAAAAAGTGTGTGTATATGTATGTGTGTGTGTGTGTGTGGGGGGGGGGTGTTGTTGTTGTTGTTGTTTTTAAATCTAAGAATGCACAAAATTTCCTGTAAGGGAGATGCAATAGCGTCTTTATGCAATAGCACAGTTTGTACCGTATTACCATAAAACCATATTAGGCCTATGGAGAGAGTCCCCGTAAACCACAAAACCAAAGTGTGTGTGTGCGTGTGTGAGACAGAGAGAGAGGGAAAAAGAGCTTATTGAGTTTGGCGGGCCACGCGCAGCGCGCGCATTGTTATTTCTGATATCACTCAAGATGCGCAGACAAACAGTTTCACCTTGAGCTCTTCTCCCAGACCCGATCCCGAGAAAGGACTGAGAACGAGTACCTACTGCACGATTAGACAACAAACTCTAAATCAGTCGCTTAACAAACTAATAAAAATGTAACGTAACCGGCTCGTTTATTTCCCCGTCAGTCTCCAGCGCGCGCTCGATCTCCATTTAGAAACCAGGCGAGAGGAAAGTGGATTTTTACCTGTTTATAAAAAGGTGAAAACACGACTAGACAATGTGGAGCTATCTCCTGCCTCTCGCTTGTCCTCTGCTGATGTGTTTTTGCGGAGGTGTGTGTTTCGTGTGTCCGGAGATCTGCCGCTGTTCTCAGAAGAGCATCACCTGTAACAGCGCGACGGAAAGCCTGAAGAGCAGAACTCACAGCAGACTGTAAGCATCTCATCATCTTATATCTCTCTCACATATAACTAAACATTAAATTCGTACTGTAGTGCATACATTTATTAGAACTTGCGCGCCTGGAACCTCTTTAAATTTTAGTGATATGAAAAAAAAGGATTTTTCGATGCTGAAAGATTAATTCAATGCATTACTTGTCTATATTATTGATATTGTTTCTACACGAAACCATGCTTAATATGCTCTAATCTACGATTCATAAGCAAAAATAAACTTGATGTACTGTAGCCTATGTACATGTTTTTCATAATGGCTCTGCTCTGCTTTGTTTTTGTTTGTTTGTTTGTTTTTTCAATATTTAGTTCATTAAAAATACAGATATGAAATGGAAGAAAGTTTTTCCCCACTTCATTACTACAATTTCATATTTTAAATGTATTCTCAAAATCAAAAACTGATTTAATAAACTGCTTGCTCTCATTATTACCCTTGTGACAACATGCCCCACTGTAGTAAAAAGGAATTGTATTCGGATGGTTTTCTGATGATTCAGATTAGTTTTTTGTGTTTGCTGATTAATGGGGACTGTGTGGAAAAAAAATGCATTCACTGTGATAATAAACCTTGTGAATATCATAAACCACATCTGACACACCCAAGTCATTATAAATTATAGTACAGAATGTTACTTTGGAAAAGGAGGACAAATAAAGGGAGGTACAGTTTGTCATTTGATTTTAATGTGTGATTTAGAGAGTCATTCCTTCTCAGGAATTGTGTGTCCAAGTTCAGTTGATTCTCCTGTCTTTCTAAAGGCTCATGCAAATCTAGCAACCAATACATAATAAAACGAGACAGTGGATGCACTTATCTGTGGCTCCATTTCTTAAGTACATCCCAAATGCATTTGTAGTCTAAACACATGTGTTCCATTCAGTTATCTGAGTAATAAATAAACAGTTATCTTTATTTACCCATTTAATATCTGGAAAATGTGCAATTTTATCAATACAGTCCACACAAAATGTATTACACTCAAAATAATTTGCCATTGTTTTGCCATTAAGCCATTGTTTTGGCTGAAGAATTGTAGAAAATGACAATATCTTCATTATAGAAGACAGCTTGCCCCAACCTGACTTGATGTGGAAAAAGTACATACATTAATGATTTAGTCTATACCCCATGAGACAACTTGCCCCGGTCTCTAAATACATGAACAGTGGCTACCAAAAAGTAAAAGTCTCAATAATAACATACTAAAAACATTACATTTGTGTATATAGCTAAATATATTTGAATTCATTAATCATAGATTTAGGTTTCATTGAATTAGGTTTTGTGTATTGATTCAGACCTGCTGACTTTTCAAGGTTCATACTCTACATTTTCCTCTGAAAACAGTATTTATTCACAAAACTGCATTCGTTTTAGCTGAATAAAAACCTTGGGGTGTGTCTAAAATATGTTATTATTTAAATAATAATAATATGTTTAAAAATATGTTTCCTGTCATTAAGAAATGCTTATTTAGATATTTTAACTTAAAAATTATTTCTACATTTTGATACTTGAATGATTTTAATATTTATTTTATGTATGTATATATATATATATATATATATATATATACAAATATATATGTGTCAATAAAATATATATGTATTTAGATTAGTATATATACATATATATATACTAATCTAAATACATATATATTTTATATGTATATATGTATATATGTGAAAGTGTTCATCTCAGTAACTATTTAAATAATTTTGTGCATAATATTCCATTTTGTGAATACAAGACAGTATACTTTCAGCCTAGATACCTGCTAATGCATAGTATAAAAAGGCCTCTAAAAAAATACATACTCTTTTAACTGAAAACTTTTGTTTCAGTTTCCACCATATTTATTGCAATTTCATGAGTTTCCATTTTCCTGCCAGCTTGTATGATCACAACAAGCAGTTAGTTTTCTTTGGCACTGAACACAGTTCTGTTATTACTGTAGCTGTCAGTCCTGCTAAAGAGTAGGAGTGATGTAATATACGCTTGTCAATGTAATCCTGCTTACGCATGACACCTCTACCTTTTCTGAAAAAAAGCAATGGGGGAGTTGTTGACATGTGTCAAGCTTGTGAAAAGAACTGTCTAAAATAGACGGGTCAAGTAATTTTGTCTGACTGACTGGTCTCTCAATTTGGGTTGCCATCACACCCGCTGAGCTGATGTGTTAAAAGAGTCTGTGTTTCATGTCCTTGAGACCTTGAAATCATCTTCTTCCTCTAGTGAAACCTTGAGCCCTGATAAGAGTTATGTGCAATCAGGGACATGAGATAAATGAATTATGTCCTTAAAATAAGAAAAGCTTTGAGATCTGGAACTCAACTCCTTGTTTTTCTAATGTTTTGTAGCTTGTTAAGGTTTTTAATTCAGATTGGGTTGAACCAAATATGTGGCAAATATCGTTAACACAGCTTTTGGAAGGAGTACCTGTCCAAGGGTAATTATTTATACTGTGGGTCCAAAAAGTTTTGAACGCATGGGACACACTCAAACATGTCTAAAGGCCTGTATGTTAGATAAAAAAATTAAGATTTGAATGAATAAAATAGTAATAATAATCCTAAACCATTTATGTAATGTTTTATATTTAATTTTAATTATACTACTACTACTACTACTACTACTACTACTTTATTTTATTGTAATACAAATATTTAATATAATAATATATTGTAATATTTGAAATATTATAATAATATATGAAAATATTTTTTATTTGATGCATTATTATTATTATTAATAATAATTACAATTTCATTTAAACCAAACTTATAGGTCTAAAACTGATTTATCATACAATTTTGCTTTTAATTTGTCTGTCCAAAATTTGAAAAAATCCATATATTTTTGCACTGTGCACTAAATTCTGTCAATGTTTCCAGAGATATTCACATTTTATATAATATAATATAATATTTATAGTAATACTAATAATGTTTATATATATATATATATATATATAAATTATACAATTGAATAAAGACAATAATATACAAATATTTTCAATTTAATGCTATATTGTTGTTGTTCCTTAGAGTTTACTCATTGTTAAACTTTTATTTTGGCAGCTCATAGTAAAGTCCATTGATTCAAATACTTTTAAATTGATTAGTTTTATAACTTTATGTTTGATTTAATAATCTAAAATGTGTAAAAATGTATAACACTCTGCACTGTGCTATAAATTCCAACTGCAATTCCTTCCATGTTTTCCATATCATATAAACATTGCATAAATAAAACAAAAAATATCTAATGGCATTTCGTTATTAGCATGCTTTTCAAGGAGGGAAAAAGGAAACACGGAAGGAAGGAAACAAACAAATAAATAAAACTTTCAAACATATTTTGAAGCTTCTTTATGCATGTCTAAAAGACAATTTTTTCTAGTACATAACCTCCCTTTGATGATCCAGCACTTAGATGAGCTCAGCTCAGCATAGAGTAGGAAAAATGACATTCTCCACTTCAACCCGAGAGGCTTCATGAGCGCTAACAAGAGCCAGCCAGATACTCCACACTCACATCATTAGACCTGCACTGTTAAAGATGAATCAAGAAGCGCTTCACAATTACAAACTCGGAGAGCACGGTGACCCTCTCTCAAAAACAAACCTAAGTTATAATTAAACGAGTGCAAAGGCTCCAGACTTTTTATCAAAACATAGCCCAGCCATGCGAGACATAATTTGATGTAATTACTTGTGATTTCCATCATCATTTTTAGCAATACATTGGAAAATCTAATTGCTGTGTAAAAATTAAGGCCATAATGAATGTTATTTTTTAAACGTTTACTGTACCTTACTGTATAAATAGTATCTGTATTTGAGTTTGTTTCTAAATGGGATTTAGAGACATTTTACAATTCCATCACTTGCTTACCAATGCCAATGCTCTGCAGTGAATGGGTGCCATCAGAATGAGAGCTGAAACAGCTTATTCAGACCAGACAACTTTTACCACTGGAGAAAGCGGTATTATGGATAGAGAACGTCTTGGTTACATATGTAACCCTCGTTCTCTGAAGGAGGGAACGGAGACGTTATGTCAATGACTGACGTCATGGGGTCTTCGCCTGGGAGACCAATCCGCTCTGATATTAGAAAACAAGCCAATCGGGATTGGTTTCTTGCTGAGGAACTGATTGTAACCGCCCCCTCAGCGCAGGCCTCAGGTTCGTGGCAGGAGGGATGTAATTTCTCTGTTCCCTCCTTTAGGGGACAAGTTCTTCAGACAGAACACCCAGAACTGTGCGGCTAGAAACAAGAACTGGACCAAAATCAGGGGAACATGGCAGGAAGAAGCTGCGGAACAAAATTCCAGGGCCGAAGAGAGTGAAGAATGCCCCTCTGTAGGCACAGTCAAGGCTAATCTGGCTAACCTTAACTGACGGGCAAGGAGGAGCCAGTGGACCTTCCAGAACCACTGGAGGAAAGTGTTCAGATCCCAGAGGAATGGCAAGCCGATTTACCTGTTGTTATCTATGCGGAGGTTATAAAACCACTTAAAAGTGTTGGGTGTCGCAAATGTCTGTAAGAGAGACGCATGGCTCACCTGCGGCCTGATAAGCCTAGGTGATAGCATCGACCACCCAATGGGCCAACCTCTGTTTGGAGACAGCATTCCCCTTCTGCTGGCCTACGAAACAAAAAAAGAGCTGTTCGGAGTCCCTGAAACTCATAAAGGTGCAAAGCGCGTAAGGGACACAGCAACGTAAGGGTTGGGTCTTGCAAGCTCACCACCTGATCCCGAAAGGGAGTGGTGGCACATAACTAGATCTGGGTCTCGGGATAACGTGAGAGTAGGTCGGACTGAATTCTAGGCATTACTCATTGACTGAGACTGCATGCAGGCCTCCCATCCTCTTCATGGAGGCGAGCGCTGTCAGGAGCAAAGTTTTCTGAGACAGGAACTTCAGCTCAATGTCCAGCGGCTCGAAGGGGGCCTTCCGTAGTCCCGATAGGACGATGGTGAGGTTCAAAGAATGGATTCGGCTGTACAACCAGTGGTCTCATATGCAACAGGCCGAGTGGCAGAACTGCAGTTGCGGCTGCCATATGCTCCAGGAGCCTCTGAAAAGATTTCAGTGGTCCCCTGTGCTCACACAACTGATCTCTCTAATGTGCCACAATAAGCCAGTCATCAAGATGAGAACCGAAGCCTGTGCAGGGACTGATTTAAAACTTGCAGATCCAGGATCGGCTGTGACCCGCCACTTTTCTTGGGTAGGAAGAAATAAGCGCTGTAAAACCCTGCCTTCTTATCGGCTGGCTCGATTGCGTTCTTTGCCAAAAAGACTGTGATCTCTGCATGCAGGACAGAGGCATCCATCTCTGAATGAACAGCGGTGAAAAGAACCTGGGTGGGTGCCTGGCGAACTGAATCGTATAGCCAAATCTGATCGTCCTAATCAACCAACGAGATGAATGGTATAAAGGGAACGACCGGGGGGGCAGCACTCACCAAATTTTCCCCTTATGGTGGCAAAACCATGTTCCATACGAGAGTGAGAAAGCGGGGCATTGCTCACAATCTGAACATTGCCTGTATGGCTCAGAGATTTGGAAATTTGCTCTTCTGACCCTTGGGTCGACGGCGGCAGTTGTACAAGGTTGGCCTTGGCCCTCCCCTGAGGCAGGAGGCGCAGATTTTGGTGTCCCTCACAAAGCAAGTTCCCTCATCTCTGAGCAGCCTCTCCTAAGGCCGCTTTGTAGTCTTCCAGGAAGACTTAGCGGCCCCCTGCGGTGGCTAGCTCTACACCCCTGCTGAGGAGTTATCTCCTTTGGAGTTGCCAGGGGCAGAGCAGGTGATGAAGCCACCATTGGAGGGCGTCCTCGGTGACGGGCAGACGGGGGAATTGTGCCTGAAGCTTTGGGATCACGCCAGGGCAGGATGTGCTTGATCGCATCCATCTGCTTTTGTACCACCAAAAACTGTTGCCGACCTGGGAGATGGGTGCGTCGAGAAATCGTACTTTGTCTGGGTCACTCATGGACCCTCCTGGACCACCATAGTGGACATCACCTGACAGAGGGCACGCGACTGTCACTTTTGTCACCCGGAGGTGGCTTAGTTAGTTAGGAGCATGGCCGCCAGTTCTGCTTCAGATTGAATGAGATTCGAATGAGATGCTGGGATTGCCGCAGGATGATCTGGCATTGCCACCCGGAAGCTCTACAGGATGCCACTTTAAGGAATCCAGAGCCCGTGGTGATTTACCCGGCGGGTGATTCTGAATTTTAACCCTCAGGTCCCCCATGCCTCTAGCTGATGTGGCCGGGGAATCACTAGGACCCGCCAATCTAGAAGGGGTAGCAGTTGTGGCTAGCCTTCTAACAAAAGAAGCCATGATCTCAGCAACACCATGGACATGCGCTCGCAATGAGGACATGATCCATCCATGAACAGCGTCTCAACGTGCTTGAGACCCAAACACATGAGGAAACGATCATGAGGAAACTACCGCACCCAGAAGCACAAGGTGGAAAAGCCAATTTGGATGACATACCTTATGACTAGAAATGCTAGAAATTTGCTCTTTTAGATAGCTGGGACTGCCAAGGGGAGGACCGCTGCACACCAGTGCGCAACTGAGGCGATCAGGACTCCGCTTCTCCTGCAGAACACACCAGCCAACACTTCTTCGGTAAGTTTTTCTTCCTCTGCTTGTTCCACGAGCGATCAGCTCTGAAGCAAGAAGCTGTATGGTGAGGCGCAACGCCATCTTAAATACCCCTATACACTGGGAGTGGCTGGCGCACTCTCACCGGCCAATCCTGATTTGCTTGTTTTCTAAGATCAGAGAGGATTGGTCTCCCAGGCGAGACCCCATGACTTCGTTCATTGACGTAAATAACAAATTATGTTTAATTATGTACGACAAGCACATACTCTATCTCTTCCGCTCTCTCTCCCTTAGACGCACACACATTAACATTCACGCTAATGTTGTTAACACAGCTCTTCATCCTTAACATCAGCTTAAAAACAACTTGACTTCTCACAAGCAAGGTAACAACGGCGCTGTTAGTGAAGAAAATTATCATCTAAAAGTTTCACTGTTTTAGCAGAACACTTTTGTCAGACTCGGATATAGGATTCATACTCACTCGCTCTCATTAGTCTGCTATTAACAGTTTAAGTCTCCATTACTATTTTCTAATAAATCAACGGATCATCGTCAACTATTCCTTACATGATGTTTTTATCAGCTAATTGGACTCTTATTCTGACAGCACCCACTCACTGCAGAGTTTCCTTTGCTGAGCAAGTGAAAGAATGTTACATTTCTACAAATCTGTTTTGCCATGTCCTTATATAAACATCAGAAATAGTAAGTGTTGTATACTTTTCTGAAGCCATGGTTGAATGTCTGTTAGATTTAAATTTTGGTCCCTGAAGGATGAGCTTTTATCAGCTTTGTCTCAAGGTGGAAGTGTTTTTCTGACATACTACTTCCTTGAGGCTTATCAAATCTTGCAGTTTACCCAAATTTTCCACAGAATAACCAGGATTTTGTTCATTTTGCATAAACTTGCTATAAAGACAATGTTTCTGAATGGTTGCTAGTGTGTTGCTACAGTATATGGCTGAAAAAGGGTTTATTCAAATCACAAACTAATTTATGCGAAATTATGATTAATTCATCCTGTGCATCACATTTTCAGAGACTTGAACTACATCTCAGTGAGAACCATCAGCACGCACAGTTTCGACGGCCTGAAAGGAGTAAGAAGAATGTGAGTATTCATTGTTTTTTTTAAAAATGACGACAGGTAACCAGATGTTTAGCATGTCCAGTGAAGGGAAACGGCATCTATTTTCACTCCTCTTCAAGCCAACAGACTTATCTTCACATCATGTGATCTGTGAGAAACATCTTTGATGTTCACTCCCTTTTCCAGAGCGCAGAATAGAATGGGATCTCAATGCCAATTTTCCCTTGCAAGCCCTTTGAAAAAGCTCAGGACAGTTTGTTGAGGAACAGTTTGAGTGCTTGCACAGAATAGATTATTCTTTGGCATGAATAGCATGAATTTGACATAATATTTTGTCACTGACAGTTTTAATATCACACTTAGAGTCCAGCAGATTCTGTGAGAAAACTTTCTCTCATTTTGTTTTCTCTACAAAAAGAGCATCTCTAAATGGCCTCAGATAGGATGTGATCAAATTATATGGGCTACGCTGAAACCTTTATAGTTCTAAAATGCAGAACTTTAAAATGCAATTATAACATAAACAAAAATCTGAATTAGAATGTGCAAAAATGCAGTGCAATTACACATTTATATAAATGATCATACCAGAGCTGTTTTGTTTTTGTTAGTTGGTACATGTAGGAGATACAGAAGTATTTTGGCTGAATGTACTGCTTCTCTGTTAGTGATTTTTAGAATTTATGTGAACATTTTTTGAGCATAAAATATGTTTAATAAAAGCCACTGTTTGGAATAAAACTACCAACAGATTGGCAGGCATTCTGTGTTTTTCTGTACAATTCTCCTAATTTGGGAAAGAATTCCTCTTAGTATGTATAGATGAAGTATGATTACAGCACATGTACAGTACATACCATTGAAAAGTTTGGGATCAGTTTCTTTTTTAGAAGAAAATAATGCATTTTTTTAACAAGCATGCATTAAATTGATCAAACATTTACACTTTAAGACGTATAATAAAAATTATTATATATTTAGATCATATATAGATTGTTATGAAATATTTAGATTTTTCTCCATCATTTAAAAGAGAGTGACAATATTTCAGATACCAATTCCAGTTCCATATAATTTTATGCTGTAGCTGCTGTTAATGCATTGATATTGTATGTTCAAAATGATTCAAACTTATAAAAATATACAGACATGAATTCAAATTGTAACTGTAATTTTCGTGATTCCCATTTCAGACCGTGCACAATTCATTTATTCAGTTTTAGAAAATGGGACATTTAGTACACATTTTACCTCATCTTTTCATTCATCTGTTCTTGTTTGTTTGATTCAGAGAAATCGCCCAGAGCGTATCAGTGGAAATTATAGAGACAGAAGCCTTCAACAACCTTCTGAATGTCTCAGAGATGTAAGGAACTATTCAAGGAACCGTAATGAAAGTCATTCAGAGATATTTTTTTGATTGTATATAATAATGAGACTGGAACAGAGAGTTCTCGAACAGTCTTTTCACAGAAATGTGTTGTTTGTGATTTTTTTAATGCAAGAATTTGTGTCACAGCTCTATCCAGAACACGCGGAACCTTGTTCACATCCACACCCGGGCGTTTAACAATCTTCCCAAGCTGAGATATCTGTGAGCCGTTCTTCAAGCTCTCTCTTTGGATCACGATTAATTGGATTGCATCCAAAACAAAAGTTTAATATGTGTGGATATTTATTATGTATATATAAAGACACACACATACAGCATATATTTGGAAAATATTTAAATATATTCACATAAATTATATCATATATAATTTTTATATGCATATATACTGTATGCATGCATGCATGTGTATTTATATAGAAATGATAGATATACACAGAACACACACATATTGTGTAAACGATTATTTTGGATGCGGTAATCGTGATTAATCAATTGACAGCACTATATAGTATACACAGTACTGTGCAAAAAGTCTTAGGCCAGTAGTATTTTTACCAGCAAAAAATGGTTTTAAGTCGGTTTTTGTCATTAATTGTAATAATGCAGTGAGATTACTGTCTGCACAAGGAGAACAGCCAGTGCTCCACACAGAGATCTGATCTGATCATCATTCAGTCTGTCTGGAATCACATGAAGTAACAGAACAAACTGAGACAGACTAAATCCAGAAGAGCTGTGCCAACGTCTCCTAGATGAAGAAAAAAACCTCCCTGAAAAGCTAGCTGAAAAACTATGGGCAAGTGTACCTCAGAACAGAAGCTGTTTTACCAGAAGCTGTAATACCAAATATTTATTTCATTTAGTTAATAGTTAATTGATAAATTAAATCTATTTATGGCATGATTTTTGAAAGCGTCCTCACTTCACAGCATTTTTCCATGAGTGTCTAAAACTTTGAACAGTACTGTAGCTTTGCAGGAAGGTTTTTTTTCTTCATCTTGGAGACGTTGCCACAGTTCTTCTAAAACCATTTTTTGTTGGTGAAAATACAAGTGGCCTAGAACTTTTGCCCAGTACTGTATATGTATATATATATACACACACATACACAATATATATTCTGATATTTAGTAAGTTTTCTTTCACTGCTCAAAACATAAGTCCTAATGTTTTTTTTCTGTCTACAGGAGCATTTCCAACACCGGCATAAGTGTATTCCCTGACCTGACCTCCATCTTCTCACTGGAGTCTGATTTCATTTTGTGAGTTTGATATTTCACTGGTCTGTGTGAGAGATGTGGTGAGTGAGGACAAATGATGGAAAGTAATAGTAAAGCTGTAATGTGGGCATGCTATCGTCTGAGAAGAGCTCAGGTGTATTAGATTATGAGACTTTAGGAAAAGGGCTTATTGTTTGAATCAATGATTTTGTTCTTTTTTAGGTATATTTGTGATAACCTTAACCTGCGTTCAGTCCCACCAAATGCTTTC
The DNA here is from genome assembly GCA_032357445.1 of Enteromius radiatus. Lineage (NCBI taxonomy): Eukaryota > Metazoa > Chordata > Actinopteri > Cypriniformes > Cyprinidae > Enteromius > Enteromius radiatus. The sequence continues at coordinate 16,791,743 of JAUCMS010000022.1, read as the reverse complement.
ATTGGAATGACGAGTGAATACACCACAATGTAAGCATCTAAGTTTAGAATAACAATAATATCCCAGTAAGATTATTTGCATAGTAATTAATGCTTTTGTTCAGCAAGGATGTATTAAATTAATCAAAAATGTCAATAAAGACTTTTATAATGTTACAAAGGATTTTCAAATAAATGCTGTGACTGTAAGAAAAAATGGTAAAAACAGTGTTGTGTAGGGAACAGTTTTTAAACCAATGAATTATGTACTTGATCTTAATATGGAACACAATAGTGGTAAATACCATAGTTTTTGGCCTTTATTTAAGTCATTAAATTTCTTCTCTTTATTTTTCTTTTCAGGAATCTCTTTAACAATGGATTTCAAGAAATAGAAAGCCATGCCTTCAATGGAACTAAAACAGACAAACTGTAAATATCTACAAATGATGAATACACTAATCACCATTCAGTTCCACTTTACTCATATTCATCTACATATTTGTGCTGTACACTGCAAAAACACTTTTTGTCGTAAATGAAAGATTATTGTAAAAAATATGTACTATTTCAGCATGTTTCTTTGTAATCATTTCTGAAACTGACTAGCAAATTCTGACTAAAAGCACATGAATCCAACCCCATTGGTGTAAAATCACAATATAATCTTTTTTTGTTTAGGGTATTAAAGAACAACAAGCATCTGCGTGTGATTCATGAAGATGCTTTCGAAGGAGCTTTTGGCCCCACTGTGCTGTAAGTGATTTGAAGCTGAACTACTGGTCAAGGATACTTTCCTTTTCTCTTGCAAATTTTTACCATCTTGGTAGTTTCTTGGCAGTTTTACCACACCTGCTTTCAACTTTCAAGAAAACTTGAAGACCTTGATTGACTGGTTTAGGTGTGATTGATTGCAGTAAGAGCACAAAGAGCAGGGCTGACCACCTCCGATGTGGTATCTTAAATCACAGATATGCACTAAAAGTACACTGCCCTCCAAAAGTTTGGAAACGCCCTAGAAAATTGGTGTTTTTATATTTTATTACATGAAATAAAACCTGGGCTAAGTTTAAACCAGTAACCAGGCACAACAGCAGGTTAAGGGGCATGTCTGACTTTGACATGTATATATTGTAATAAAAATTAATGTCAACCATACACTAATTCTCAGCCTTTGACTTGTACAATACACAAAAATCTAACAGCTTTTTCAAACACAACCAATCAAAATGCCAGACTAATACATCAATGCCTCACACTGTGTAAACTCCTCACAAGTGCAAACATTTATTGCTTAACTTAATGGTGTAGTGCGTAATATTTAGGAGGACCTTTTGACAGGAATGCAAAATAAGTGCAATATAATATATGCACCTATGTTTTCAGAAGTGTAGAGAGACCATACCCTGATTATCAGTCACTGACTCTTTTTGCAAAACACAATCCACAATATGTAACACACCAGAATCTAATATTACACAAAAGGGGTTTGCAAATGTTTGCTTCTGAGTAGTGTTTGTGATATTTAACATTTTGTGTGTAATGTTTTTTCCCTCTCCAGGGATGTGTCCTCGACAGCACTGGAGACGCTGCCCTCTCGTGGTCTGGAGTCGGTGCTGATGCTGGTGGCTCGCTCAGCGTTCGCTCTCAAGAGACTTCCTCCACTGAAGGGATTGAAGAGCCTGAGAGAAGCGCAGCTCACGTACCCCAGCCACTGCTGTGTTCTGCTCAGCTGGGACTCAGACAGGTCAACACACAAATCAAATAAAATATACTTTCATCTTATTGATTGTCATTTTGAATAAGAGCATCACTAGCACTTTTCGCTCAGCCAGTGCCAAAGAGCATTAACCTAATGAGATTACAAACAGAGGGCCTGGCATTTATTTCTAATATTGTGATTCACTGTTTAAATCCAAAGCACTGGATCATCAGCAAAAATTAAATGCCTTTCATTATGTCTGAAATATTTGTTTTGTTTTTATATAGGGAGGGATCCGTTATCACTGCATTAGGAAATGGATCATCATACTGTGGAGACAACAAGTATGACTAAAGTTTTGCTTTCTGCATGCAAAAAAAAAAAGTTTGTTTTTTTAAATTCTGTTAATTTGCAAAAAAATAAAAATAAGGCCAAATATGTAATATTACTTTAAATGTTTAAATATTAATAAAAACATTCCACTGCATACAGTTTTTTCACAAAATGAATATAAAACATATAGGTCTATGTATTATATAATAACAAATCCAGTCAAATGTTAATAGTTTCAGTTTTAATGTTAAAAAGAAGTCGCCTATACAAAATCTATAATTTAACTTAAAATCTAAAAAACATTAATCAAAAAAATTACGATTAGGCATGAAATAATGTACTTTTTTGAATTGTGTTTTTGGCTGATTACAGGATACTGCAAGAATTATTCACCTTTTTTCTATGTTTATTACAGTTACAGTAAATATTTCTAAATGAAACATTATGATATGCTTTGTATGTTTCAAAAAAATACAAATAATTACTTTTTAAAAGCTCCATTAAGTTTTTATTCATTTTTGTTGTAATTTTAGTAATTCAGGTTAAACTAAATGAAAAATAGAAACATGTATGCTAAAATAAATATTTTTTTAATGTTATTTGTTAGATTCTTCAGAGGCCTGATTGCAATCGAGTTTTATAGCTCTTTCTAGTATAAATCTTTCTAGTGTTAATTCGTTTTTACTTGTTTTATTCTGTTATTTCAGCAACTGAATAGAAACATTTCTTTGGCAGTAAGATAAAAAATTAAATATATTTCAGGAACAAAAAAGACTTAATTGTTTTAGTTCATTTTAGTAAACCAAGTTAAACTAAATAAAAATAAAATATGTTGCCTTGGCAAATAGCTGAAACATAACAAGTTATATTTTTTGTATTTTATGTTAATTCAGTTAAACTGTTTTTTTCTATTTTATTTTAAGCTCTGTAGTAGAAGATGCTTTTATGGTTTTAGCCCTATTTAACAGTAATAACCCCAACTAACACTGTAAAAATATGGTACAACATACTGTATTATTAAAAGGAATTTTTCATATTTATTTTACAGGTGTTTTAACAGTATTTTGAATATGTTCAAGTGTGTTCTAATGTCCTTACAATTAGCTGCCAGTACTTTTGCTGTTATTTTACCAAATTTTTGTAAACACTTTATTTCGATAGTCCACTTTACATATTCTAACTAACAGTAAGTAACTTTGCAACTACATGTCAATTAGCAGTAATTAGAGTATTAGTAGACTGTCTGCTTACACTTTCTGATGGGTCCACAACAGGGGCGTAGTTTGTGGTTTGTTTGTTAACAATAAAAATGATGAATACAATAACAAAAGGGTACAAAAGGTATTAACATACATGATTGAAAAAGCTTTCAATTTAAATGAGTGATAGTGATACTAGAGTGATACTAAAAACACACTCAGAACACACTGAGTGTTCTGAACACACATTGCATGTCACACACACATAACTGAATTTAGCTAAGTTAGCTACTGAACATTATCCCAATTAGATGGTCTGTGCGGGATAGTTTTTTTAGTCCCGCTCCTGCAAAAATATATATTATTTTTTCCCACTCCCACCCGCAATATTCAAGTTTTGTCCCAATCTAACACATCAAGAGAGGCAAGACTTAAGGCATAACAGCTAATCATCAGCCGGTGTCATGTTTGAGAGGGAGGGGAGAGGAGAGCTGAAGCGACCGTAGACACAGAGCAGCCAGAGAAACGGAGGAGCGAAGGCCTTTGTTTAAAACTGCGGGAAAACTGTAGAAAAAGTGTGGGTGTTGAACCCTCTCACCGGGAAAAGTGTGGGTGTTAAAACACGACGCCCCTGGTCCACAACATACTGACTATCAGAAACTTTGCAAGTATATGTTAGCTTATTCTACTAAGTCTACCCTAACCATCTGTTCTGAGAGTTAGTAGACATGTAGTTGTAAATTACTGCAAATTAGTTGACATGTACTGTAGTAACAGAGTTGTCTAATGTCTAAAGTGGACTATCAAAATAAAGTGTAACCTAATTTTTTACAGTGTACTTAGATATTGCATACTATTTTTCACATTGACCGTTTTTCTCCCTGTGTTCATTTTCAGTCCCTCTGACAATCCTCTAATGCTGGATGGCCCTCTCGCATCAGACATTGCTGGATCCACATCAGCCGAAGACACTTTTGGCAGCATGGACTTCTATTACCCCGAGCTGAACCTGTGTCACCCCCGACCGGCCCTCCAGTGCAGCCCCGAGGCAGACGCTTTCAACCCCTGTGAGGACATCGCCGGATTCGGCTTCTTACGGGTTGCCATTTGGTTTATCAACATCTTGGCCATCGCCGGCAACCTGACGGTGCTGCTTGTGTTATTCACCAGCCGCTGCAAACTGACCGTCCCCAAATTCCTCATGTGCCACCTGGCCTTCGCCGACCTCTGCATCGGCGTGTATCTGCTCATGATCGCCACTGTGGATCTCAAGACACGAGGGCATTACAGTCAACACGCTATTGAGTGGCAGACCGGAGTGGGATGTGGGATCGCCGGGTTTCTTTCGGTCTTCGGTGCGGAGCTATCCGTCTATACACTTTCTACCATCACCGTGGAGCGCTGGCACACGATCACACACGCTCTCCGTCTGGAACGCCGTCTGGGACTGAGACACGCTTCTTCTATAATGGTCGTCGGATGGGTGCTTTGTCTAGGAATGGCTCTCCTGCCCTTAACGGGGGTCAGCAGCTACAACAAAGTCAGTATGTGTTTGCCGATGGACATCGAAACGCCTTTATCCCAAGCTTACGTCATACTCCTCCTGCTCTTCAATGTCGGAGCTTTCCTGGTGATTTGCGGCTGTTACGTGTGCATTTACACCGTCGTTCGTAACCCTGAATTCCCGGGACGTGCCGCCGACGCCAAGATCGCCAAGCGCATGGCTGTGCTGATCTTTACCGACTTCCTGTGCATGGCACCCATTTCGTTTTTCGCCATCTCCGCGGCCTTCAAAGTCCCACTCATCACGGTGACCAATTCTAAGATCCTCCTTGTGCTTTTCTACCCCATCAACTCGTGCGCAAACCCCTTCCTCTACGCCATCTTCACCAGGGCCTTCAGAAAGGACGTGTGCATCCTACTGAGCTCCATGGGCTGCTGCGAGAGCAAAGCCAACTTGTACCGAATGAAGACATACTACTCTGAGAACATCAACCGAAGCAAAAGCAGCTCCGGCTCCAATGCAAACTCCAAAGCTCCTCGAGCTGTCGTGTGGATGTCCAGTTTTTCCCATCTGACACCTCGACTGCAAATGCAAAGAGTCTAGAGAAACATTCAGACTCATTTAATTCCATTGTTTTCTTGGCGTTCTGCCCTTGAACTTGAAGTTGATATGCTTTTCAGAGGACAGTGCAATTAATTTCCACTCTTATCTCTCAATGCATTGAAGACAGTCAAGACACAAGAGAGAATATGGTGTCCAGAAAGGCTATTGTTAGTGAGTAAATGCATCTAAAAGCAGCAAGCCATATCATGTGACAATATCTACATCTAGATCTTCTAGATCAGGGGTAGGCAACGTCAGTCCTGGAGTGTCGATGTCCTGCAGAGTTTCACTCCAACCCTAATCAAACACACCTGAA
>JAUCMS010000022.1:16749227-16786008 GCA_032357445.1 Enteromius radiatus | reverse complement strand
AGGCCCACTCAGTCCTGCGCCCCTCCTCTCATCCGCCCACTCCTACCGGGAACCTGGAGAAGGGCGGCGCTAAAGTCCGGGGAGGGCGATGATTGGCCAGCGAGGCCGACTGCCTCGTCACATTCCCTCCCCCAAGTGACATTCCCATTGCGCCGCCCACACAGGAGTGCTACCTTCCTCATCCAGGCTCCACATGGCCGGAGGGGTGGGAAAAGGGGAACCTCTCCGGGCTGCTCACCCTCTCGCTCGATGATGGTACCGGGGACAGAGACAAACTAAGTTAATATCGGCTCTCACCAGCCACGGGTAATGACTCTTATTAAAAAGATCGGTCACTTACCCTTTTGGTGGCTGGGAGGCCTCCCTCAACGTCTCTGCCCCGGCGCTGATCCTTCTAGTCTTCTTGGGTGAGAGGGGAGTGACATCATCAGGTGGCGCCCACTGCGCTGGTTGGCTCCGCCTTGCCCGCATTCTCCACCACTTGTCACGTGACAGGAACCAACACAGACACAGTGGGGGTGACATCATGCCTCGGAGAGGCTTTTTATTAACAAAGTAACAAAATAAAGTGTCCAAGGGGAATAAAAAGTGTCCAAACTAACAGAAAAAGGGGAAGCTGGTGTCCTCGTCGTCCCTCTTGAGTGCGGTGAAGGTCAAGGGAGTGCAAACGGGAAGAGGGTTCCGGGAAGGGGCGGAATCCAGGCAGTTCAGGCTGCTCGCATCTCGGCTGCTCGCCCCTCTCACGGCTCTGGCGCCTCTTGCACCTCTCGTTGCTCGCTCTTTGGACGGCTCGCTTTCTGGACGGCTCGCTCCTCCAGCGTCAGCCTGGCGTCGCTCCGCTGCCTCCTTCCCGGACCCACGAGGACACCAGCGTGCATGCACAAAGGGGGAAGAGACCGGTCTCCCGAGGAGAGGTGCGCGCGATCCTTTAATGGCGGCGGTGATGAGGCACCATTCACTTCAGGTGCGCCTCATCACATGCCGCCAGGCCCATTCAGTCCTGCGCCCCTGATTATCTACGACGTTGTTTCGTTTGTTTGTTTGTTCGTTTGTTTGTTTTTGTGACGGTTGTTCATGAGTCTCTTGTTTGTCCTGAACTGTTAAACCTAGTACCTTTTCTGTCCTGTAGATTATTGCGTTCTTGTGCATCTTTTGCATATTTGAACCCTTTCCAACAGTGACTGTATTATTTTGAGATCCATCTTTTCCCACTGAGGACAGTTTAGGGACTCAAACACAGCTATTTAAAAAGGTTCAAACATTCACTGGTAATGCAACAGGATGCATTAAGAGAGGTGAGAACTTACATTTGAATATCCAGGTAAATTGTTCTTAATTTGTCTTCAGGAAACATTCAAGTATCTTCTGTTGCTTCTGAAGGGCAGTACTATATAGAAAAAATAAATCAATTTAAAAAAATAAGACAACTTTGAACATGTTCATCCCTGCTGGACCTTTTTTTTGTCTTGTGGATTATGTAAACATCATCTTTATAAAACATCTTAACCAGAAAAAACAACAACATGCTTTTTGTAAAGATTTTTCACAGATTATACAAGGGGTTCTCATACTTTTTCTTGCAATAGTATATATTTATGTTTGTATGTATTTATTACATGCTTATTTAGCAAAAAATATAAAATATGAAAACATAACGCTAATGCATGTAAACATACATGGTTTTATATATTTTTTTATACATACTCGGTTGATCTTTAAGCAAATTATAACATTCTAGGAAAAAATATCCCTCTCATCAACTGTTTTTGATTAGTAAGTAGCAAATCATGGCAGTGACGTCATTAAAGCTGTTTATTGTTCCAAACTTCCTATTTAAAACAGGAAAGGAAACTACTCTCGTTAAGCCATTTCTTGGGGTCTCCAAGCTTTGATAATTACTATTTAGTCATTCTGATGATTATGCATGATGCACATGGTTTCAGTTCCCAAAGTTGACACGCTTTCAAGCTTAATTCCATTTCAGGCGAACTCTCGTTTGGCAAAGCCTGATAAAAAACGTAATGGCTCTGCGATAAGCCATTGATTCTCTGCTTTGCAAATGAGGAAGAGAGCAGAACACAAAGAACGAAAGGCAGAGAGATCATGTGCCTCTATACGTTTATATTGCTTTGATCCAGCGTTAATTAAAAAGCAAGAGGATACAGTGCATGCTTTGCTACAGGTCAAAGGTTATATAATTCCTCTTAGTGTCCATGCTTTACAACTGATTGCTTTGCATGCTCTGTTTTTTCCTGTCCAGCTCTTTGATGTATCTAGGTGGTTTGGTTGCTACCTCACCTCTGAGGAGAAGAGATATTAGCTCGTACCGCTACTGTTTTTCCATCCCCTTCATCTTCTGTATGACATCCTGTACTCACTATAAGCTGATGCATGTGAAGGGGCCTACAGCTCACGTAGGGTCCTTCAGATATGGAAAATAAATATCTTAACACACACAGGTCAGCAAGTATTTTCCGCTTACATTTTTTGGCCTTGCATTGTGCCAATTCTGAATGCTCTCAGCCTTTGACTGCGATACGCCATTCATAGACGTCTGGTGCATATTGCACACGAAGATGGTAGGAAGACATTGTGATTGATTGCTTTTAAACAGTTTGCAGGAGTCAAGGTGCACGTTTTTATCAGTCCACTGGGAAACAAATGGAGTGCATGAGTTTCCAGGGAGCAATAATGAATGTTTGATCTGCCAGAGTTTGTCAAGTTAATGTCACTGAATGTTTGAAGGCTGGAAAACACTACACCTCTTGTAAAAATCATTCGCTGGAATCAGATTTACTGAATTGAACTGGCTTTTTATGTGTCTGTTTTTGCATGTGGAACAGACCCAAATGACTATAAGACTAGTTTATTCTTTTTATATACTTTAGACACCTCAGACAAATCTGTGATTGTGCAACACTGTCTGTAGTGCAAATGTAATGTAGGAAACTTGTCCAAGACGTAGGCTAATCAGTATTTATAAGTCATGCGCTTTTTCGACATACAGGATCACTACTGTAAACATAATGCATTTTATCATTTACTTCAGCCTGTTAATGTTCAGATACATCAGATACAAGATGTGCAAATAAAGTCTTGGTGTTAAATTATGTTACTAATTCATACGTTTCTGTTTCTCATACAGTTCTGTCTTCTTCACGGCACTAGTCTGGTGTATCAGGAGAGAGCCTGGTATCTGGAACACAACTACCTAATCCCCAGCACCAGCCGAAAGATCCGCAGCCAGGTATTCACTAATCTGACAACAGTTCTCATTCCCAAGACATCATAAACTAAAGCATGGTCAAGCACCTTTAGCAATAATATTAAAATGCTAAAGAAATGACTCTATTCGAAAGCACTGCTATGGTTTCTGGGCCCCCTGAACAGTTGACTTAAGCGATACAGTTGATTTACAGTTGAGGTAGGGTCAGTTTCTTAAAAATATCTATTAATGTATATATACATTACACATAAAAATCTTCTCTATACTTGTCCAGATTATGTACCATCTAAAGGTTACAAAAGTGTTTCTACAACATTCTGCTTTAATACTTTATTTTGATACTCTACTAAAAGTTATAACTTTGCAACTACATGTCAACTAGCAGTCATTAGAGTATTAGTAGACTGTCTGCTTAATAACTTCTAACTTTGCAAGTTTACTGTATGTCATCTTATTCTACCAACCCTAACAGTCTATTCTGAGAGTTAGTAGACATGTAGTTACAAAGTTACTTATAGAATGTCTGAGGTATCAAAATAACCTGTGACCCATTCTGCTAATATTATTTATTGAATACTTATTTTTAACATTCTAAGAACGTAGAAAGTTATTTTATGGTTACAAAAATGATGTTCTATTGACTTTTTCACCCAAAATATAATGTTATCCGGTCTTTACTTTAAAATATTATAATAACGTTTCTTGTTGTGTTTAGAACATTATTTAAAGGTTGTAAAAAGGTAACATAATAAGGACAATTTGAGAAAATAGTTCATTCAAAACTGAAAATTCTGTCAACATTCATTCACCCTGAAGTAATTCCAAACCTGTATGAATTTCTTTGTTCTGCTGAACACAAAGCAAGGTGTATATATATAAAAAGAAAAGAAGTTGTTTGTGACCAGGCTGTTTTGGGTCACCATTTACTTCCATAGTAGGAAAACATACTATGGAGGGTATCGGCATCCTGTCAATCAGTCTTTAGGCAGCTAAAGAGGCACAAACTCTCCCTGCTGCTTCTGTTTCAGATTAGATGTCCTCATTAACCCTTCGCACATTAACTGGCGTTGACAGAGAGTGGCAGAATGTGAACATTACCATTGTCCACCTCGAACACACACAAACATAAAGTGGCCAGTTGTTCACAATTAGCTGTGATTAAACAGGCAGGCGGCCTCACTGGGGTTCTCCCACACAGGAGCTGAGAGGACAGCGGGGTCGACACCGGTCTGTCAGTATGCGGTCAGCAGGTGCTTTACTGCATGTTTACCACTCGAACAAACCCAATACAGCCGCCATCTCTGTGCAAACAACCCCCTCTGTTTTCCCAGAGCGTCTGCAGCGCCCGCTGCACGTGACTGAAGGCATGTGCTTACGGTTCCTTTCAGCGCGCTCATATGAACTATTGTTATATGTTTTCAATGGCTTATTGAAGATAATTTATCATGTGACAGGCTGCATAACATGGCGAAAATAACCCAATCGCTTGTTTATAATTAGCTGCTGTTCACTTAAGGACGCATGTAAGAATAACAAATGCCATCTCTAATATCTTTCTAGACAGAACTAAGATTAAATGGAGAGGTCAAACATGACCTCAAATGCAGAAAGTGTGCAGTCGCAAGTTTCAGTATGAATCGTTCTCCGGCCAAATGATCTGAGCTGTGTTGTGAGAACGTTTTGGTAATGCTCCATTAACTCTTTCTCAGCCATTAACAGTATATTCCAATGTTTACTGGTGTATGGTAGGAGGTGCTTCTACGCGTCTTCTAAGTGAGTATTGAATGTCTAGATCAAAACACGGCGAAGAAGCAGAATCAAGTGATCGCTTATGTATGCAGGATGCATACTGTATGCAAAATAACATGTCCATCAAGCAGTAAACAGCATATAAATCTAAATTTCCTAATGGTAACGTTTTTTTGATGGAACTCAATCTATCTATGCAACAACATATTCTGGGTGCTATTAAACCTTCATGAAAATTATTGGAAAAATCTGGTGGCTGGAAACGTAAAAAAACCCATTACATCTGAATGTTCAAAATGTCCAAAATGTCTCAATTTCTTTCCTTTGGTTAAGTGAATGTTAAGGGAACATACAATTGGATGTTTTTCCAAACATTATGCTGATGTTACTTTTCAATGTTCATTTAACATTCTGAACAAGTAGTGACATTTTTTAAATGTTAGACAAACATCGAACTTAAACGTTGCAGAAATGAAAGGGTCCTTGAACAATCGGGGTTCTTGGAAGTTTGTGAATCTTAAAAATAACATTTAAGCCTTATGTTAAAGGAAGAGTTCACAATGAAAATTACGCCATAAACTACTCACCCCGAAGACTTTTCTTTCAGACGAACACAGTCAAATATTTAAAAAAATGTATCCTGGCTCTTCCAAGCTTGGTAATGCTGGTGGATGGCGGCCATGATTTTGAAGCTTCATAAATCGTATATATATATATATATATGAAAACTAACCTGTATGCCTTTGGGGGGGTTATCACATGTCTTCTGAAGCAGATCGATGGGTTTAAAATTAAAATGTAAATAACTGACTTCTGGTTATTTTCCTCAAGAGCTGGTTCTCGATGGAACCCCAAGTCAGTTATTTATAATTTTAAAAATATAAATATTTTAGTTACAAACCCCCATCAATCTGCTTCAAAGGACAAGTAATAATCCCCAAAGGCATTTAGGCACAGTTTCCCGAACAGGGTTTAAGACTAGTCCTAGATTAAAATAAATGTTAGAGCTGTATAAACTGGAAAAAGCTTGCCCTGATGTATCTTAAAATACATCTTAAAATGCTCTTAGGTAATGCTTTTTTGTAAGACATGTTTCTAAAAACTACTTAAATGTCCAAAATTAACAAAGACCTACAGTAGTCCTTGCTTAATCTAATTCCTGTCCGGGAAACCACCCCATAGAGTTTAAAAACTCTGTTTTCATCTGAAAAAAGAAAGCCATATACACCTAGGATGGCTTCGAGGTGAGTAGATTATGGTGTAATTTTCATTTTTGGTTGAACTATTCCTTTAAGTGATACTACAATAGTACCTATACTGTTTCACAGACAAGTTGTGCAACATTGCAAAAAATAGTCTCAAACTGCTTAAATGTGATGCTTGGAAGATGCAAGTTTTAAGAGATTTGGATTACAAAGATTGGCTTGTGAAAGATCCAAAGGACCATCACTTGAGACAGAGCTTGTTGTTACAAGGTATACTGCATGGTAACCCAATGTAAGCCTGCTTTCACTTGAAATGTGTCCCCACAGTAAGCCCTTGAATTTAAGGGTATTGGACCTGGAAAGTCTTTGAATTGTCCTTGAATTTCCCAATGTGTGGGAACAACAATGGATAGGTAACTGCAAAAGTTCAGAAAACATTACTAAGAACCATTTTTTGTTTTGTTTTGTTTTATTTATATAAATGTTAAATGAGTATTGAAGCATTATGTACAGTAAATGCTTTTTGACATTGTAATGTTTAAACCATTACATGAACATCCAACTAATAGTTTCAGAAAGAAAACACTCCATGAATAATGTCTGTGTGTGTGTGTATATATATATATATATATATTTTTTTTTTTTTTTTTTTTTTTTGTGGTAATCTTTTGAAAATATAATTAAAGCAGATGACTGAACAAATATTCAATTAACATTACTGTAATAGCATAACTTTGTGAGCTGGATAATTTTTTTTTTTTTTCATGCTCTTACTTTTAGTTTTAGCTTGACTTATTTGTGTCTGTCTTTATAGATCTGTAATTGAGAACCCCATTATGTCTTGTAAAGTTGTAAAAGAGCAACCCACTTCCTTCGGGACTTGTTTGTGGTGGGACTATATTTGACTTATTTTCGGTTGAGTGGGAGTTGCTGATGAAAGGATCTATCCACGGACAAGATGAAAACATGTTTTGGACAGATAAGAGTGAGCATCTTTGCCTATCATCTAGTTTTCCATGGCGCAGAATAAGCCATGCAAATAGCGTCAGGCTCAGAGAGCTTTGATTGGCGTTACGTTTTTGTTATTGATGTGAGAATCAGTGTCTGTTGAAGACAAACCAGAATATCTCTGTGTTGTAGAAACAATGCTGAGTGAACAGATGTCTCATTCTGAATCACTTTCAGCAGTTTTCCACTTCTTGTGAGTTTCAGCATAGTTAATTTCATATATTTTAAAGAATGTATTGTTTAAATGGATTTCCTTCCTCATTGTTATACTTCAAAAAAAATTACGTATTAAATATATATTACTTAATATATATATCATATATTAATAAATTATTGTACACAAGATTGTACTTGAATCAAGAATTTATCTTTCATTTAATAAGCAAATATAAGTTTAAAATGTATTACAACAGAAAACATTTATATTAAATTGTAATAATATGTCATAATATTACTGCATTATTTAATCTAATAAATCAAACACTTCTCTTTTAAAAGCATTAAAAAATCGTACCAACCCCAAACTTATGAACGTTGTGTATGCAAATGCAACTCAATATGAAAATCATCTTTGTTTTCATAACAGAGACTGTATGAAGAGACTCCCTTTCATCTGTTACAATGATGAGAGAAATATTTCTTCTTGTAAACCTAAAGATGTTCATTATGCTCTAATTTGGCGTCCAAAATGCTTATAAACAGCTGAATCTCAAGTCAATTTTTTGCAACTTGGGTCCAATTCACATCCTGTCTCTGTGATTCCTGATCATTTGGCACGTCATTGATGTCCAGCAAATGATGCTGATGTTTAATACTCGGGTTAAGGATTTGTTCAGGTCACTAACCTAAGTATGAGCAGCAATAGTACTTGACTTCACACTCATTAGTGTGTGTGTGCGTGTGTGTCTGTGGCAGTGAGCGAGGCAAAAGAAATGTCTGTGAGCGTGTTTTGAGTGAGCACAGTGTGTGTGTGTGGGGTCTGAGAGTTGAGGACACTATCTGTGGATGAGATCCTCACATGTACGTGTGATTTCTCTGTGTGTGGCTCCAGCTCTTTAGAATGAGTCCTATTGTACACACACTCCTATCATTACATGTGTCAACATTAGAGCCAGACTCACATGCTTCACTAAACACACACACATTCACCCCAACACAGAGAGGCAGTGTTGAAGAGTGTTTTTTAGATTTAATTGTGAGCTTTATGTGATGACTTATGAGTAATGGATAACAGTTTAGAGGGGATTTTTAGTCGATGTGGGGGGGGGGGGGGGCCAGAAGGAAAAACCATATTATTGCTCTTTGACTTCTCAATTTGGTTTAAAGTATTGATTTTGTTCCAGATGCTTTTCATAAAATTCTTTTTTTTTTTTTTTTAATAATTGTGAAATTAATACTTCTGATCAACAAGAATGCATTTAATTAATCAAAAGACATTTGTAATGTTACAAAAATAATTGCTGTTCTTTTCACCTGAAGCAGCACAACTGTTCTCAGTATTAATGACATTAATCTTTAACAGCAAATGAATACATAAGAATGACTTCTGAAGAATCATGTGACACTGAAGACTGGTGTAATGATGCTGAAATTTCAGCTTTGCATCACAGGAATAAATAGCATTTTACAATATATTCAAATATAATAATAATATTGTAATACTATTTCACGTTATTTGCAGCTTTACTGTATTTTTGATCGAAAAAATATAGCATTAGTCACCAGAAGAGACTTACTTTATAAACATCAGAAAATCTCACCGACCAAAAACTTTTCAACGGTGTAAGTCAGCATAGATAATTTAAGTTTGGTTTAGTTTGATGAGAATTGGTCATCTTGAGATATTTTAACACATTTTAAAACGATGTTGATATCCAGAACTCAAGAAGAAATGTGTGAGATTACTGCATCTCAGGAGAAAAGCAGCAGACTCAAAGGAACACTCCACTTTTTTTGGAAATAGACTTATTCTCCAAAAAAGAATGAGTTTTACTGTTTTGGAATCCATCCAGTCGTTCCCCGGGTCTGGCGATAGCACTTTTAGCATAGCTTAGCATAGATCATTGAATCTGATTAGACCAGAAGCATTTACATTCAAAATGATCAAAGAGTGTTAATATTTTTCCTATTTAAAACTTGACTTGACTCTGCTAAGACCAGCAGAAATTGAAAAGTTGCCGTTTTCTAGGCCAATATGACAAGGAAATATACTCTCATTCCAGCGTAATAATAAAGGAACTTTGCTGCCGTAACATGAGCACAGCAGGCGCAATGATATCACGTAACGCCTGAAAATATCCTAACTTCCGTCAACATATCCAGTGTGACCAACTGCGCCTGGAATGAAAGTATAGTGCCTAGTTATTTTGGCCTGGAAAATCGCAATTTTTCATTTTCTGTTGGTCTTAGTACACCATTTTAAATAGGAAAAATACCAAATGCTTCTGGTCTAATCCGATTCAATGAGATAGCTTAAAATGCCCCATCATGCCCCTCATTGTCTTTGAAATGTGTCAGAATATCATCATTTTCTGTGTCAAACTATCAGCAGTCACAGTGGTGACAATACAATGAGAATAAACACTTGTTGGTGTATTATATGCTTTGAGTCAGGTTTATGCTGAGATGGCCTGGGTTTAGAGATTTGAACAATCCCTTACCTTTTTTTTTCTCCTAATGAACAAGGATATACGTTATAAATGAATATTGTGGTTTGCTTTAACATACACTATTGTTCAAATATTCTGAAGATTAATTAATTGTATTTATTTACTTTTTTTATGTTATTACTTTTATTTTTTAAAAATATTTTTCTTTTGAAAACATGCTGTTCTTTTGAATTTTGTATTTATTAAAGAATCCTGAAATAGAAAATATCATGGTTTAATTGACTAATAGATGGTTCTTATAATCAGCATATTAGATTTCTGAAGGATCATGTGACACTGAAGACTGGAGTAACGATGCGGAAAATTCTGCTTTGCATCACAGGAATAAATGATATTTTAATATGCATTCAGATTTTAAAAAACAAGTTCTTTTAAATGTTAGTTTAAACTAGTCTATCTGATGCCAAATTCAACAAATATATTTAAATCTTTAAAAATATAAAGTTCATACTTTGAAGGTATTCCTTATGGAAAGCTGCCCTCTTATATAAAAAAAAGTCTTGCTAATAAAAGCATGTGCATTTGACTTAACTTACTTGTCTTTACATACAGTAGTGTATGAGTAACCAAACTCTGGCAAAATTTTCCATTCTGTCTCCCTTTCTCTTCTTTCATACCATCTCTTTCTGGCACTGTTTACACACTCTCCTTATCTCTGCGTTGCTTCATGGCGCATGTAACCTCCGCATAAAGCTACTTTCTTTTCAGTCGATCTGGAAAGAGAGAACGAGAGAGGTCAGACGTATTTCAGACTCCTCATTGGACAGACGGCTATTGAGCAAGACGTGTCCAAACATATTTCAACCTTTAATGCGGCACAGATAAGCGAGTGTTTCTCAAACAGAACAATGAGGGGGTTTCATAGTACAGGGTTATAAAAGTCAAAATATACAAGCAGAGCTTTGCAGAAAACTGACAGCCTGTGATCATTTGTCTTTCATCTGGAGCTCTGGAGGACTTGAGCAGGAGCCAAAGTGTCAGGACGATAAATTAACTCTTTGTCAGGCGATCTTGGAGAAAATAGCAGGTTCTGTGACTCACGCAGGATGTCTGTGGAATCAGTGCAACACCTCACGAATGAAGCATTGATGGGAGATGAATAGTGCGATTGTGATTTTCTTATCATTTAATCAATTTAGTCTCATTTCTAAGCAAGTATGCCAGTGTTCTGTAACAAAATAACATAAGCATGAACTTTTGTGGTTGTTCATTATCATTAAACATATGTATCCTTATTTATCTTTGATGGAAAAATTTGTTTTTTAGGTGTTTTTTTTTACCGTTTTTGATCCTTCGTTAAACAGTCCGGGCCTGTATGATAATACTGTTCAAAGGTTTGGGGTCATTAAGATTATATACTTATTTTTAAAGTAAGAAATTAATCATTTAATTCAGTTTGGATGCATTAAATTGATTAAATACAGTGAAGATTTATCAAATTAAAAAAGATTATTTTTCAAAGAAACGTTCTATTCATCAAATAGTTCGGAAAAAAGAAAATATGTAACAGTTACCACAAAAGGATATTTAAAATGAATAAATGTTTAAATGTTGACTGTTTTCAACATTTACAGTATATTAATTTAATATTTTAATTTTTTACTGTGTTTATTATAGAAACTATATATCAACACCACAAAATGTTTTAAAAAGTACATAAATGTTACAGTAAATACAGTAATGCCAAACTTTTGAATCTGTCAGAATGTCATTTGATCCAGCATTCTGTGGTTCTGCTCAAAACATTGGCTACGGTGAGTCATTTCTGTCTTTTATCACGTTACGGTGAACTTCAGTTTCTCTCCTAAAGCAGGAACATCTCATTCCTGTTCTCTTGACCCTGACATGATCACTGTATTCTCACACATCAATGTCTCTGCTCGCACCACACACAGTTCATCCCATGGAGCAAACTGGGAAATGGAACTTTAAGAAATGAAAGTTGAACTTTTTTCAGCGTTGCTTTGTCTTTACATCCACCAGAGGGTGCTGTTTAGAAGAGGAATGGTTACGGTTATATATTTCCTGTGATAAATTGTCGTCTAATAGCTTGTAGAAATAATTTTTCAAATAAGTCAATGAAATATTACTGAAGTGTGTTTTACAAGAATATCCTAATTCAGCTTTTCTACTTAAAAATTCATGTTATCCGCCTTTGTAACTGAAAAAATTTGTTCCACCCTATTTTTTTTTTCTCCAGTGTAGTTGTGATTAAGAGTTCAAAATTATCCCTATTTGTGTCAAGTATCATTAGTGGTGTTTGCTTTTGATTTAACCTTTAAGCCTAAGTATAAAAGTTTTGGGATGCAACATGTCCCTCAACGATTGTGTTATAGACATGAATAAAAAATTGTGCAACTTATTATGGAGAGTGACTGTCGGCGGTTTCTCATTGGTCAAGATTATTTTCTTCAAAACATCCAGTTGTGTAATCACTGCATTAACACTCCTGACTGTGGTCTACTTGTTTTGAAGCTTCTGGAGCTGTGCAGATCGGTGAAGGATGATGCGCTGAAGGTGGTCGATGATTTCAAAATCCCTTCCTGCTGCATCCAGGCTCCTATCGCTGGAGTCGCCAATCCCAGGGCTGAATGGGCATTCTATCCACAACCGGAGTATCCCAGCAGCACCCAACCTCAGTCTAAGCTCTGAAAGAGAAAATGAACATGGTTTTATGAGGATGAGGAAAAATTATGGAGGGATGTCAGGTTTTTGGATGTTCTTTCACTTCGGGTGAGAGTGATGAGGAGGTGGTTAATGCACAGGGATGTTTTATGATTAAAATGCATAGGGATGTTTTATGATTAAGCATCATGCTTTGTGCTGAAAGGAACTTGCTGCTAATGGCCAAGGCCTTAAAAATTTACATTTACTATAGGCATGACACCTTTCTGGTTCACTCTTAAAAATAAAGGTTCCAAAGGTTCAGGTTTGCAACAGTGCCACAGAAGAACTATTTTGGGTGTCACAAAGACGTTTTCGGTGAACAGTTCTATATAGAACCATTTGATGCTGTTAAGAACATCTTATGTAACATTCAAAGAATGTTTTGACCAATAGTGTTCCATGGATGTTTAATATTTGTCATGGAACCAAAGATGCCAATAAAGAACCTTTCATTAAACATTTTTAAATAACTATTTTTACTAAAAACATCTAAAGAACGTTTTGTCCATTGGAAAAGTTCAATGGATGTTAAGAGCTCTCCAGTGCCAATTAAAAACCTTTATTTTTAAGAGTGTGTGAAGAAGGAAGTTTCAGTTATACGAGTTGCACATTTTGTACATGATACAGGTTCTAATTTTTTTGTGATTTTTTTTTTTAGCTGAGATGACTTCAAATAAACAGTAGCCATATCAGAATCAAAATTCTCCAAATGCACCAAACATCTTGCAGCTGTAACAACATAAAGAAGTGCCAAGAGGCCATTTAATTTAATTTAAGTTGAATACTGTGTTGAGAAAAGCCCAAATAAAATGAGTCATCACATGACACCGATATTGAATATTTTTGCAATTGCACATACATTGAGTAACAGTAACCACAATAATGTCTTGTACAGATGATAATTTATTACTGCTGCTATACTTTTAATGTCATTATCAACTGCCATATATTTACCTTTTAAGTCATATAAAGATTAACAATTTAGGTGTAATCTGCTGTTTGGGTCCTCAAGGGGATGTCTATTTATGCTTTTGGACCAAACTACCAATTATCTTATTCATGTTTTCTTGAATAATATCTGTTTAATTTAGTTTTTTCCTTACTGAAGTCTGCAAACGCAGCAATTCCGTAATATTCTGCAAATAAATTGTTCCCTTGCCTGATATTTCCAGATTTGCTGCACTTGTCAATGAAAACAAAGGGAAGACTGGATATTTACTAGATAGTTATTTTCCTTATTGTTTTTATGTTTGCATTGTGCATGTTGTCTTATTGTGCCACAAACTGTGGATAATTAATTAATTAATAACAGAATAAAATGTGTACCAAATACTTAGTTTGGCAACTGTAAACCTTGTTTGTTTTGCACGCAGCATTACATTGTTTCAAAATGCTCATGATTCACTTGTGACTTGTGCTACTTGTGATCAGACATTATTCAACCAGACTGTACATGAAATATACCACAGAAGAGACTAGCCCATGCAAAAGAAGAACTATAGTGCTTTTGTTCCAGTTTAATCTAAAGTGTTTGTGTACATTTAGAGCCTTTTGGTTTGATTATGTGGTTTGAGAAGATTCCACCCCGTGGGTTTGACCATCTAGAAGCCCATCCCACGTGGGCGTGGCCATCAGCTTTCCTTTTTTCCTTTTTCGCTTCAGTAAATAGACAGCAGAATCACTTGCTCTCTCTTGCGCAGCAGACGCAAGAGTGAGCCTCAGCGAGGAAGTGCACTTAAGAAGACATCGAGACAAAAGAGACCATTCAAAGCAATCCTGTGGACGTTTTTCAAACAGGATCTTAAGTGACAGCTGCTCCAAAGGAAACAAATACATCGAGAGATTGAGAGCCATCGATTGCCTGCTATTGGAATTGTACATAATTATTTCCACTTTTTCACAACACTTTTTAATCTCTGGATATTTCGAAATTTGCCCTTTGCTTTGTTGTCTATCGCTAAAATGATGCGTTAATTTTTTTAGTTTTTTTGCTGCAGAGGATATGTCTGACACGTCCAGGTGAGTTACGCGCGTATCGTATGCCGGCTTTCTTTAGGATAACTTTTTTTGCACTTTTTATTTTTTGCACGAGATTGTCTTTCCAAAAAAGGATTACGTGTTAAGGATTTACGCGTTTTAAAATGTGATCGCCGTGATTTAAAACCCAAGAAAGTGTATAGTAAACTCGGGTTATTAATTTGTTTATTTTTCAAGATCACCTTGGATTATTTTTCGTGTTGCTATTTTATGCTAGCGAAGCACAACGCGCAAAAAAAAAACAAAGCTGCGCGTGCGGCGAGGGGGGAAAAAAGTGAAACTTCTGATGCGCGTTGTCTGGTCGCTTTACATAGCGTCCAGCCAAACAATGTCGGAAAGGCAACTAAAGTTGAGATGTAGTAGAGACGTCCACTCCCCTTAGTGGCCCATACGTGTTGACATTTAACCAGAGTGAATAATTTAACTGTTTTGCAATGGGTAACGACAGGCACCTGTTTGTTTTGTTTTCTTTTCCGTTATCCACTGAGAAAAAGTCAAAATACGATGAAAACCTGCGGTTGTTGTTGAAGTTCTACCAACGTACGCCAGGCGATACTCTACCAACGTGTGTAAAAGATGTATTTATCCGCGCTTTACTTTCGAAATATAACTCGAAATGTCCCCGGCTGGAAATAATGGCGATTTGGAATGTGCCGTGCGATACGTATTTTTATAATTGTTATCGTATTTTATTTATTTTTAACGATCGTCTAATCTGTCGGTGTGTTAGACGCATAACTTTGCGCTATTGTCTGCTCTTGTTTGTGTGAACACTTGGAGGCGTCGCTCCTATTAATAGGAAACCTTGTTTGGTGCGCATTGTTTCGCTGCTCTCTCGTTGAAAAAAAGGAATCACTTTAAAACTCCGCCATCGTACTGTATCGATGGCTGTCAGTAAAATACTGAGCATTACGGATCGCTTAAAAGTCAAACTAAAGAAACAAAAAAGCGTCACTATCGCGTTGCGTCAAACTCCCCGCTTGTACAGTATTCATTACTGTCAGTAAAATGCTGACTTCGCAACTCGCTGACAAGTGACATCGAAGCAATAAAGAAAACCGAAGAAAGACAATGCGACCCAGTCGCGTGCGTGTTTTCTAACTCGCGCTCCTCTTGACTATGTAATAGTACTTCTAGTGACTAACAAGTGCATGCGCAATGAATAGCGGTAGGTGATACTACAGCATCATGACGGAGTTTGTTCTATATGTATTTTAGCACATAATTGTTTTGTGTTTTGTTTCTGTATCCGCCGCTGTTTTGTCATGGTTGCTTCGCGGTTTGTACAAACCGGTATGACTAACGAAGCTGAAATGGCTCACGGGAGAACTGCTGGATATGTTTTCACTTTAAAAAGCGCCACATAATAAACCTATCTAGATCAGAACGATGAAACAAACAAAGTTGAAGACGCGTGTAGATTCCACTACAACGCGATCCCGAAATGCCGCGCGGTGTTCGACGCGACGCCTTCGCGCATTCTTGAGTTTTATCCCAAAATGTAGACTGTTTTGCTTATAGGAAGAAATAGGAAGTCGAAGTGGAGCTCGTTTGTGACGCACTTCGCCGGTTGTAGCGTTCGCTGCCAGCCGAGTTTTCAAACGCGTGCTAGTCGCCACGAAATAGACTGGAAATTCAAAACCCCCTGCCAACAGCCCACACAATTCCTCTTCGAAACGCTTGCAAAAGACAGTAATGAGTGTTTTGTTTGTTCTGCAGAGAGCAAACGCTGGCCAATGGCCCGGCCTCGCGGGGAAGCGGAGAGAGCGCCGGTGGCGGAGCTGTCTTGCGCTCCGAGCACTTTGACTTCCCTCAGCCGAGCGATGGGGACCCGTTAAGGGGAGGGATTGCCATGTCAAATAGTCACCAGTCGAGGTCACCGATGTGCCGAACCTTCTCCAGGTCCTCTAGTGGCTATTTTTCCGTCGACAGCGATTCTGTGCCAAGTTCCCCGCTAATGCCCAATATTTCCGAAGCGCAAGACGACCAAAATGATGGTAAGAGCCCCCTGGAGAAAAAAAGGCTCTATTCTTTGATGTGTAAACACGACACAGACGCGACGAACAGCGAGGCAGAACAGAAGGACGTTAAGAACGGAATCATTTAAAATTTGTAGCCGGCTGCAGGTTTCCCACCCTTGTGTGACTGAACTTTGAATCACGCGCGCTCTTGTTTTGGCGAACATGTCATGACGAAATCAATCAGTTATAATTATTGACTGAATTATTTATGGCAGTTAATAATACGTTAAATTGCTATTTTTAATGCCATCTAAAACTAGGCATTATTCCCAAGGTCAAAGGGCAATTTGGTTTTGGGCCCCTGGGGGTCAGTGGACAGATATATAAAACTGATTTTCTTTAAAAAAAAAATTCTACATTAGTCAAAATGTAATACATTAGTTATATGACAAGCATGTTAATCATAGAGGGTTGGGGGTGAGATAAAAGAGCAGAACTGTGGATTACTAACTTTTGTATACATAAGCTGTGGTATCTGCACAAAATGTCAATAAATATATTTGGGGGAAAAAAAGCATGTTAATCATAATGTTAATCTGAAAAAAAAAAATAGTACAAATTGACAGTGATAGATTGTACAGTTGAAATAAAGGTGCTTAAAATATTAATATAGCCACATCTCATTGTTTATGAATGTCATCCATTTAAGTGCTTTGGATGTTTAACTTGGCTCTCAGTTTTCCACATTAGCGCAGTGATAAGCATAATGTTTTGATGCTTGGCAGTGCACTTGTCTTGAGAAACTCTTCCAGAAAGCATGTTCTTCTCATTTATAAGCAGCACAGTCCTGCCTAAAGCCAAGTAGACTCATTTGTCTTTGTTAAAGCTACTCTAAAAGAAGTAACCTGCATTTCCTCTCTGTTAACATAAGATTGTTTGCTGTAGCATGTGCTTGGTTCATTCACAATATCTTGCAAACCCGGTGCACCTGAGACGCATGACCACAGCATGTGACCCATCTTCTCATAATGCCTCAGATGGAGTTGGCTGATTTGCCTGTTGTCTTCTTGTTTACCTTCACTGTCACCGAGGCCTCAAGAAAGCAGGCAGAGAAGCGGCCTTAGTGCATGCAGTCAAAATAGACTAGCCTGTCTTTTGTGAAAGCTAGACACGAGATTCAACCATCTCTGTTTTCCCCATTGAGAGCCCGGAGATATGAGATGGCGATAATTGTCTTCCTGTAGCCACTCTTAATGGCGAAGAGAAACAACAATAACTTATCTGGGCTCTCATCTGTTGCTCGCTCGACGGGAGAGTTCCTCTACCAGCGGCCTCTTGTTTATACCTTTAGCTGCTGCATTGTGCTGGCAAAAGGTCTTGAATTTACAAGTATGAACTCTGTGCCCTTTTTGAGCCCCTCTTATGGGCCAGACGTCTTATTCTGTCCAAAGATAAATGAAGATGCAGTGATAAACAAACCCAGAACTGAGCTCACAGTCATCTGACCGCTGCAATATTGATTTAGATGTCCTCATTGGAGATGTTGTTGGCACTGTGTAGAGAATGAGGTGAAAGTGTTGACTAAAACTTTGAGTGATAGTAGAGATATTGTCTGGTTCAGCTTGTACGGGAGTTGTGAAAGGAAATGAGTATCCAATGGTCCTAATATGATTGAGCATGAGAAACAACAGTCAAACAGCTTCTCGCTTGAGTCATAGTGCGAGATCAATTTGAGTTCAGACAGAATTTGGGTGATATTAGCGTTTAGCCTCATAACCTCCGCTGTCGTTCAGCTACTTTCTTACAACCGGCAATGTGTTATTTTAATACTGTCGGCAAATATTTAATCATGATAATGGCTGTGGAAAAACCAAAACAGAGGTTTCAGAGGTTGTTGCTTGCACCAGACAATACCATGCATGAGATATACAAGAGTAGAGGTTTGTTAGAAAAAGTTATGTCCTGCTGGACTCTTGTCAAATAGTGTTTATTTTTTTATGCGGTTATGTTTATTTGGATACTTAATACTGGTATAAAGACTGGTGTGAACTCTGGTTCTTGAAGGAAAAGAAAAAAACAGTAGATGGATGAGTTGAAATAAGACATGTCTTGATTTGTAATCGTCTTACTGTTTGGTTAAAGTCCAATCTCAAGTCTCTAAATATGACATGGCCCCTTACTCTAAATTCGGGCCTTTACAAAATCTTATTTTCACAATCTTTAATCAAAATGTAATTACTTTAAACTGATATTTTCATGTGATGTCACAAATGATTCCTATTGCATTGTAAACTTTTAAATAGATAAAGGAGACATTACGCAATTTTTTATTTAATTTATGTATTTATATATATATATATATATATATCCACTTTAAAATAATATTTTATTGAAGTTGTACATAATCAGAATAATTAAGTCAATGCATTTTACAAATTTATATATATATAATGTATTATATTATGTTTTGTATGACATCTGTATGCCAGGGCTATATTGTGTTTAAATTCAATGTGTTATGTGCCATTACTTATTTATTGTTTAAATTTACTAGCAAGTGAAAATTGTTGCTACACCATTTTTGTCCGTTGATTTGTATTGCAAATTAATTTTTTAGTGTTCTGTATTGCAAAAAAAGTAAAAATTAAATCAGATTTATCTTTGATAGACCTACCGTTACTTTGGAAATTAAGACATTTTGGCAGCGTAGTATCTGAATAACCTTTCATTTAAAAAAAAAAAATATATATATATATATATACATTTATATCCCCTTGTCTTTCTCAGAGGTATGGTTTGCCGAACCTAGCCACCAGCACGTGCAGATGGCAGCACCTGTCGGAGCCATGGGGCCAGAGATGGCGGTCGCTCGAGAGCTGCGGCGCATTGGAGACGAGTTCAACCGCCTGTACTGTCTGGGGGTAAGTAATATTGAGGTGACACCGTAGGATCAAGCGCAGGAGAGTGATGATGATGAAATATTTTCACTCGCTAGAGCAACGGCTTTCTTTGTCTGTCCAGGGGAGCTGGTTTGAATTTGTGTTTGGAAGCCGCCCCCCTCTCATATCAGAGTTTAAATCAGGTGTTGCAGACAGAGAGGACCGCACACACGAAAGCGGCATCGCAAGTCTCTGCAGATCAGGGTCTTAATGAGGGAAATGTTTACCCTGCCGCTATAAAAGGAGCTTTATTTTCATAACTTGTATTTCTTAATGTTGCATCACTTCAGCAGCAGTCAAGAAATCAAGGTTCTTCATAAAGAATCAAGGCTGATGCGGTGTTCACACTTTCGTCTTTCATCATCTCATTCTCCATTACTAGATTATACAATCATCAGTAAGCGTTAATTAAAGGATTTATGATCCCTCTATGGAGTTTTTATTTGAGATTTTTTTTTATTAGAAAAAATTGTCCCACTTTATATTAGATGGCCTACGTTATGTACTTACATTTAAATTAATCAATTGGTTCAATGGACTTATGTGTACATACATGCTTTTACATTGTACTTTTAAAAATACCTATGTAATTACATCTGTAATTAATTACATTTATAATTACACTGTTGACCCACCTCTTACATCTTAACCCACCTTCAAACCTACCCATACCACCAAACCTGTCCTTAACCTTACACGTATCCCACCTCAATAGCAGCAAAAGTTTTTTGCAATACAGTATGAACACAATTGTACTGAGATAGTTAAGATCATAACAGAATACTACTATTAAAATTACCACCACTATATGCGAAATTTGTCAAATGAGTATCAGGTATTCAGTTTAATATTCATATTTCAATTTCCATGTACTTACAATTACGTTAGATAAAATATGAGCTTGTTAGATTAATGTCCAGAGCATGACTCAAGTTTGTTGATGTATTGCTTATGCAAATATAGCCATACTAGTACAGTATGTCCACCTTTGGTTATTGATATGAACATGCAAACGTGTTTTCTCTGTATAATGACGTTGCTGGCCCTGATAAGATTCTGTTATTGTATTGGTTAAATCTGAGATAATTAGTACCTCCGCTGAAGAATTATTGCCTTTCACCTCTTGGACTCCAGTACTGTGTCATGCTTCCTGTTTGGGCAGCTGTCCAGTTGGATACGGTTCTGTCTGGTAGTATTTGTGTTTATTATGTTGTGTCAGACTTTACGCTCTCGACTGAGCTTGTTATAGATTTGGAAACTAGCTGCTTCTTTGAGGATTTTAAGTTGAACAGCTTCTCTGTAGGAGTGTAAACAGACAGAGTTTTGGTTGAGGTCATCTCTTTGGGCTCAACATGCAAATAGAGCCTTATCTACTCCGGCTATCACTGTCTCGTTATTGCTGTGTAAAATTACCTTAGTCATTGTTCAAGTGAGCAAGACCTGCAAACCTCTTGAAAGATATACCTGTAGGCAGGAGCCCAGACATGCTCATAAACAGCTCAACAGTACATTTATTAGAGGTGCTTGTTAAGGCAACTGTTACTATTTATTGCTCATACTTGGGGTTAAGCGTGTGAACAAAATTCTAACATTATAACCTTTTTCATGAATTTCCATCTTCATATGTACAACTTACACAATTTTTTTTTAAATACTGCCATTCAAATGTTTTTGTGATTTTCTTTTATTTTCTTGAAAAGTGCTTGCATTTATTTTTTCAAAATACTAACTACAAAAACATTTAATACTATTACAATTGAAAATAGCTGTTTACTTGAATACGTTTTAAAACGTAATTTATTCCTGTAATTGAAAGGTAAATTTTCAGCATAATTTCTCCAGTCTTCAGCGTCACATCATTCTAATATGCTGCTCAATAAACATTTATTATTAATATCGAAATCAGTTGTGCTGATTAATATTGAAAAGCAAAAATCTTACTGTCTCCAAACCTGTGAATGCTAGTGTAAATAGGATTTGTTCTTCATTTGATTGTTAAGCTGTGTCTCATACTTCACTCTGCCTGTGGCAACTTTTTGTTTTCTTTTCTTTTCAGTTTTTTTTTTTTTTGCTTAAAATAATATCCTTCCAGAACAATCACATGTCTTCAGAGAGATGTGCTCTTATAGAATGATGCATGACACATTTACTGTAAACAAGTGCACTTGATTCATCAGTGATTCATTGTTGCTTGCGTATCGTGTTTGCCTGGTTCTCCAGACACACCCTGTAGCCTTATCAGAGGAGGCACTCAGCTTTAGGACCCCAGATGGCCATTTTAAAAGCAAAAAATTAAGATTTCAATTAGAGTGAATGAAGGGGTGTGAGAAATCTTTACACAACTTTTTCAAACATTTGTAGTTTTTTTTTTCATACTTAATACTTTTTTATTTCATGGCAGATACAAACAAACATAATTGCCATACGAGAGCACTAAGGAAGGAAAAAAAAGTGAATATGTTAAAAGAATGCAACCCAAAAGTGGCCTTGAAGCAGTTAAGAGCGAATACAAAGTCCAATCGAATGTTATATCCATTTAGTGAATCACAATGAGCAGCCCTAACATTACAGGAGCGTATGCGTGACAACAGCCTCGTACAGCATCTGCCGTGTTTCAGAAGACTCAGGAGGAGCAGACTTCATCCCAACCCCCACCTCCAAACCGCCCACTTCTCTTAAAGACTCAGACTAATAGCCCTGGTGGAGTTTCTAATAGGCCGAGGGGTCATCTGAAAGGAGAGCGAGAGAGAGAGAAAGAGGGAGGGTTGCATGGCAGAGCTGTATGTGTCTGGGACGGCTCAGCTTCATTATGTTTACCCTGCGGTTAGGCTCTGGGCTCTAATTATGCAGCGGGTCAGTCTCCTCAGCGCCATAGAGACGCACTCGGGCCTAGCAAGAGCCGCTCACTGTCAGGGTCAGAGAGGAAACATCCTGCCAGCACTCTAAATGGAGGGGTTGGACTCCTCGCTTTTGTTTGTTTCTTTTCTCACGTGTCTATGATGTAACTTCGGGAGTTTGTTTGGTGTTTTGATGCTCCTGCATGTGTTAGTTTGTTTATTTGGATCATGTTTGTTTGACCTCAATATGGCAAATTTTGGAATAATTGATTGGAAAAACTGTCAAAGAATTGAAGTATTTCCACATTTAAAATGTTGGATTAAACAAACAAACAAAAGTCTGTGATGGCACATTTAACAGCCATGAGCATCGTAAATCCTCAAAATTTATATATATATATATATATATATATATATATAAAATGTTTAAATGTATGTACATTTATAACTCTATATTACATTATATTCTCGATACTTTGTATTATATCACAAAACAGGAATGTATATATATATATATATATATATATATATGTGTGTGTGTATTTGTGGTACTCACCCTTTCACTGATCTGCTGCTGAAAAACCCAGAAATGTGAAAACTGTCCGTTAAACATTTCACTTTCTTGATAAATGCAATAATGTTATGTGGCTGCTAGGATATTCCAAGTGGTTTCTAGGATGTTACTAAATGGTTGATAGAAAGAAGGGTAAACTATGATGTAGACCAGTGGATCTCACCCTTTAGAGATTTGTTTTGCTCATGCGTGTGTTTGTATGGTGATTTTTGGACTTAATTGATTGAGAAAACATTTGAAATGTGGACTTAAATGCCACAAAAAGTTGATAAAGTTGTCTGTGTAAAAATCTGGCTCTGATATAGGTTTCTAGAGTATTAAAAATGGTTTCTAGAGTGTTGCTAAGCTGTCTATAGTGTTTACCTTAAGTAAATTATAATGTAGACCTGTGGTTTTCAACTTTTCCAACCTTTCTGGCCCCAGTTTTCCAAAATATTTACAGTTCCAGTGAGTTCCAATTTTTGTAACATATTGTGTATTATTATTATTATTCACAATTTCTACAGTAAAATATTTTAGAGCTTGGCATAACTAGAAAAATGCATCTCTTCTGTATAAATGCCAATGTAGTTGCCTAATTTGCATTAATGTGCACCCACTTTCCATATATTAAAATCACAAATTTAAAAAGATGCTTAAGGACATTTATAATATCTCTAAATATGGGCTGGTCCCTAATTTATTGCAAGTTTATGAGATTTTATTGGCTTGTTTTATCCTTCGCCAGACAAAAATTGTAATTTCAACCACTTACAAAATCAATATCACACCTTTCCCACTCAAGATGCTCGATTTGAAGTATTAGAGTTATGTGCCTAATAATGTCTAACACTGTGTGTTAGGGATTTGAAGAAAGCCCTAACAGTAAGTATGAGGAATATTAATAATGATGCTTGGCACCAAGAAAAAAATAAATGAAGAAAAACTTGGGCAATCAAATCTCTTTTGGCAGCCTTGTTTATTAAATGCAGCGGCGCAAGAACTCAGTGTGAGCTTTCCGTTCAAGTTCCTCTCATAAATAGAAAGATAATCAGAAACTTCAGCTGGGATTTATTGGAGACCCTATAATTGTCCTGGATGTGCAGTGTTACAAAGTCTGTTTCCAGATTGTTCGCTTTCCTCAGCACTTCTCCAGCGCTGGCTCTGATAGAGGAGCGCTGGTGTGACATGCTAGCACTGTGTTAGTAAGCACCGCGCTAATGCAGAGCAGATGTCTAGCCACAGAGCTGCTTGTCCCAGCGCCACTAATGTCTGCATCTCGCCCTGCAAAATCACATATGACGGACCTTTGTCAGCTCTTTGCATCAATGCTCTTTTGTTGCAGGCCTCTTCCCTGGAGAACTGGAACAGTCCAGGGTATTGTAGCTGGTGAAGTTTCTACTGAGTCATGCGGCTACCTCTCAGTGGATGATTGCATGTGTTTATGTCCAAACATGCTGCAAACTTACTGTCTGCCTGAGGGTTAGGGCTGTTTGAGTGACTAGCATTAAGTCAGAACTTCTACTGTCCTTCCTGGAACAGCTGGGATCAATCGTTGGATGCCTCATCGAGTAGATAACGATGCAACAGATGACCTTCCTTGGCCCATTCACACCAAAGAAGATAATAGTTCCAATTCGAAGAAAAGAACACAAAGAAACAATATTGTTGGAATCACATCCAGAGTGATTTTATGAACGATAAAACACTCACAGCCAATCAGAATCCACCTGACATTAAAGGGCTTGAACATTTAAAGTGGCAGATGACAAAACTTCAGCACGTTTATGATAAACAGAATATTATTGGGCATCGTTCTGAACACAAATATAGTATGCACCGTTATAGTTTTTCTTAGTGTGAACATGTCTTTAGTTGGTGTAGATGTTATATTTAATACTATATGGATGAAATTGATTCTGCACGTGTTAGAAGTACAATGGTATATTAAATATAAAAAAAACAGTTTTATTAGCTTTCAATTTTAGTGCCCTTCAATCAAGCACAAGAAAACCAGCAACATGCATTAAAAAAAAAAAAAAAATGTTAATATGAAAAAAAAACTGTACACAGCATTTATTGTAAAATTCTATAAATTTCAGCCATCAGCCAAGGTTAATCATTCATACGTGCTTCTCTCGAAATTTATTTATAAAGATAATTTTATTTTAAATACATTTTTTCATTAAAAAAAGTTTGATTTTTTTGTACAATTTTATTTTAATGTTGTTTAATGTATTAGCACATTTTTTTATCGTTGTGAACATTAATAAAAATACAGCTATTCATGAGGTTATTATGGTTAGCTAAAACTAAAACTAATGAAAACTTAAAAACAACAAAAACTATAATAGAATCTCATGAAAAAAACTGAAATAATAAAACAACCATTCATTGTTAGGTTGTCTCAGATTAATTACATAATGTATAAATTACACTTTTTGACTATTTTACAATTGTAATTATTTTCATTATTTAATTATTTTAATATAAATGACACTTTTTGACTATTTTACAATTGTAATTATTGTAATAGTTTAATTATTTTAATTACTTAATTATTAGTACATTTTAAAATCAATCTGAACTAAGAATATAATAAAGGGCAAGTATTTTGCTTTTTGTTTGTACACTGTAAAAAAAAAAAAAGTTGAGCCAACTTAAAATTTGAAGGCAACCAGCTTGAGCAGTTTTTTTGAGTTTTCTCAACTTATTTTTGTAAGCAACTTAGTTTTGTAAGTTGAGAAAACTCAAATTGTACTGTATCTGGTTGCTCAACATTTTTTTTACAGTGTACTTTTATGTCATTACACTGATTCTCACAATAATACACATACGACTTGACTGTGCAGCTAATTTGCTGTAGTTTCTTTGTTGCTCCATGTTTTTCTATTTCGTGAGTTTGTCACATGCTGTTCCTCCACGTAAACTCAAAGCACATGCGCTTGTGTTGTATTACATGCACTTTACCAGCTCTGGCAATAGCGGACTGGCCATCTGTGAATGTATTAGCAGCTCGCTACAGTCTGTGAGGATTGTTTTGCTGCGCTCTGACTTTGTTGAGTTGTGGCAGCTCTGTTTTTCTCGCATGTGGTTGCTGGATTTTTTTTCCACACCAGACTCCATTGTCCCTGCGGGATGAGTCAGGGATGCCACTCTTCTTCTCCCGTACGATCTTTCCGTTGCCCCCCCATCCCACAGTACAGATAGGACTCTAGATAAACACCATCTTTTGTGTCAAGATTGTTTTTAAAGCTAACAGTGATGAATTTAACCCAGATGTAGGAGGCAAGCACTGATCTGTGTTAACGCAAACCGGGCTGAAATATTAAATAAGTCTGTGTTTTTTCCGCAGCGGTACATAAGCTAATTGTGCCTGATAAGAGGGATGCGACTCTGTCATTTTATTCGATCTGCAGTGTCTCACTGGTTTTGAAGACACGCTCACCACATCACTACATAGAGCCTTTTCGTGACCCGCTTAAGTTGTGCATGCAACACACAACTGCTCTTTCGTAACAGCATATAAACGGTTATGTAAACTAGTGATAGACCAATAAATCTGATGCTGTTTGGCTGTTTTAGGGTCATTGTATCTGTGTCCAATTAATGGTAGCATTAAATCTCCCTCCAAATTTTAAAACAGAAAGTTCAGACTTGGAATTCTGATTGTGTTTGGAGTTGTTTTAAAATTTAATCTTTAATGGGCTTGTAACACACTTAAAATGTTTGATAACAGATTAAAAAAAACAGTATTTTTTCCTTTTTAAATGTCATATAAATGCTTTAGTGCTATTGAAATTGTGCCAATGGTTTGTGCAAATGCACACTAACAGTCCTGGTATATAATGTAAATAGTGCTTGGCTTTGTACAGCGCATTATGCATGCATTTAAAAAAGAATTCCAAGGTCATTAAACATGAAGTGGTAATTTTTTAAAAATTATCTTTACAGAAACAATGCATGAAATATGATAAAAATGCCAAATGTTTCTTAGCCAAAATTAAGCCATTCAGTTTTTGAGGTCAACTCAAAAAAATCAAGGCAGTTCCAAATGGCAAAGTATTGTACAACACCAGTAGTATGCTTATTAATATTCCATGTTTTGTGGGAAAAAAATAAAACATAAAACATAAAATAGCTGATTTTAGCCTGTCCCTATCATGCAAACATTAAATAATCAAACAATTTAAATCTTGTGCAGCGTCTCATGAATGAAGTAGCAGTATTTTTATTTAATTTTGTAGCATTGGTTTATTGTAACTTTGCAAAAATTTGATGATATTTGTGATTCCTTGATTTTAAAAAAAGGTCATTGCAAAATGTTGTTTGAATTAGTCAACTGATAAGCGCATCTTATTTCATGCAACGTGAATCCTATTTATCGTTACTGGCCACCGCAAAACACATCAGTAAACGTAGCACTTCTTCAGATCAAGCTTCTTCATTTTTAAAATCAATGTGGCACTGCTTCCTCTCCGAAATGCCCCTTGTATTCAGTTCACCTAAACTCAGTGACCTCAGGAGATATTTTGTTTTGGAAATCATTGACTCGCAGTGATGCGTGGTTTAGCGTTGACTCACTCAAGTTAAAATGAACGTCATGTGAAAATATGCAGTATTTGAAACAAGTGTTTCTCTTTGAAGAAGGTTCGGTTTGAGCGCCACAGTCCCACTGACTCATGATTCTCTTGTATAACCACACACACACACATATGGTGAAATCTCCCTCCATTTCACTCCACTTCCTCCTCACCTGTTTCCTCTGGCTGAGTACACAATCCCTCCTTGGGCACGTTGTGATTTTTGGCAGGGCTTTTACTGAATTAAAAGCTGTTTTTTTCTTTTTCACTCTCTGTCTTTTGTTTGCAAAGAAAGTGTTTTATGACAGGTCCTAATTTAGACCCCATGCAGGTCGATTTTATTCATAGTCGAACACCTGCCTTGATTCAGTGATTTAGTTAATTAACACATGTGTACGTGATAGCCAGGTGAATCTCATAAAATGGCTAATTTCACCCCAAAACCAAAAAAAAAGAAATAAACAAAATTTTGCTTTCTTTTTTTTTTTGCAATGTCTCATTATTAGCATAACAGATAAGCAATTTTAAACTACAAGATTACCAATACTTTTACTTATTATTATAGTTTTTTATATTTTTTACAAAGAATTGTGTGTTTGTGTGTGTGTATATATAGGCTATACATATATATATATATATATATACACAAAAACATATATATCTTATGTATAAAAAAGCCAACAAAAAGTGAATTGAAAAAGTAAATTGTAAATTAAAATTGTAAAGTAAAAGTTTATTACATTTTGACATAAAGACCTCTTTTAAGACATTTTTTTCTTTTTTTGCACTTTTTTCATAAGTTTACGGCATATTTTTCTCTTCTGTATACATAATTGTATTTACAATATATAATTAATTTAATTTGTAAAATAAATATATAAATTATTTTTATTATAATTTTTATTTACTAAATATATAATCTAAATAATATAATTGAGTAATTATGTCAGTAATTTTGTTATTTTGAAACATTCGTGTTTGGATTGTGGTCTGAAATAGCAGTTTCTTATGAGATTCACCCGGACTGTTGATAGTTGCCATCTGAGAGTAGATTCTTATCGTGGATGGAGGGTCACGCCCCGGCCTGCTGTTTTTCATCCTCCTTTCATTCTATACAGGAAAGGTTTTTTTCTCGTCTTTTTTTTTTTTTGGCTTGTAGAGTGCGTTTCTCCACGAGTTCCTGCCAGTCTCCTGGGGGAAATGCCCTCGCTGCTTATCACAGTCATTCAGCACGCCGGGTGAACGCAGCGCAGAGCTGCAGGCCAGAAAGAGGCCACCTGGTTCAGGTCAGCCACTGCCAAATCTCACAGACTCAGAGATCACCGGATAACCGGGCAGCTGCTAGTTCCTGTATTGCGTTTGTTGTAGATCTGACCGGCGTGAAGATACTGTAAATCCCTCAAAGCATCAAGGTCTCAACATGGTATTTCATGTGTCAACATGGTGCAGAGTGTCACGTTATATATGCTGAAGGACTTACCTGGGTGACTCTTTACTGTAAAGATTAGCAGCTGTGAGTCAGAATGATTTCAACATGTGTGTACGTGTGCTAATATGCATCCAAAAATAGTAGATTAGTATGGTTAACAGTGCTGTTTTTAACATTTGGCTCAAATTCAACCCCTTTGGTAAAAAGCATTTTAGCATTTAGAGTTAGTGTGCTAAGCTAAACCCTGAATTTAGATTTCCATGTTTATGCCCTTAAAAGCAAAATTACTGCAATGAAATGTATAACAATTCTAACCAATGTAATATATCACTGCAGTGAAAACCTTTTGTTGTAAGCTAACCTCTCAACAATACATTAGCATTACTCTGGTTTCCTCAATGAAAGGCCAAAAGGATTTTTCATTGGAAGATAATAGACTTTGTGGACATTATCTGTATGATAATTGTCACAAAAGAACACAAATTTGAAGCTTCTGATTTAGCTTCTGCGGGTCTTTCAGTCTGTGCTTATAAAAATTTTACCTGAAAATTTATAGTTATATAACAGCATCCTAATGCCACTAAATAAATAAAAAGGCCATCATATTATGATAATAAAGTAATTTATTTAAGGATTGTGAGGTTTTGAAAATAGTCAAAATTGCAAGAATGAAATCATAGCATTTTTACATAAAAGTTGTAATGTTTTTAAACAAATTATTTTATGGCATAGAATAAAAGATTAAAATGTCTTGAGGTCTGTTTGTTTGTCTTTACCAAAAACCTTATTTTAGCCCAGAAGTCCTCGCTTTTGGCTTACAAGAATATGCCATCCCTAAAGGACTCGATTGGGGATCTAGCTCTTGTTAGCTGTCAGCAGCAGTTGTTTATTCACCTGCACTATTCGATTCTTAATGAAATGCCTTGTTTTTCTCTCGTCCAAACAGGCCGGTGCAGGCGGTGCAGGCCCTCCCAACGAACACGCCATCATCATGTGGATGAACGAACTTATCGGACGTGTAATACAACTGTTCCTACGAAGAAGATGATTGACACATTTAAAACCCAGCAGACGAGTAGCAGACATGTAGCATCATACATCACCCCCTCATCTGACTGTAAATATGTACATAATAAGGGATAACAGCAGTGCTGCTCTTCCGCAACCTCTCCGGGTTTCGGCGTACAGTTTTGGACCTGTCGGGATGTGTGCAGATCTCTGGACGAATACATGAATCGGGAACCCTCGGCCATCCATAGACTGACTCACAGCAGAGTTTCCTGCGTTCACATGGAAAGCTGAGCCATTAGATGCTGTGTTGACATGGAGGTTTTCCTTGAACCCCATGTGGAGTGTGGAAAACGTGCCTTCATTGCCTGTTTGCCCTTGACACATCTCTCTTTTTGATCTTTATCTTGTCTTTTTCTTTATTGCTTTTATATTTATTTTCACTGTATTTAATTTGTATATTTTGTGTATAATTTGAACGTGGACGTTAGTCGGTCAATCGACGATATTAGTGGTTCTGCCTGTCCCTCGTGTGTTCATTGGCTCCAGGTTTGCACTTGACTTTGGTTTGCGTAGTCTATACAAATATAAACAGAAAATAAAGTTCGAATTTTAATAAAATTGCAATTGAAGACCGAAGCATCACAATATATAGCAATTTGACCTATACCATATGCATGATGATTTACCTACACTGAAAATGCATTCTCACTTTGAAGCCAGATATTATTTAAAGTCCTTTTCACATGACTCCCGTTATTCCCAATGCATTGGAAACTTTAAAGCACAGAGCTAATGCATTGCAAGCTTTATTACAAATGGGAGGGACACATGAATATTTATTAGGTTGTATGATGTTCACTTAGTAGTCTGATAAACTGAAAGGAAGACATTGACTAGTTACAGTATGTCTGCCACTTTCCATTTTAGTGTGCTGCTGAAAGTCACTGGAGCCAAGTAAAAATGACAAAAATAAGAACTATTTTCCAAAAGATCTAACCCTTAGGGTGACTCTGTCAAATTTTTATGGCAGAAATCCAGTCATGTAAATAGGAATCCACAACATCTCACATAGATTTCACTCTTGTTCAAGTTGGTCATGCGAAATTCACAGCTTCGACCAACCGAAAGCTGCTTGGTTTGAAAGTACTTCTGTGTGAGCGACAACAAGCACTAGACTTTTCCCGGCCTGTGAACTTTAGCTAACCGTTGATATTGCCTAAAACGAAATTTCAAATAATATTAACTTGAACCCTTTTTGCTGCTCAATTTTCAAGAACATTATACATGCAAGCACACGTTATGCATACAACTCAAAATAAACCTACATTTGACAAACTTTTTTTTCTACTCTTCTTACCCACAAAGCCAAGAAAATAGCTTTGCCGTTTCACTATCTTCAACGCCTTTCCTGCTAAGTTCAAAGTGCCACTTTTTTGCTTGTGTTTAAAGATGAGAGTCATGTGAAAAGGTCTTCTGAACACCTTCAGGTACTCCTAAAATCTCATAACTCAAGCATTGTTTATGCTATTGAGTTCCTGCCACTGAATAAATCAAATTAGACAGGCAAAGATAGTAATTATGTGTAACTATATACGTATTTGTTGTTTTGACATCATAAACATTCCACGTTTGGTATTTCAGTTTTGTTGGATTCCTTGTTTGGTCTGTTTATTTGTTTATTAGAGAGCAAAAACATTTGACATTCGGGGCTTTTAATTGATGATTTCATTCATGTTCAGACAGCATGTGTTTTGTGAATGTAATTTTTAGGTCAAGGGGTTTTATTTGGAATAGCTTTCTTCCGAAGTGATCATGCACATGGAAGAAACTGCATTGAAGTGCCTTGCTCAAGGACACAATGGTGATAGATCAGGATTTTATTCACAGAAACATTGTTTATTGTTACACCAAATTTGGGATTGAAATTTTCAACCGTTCTAGTTAATTGTCCATGCCCACTAGTAGTGTACTCATTACAACCACTGTTTAACTTCAGCCTTACTCCGAGTTTAACAAACTGGCCTGACTAAATGAACTTTTAACAGCCTCAGGGACTAAGGGAAATACATCTGTGTAGATTCTTGAACAAACCAGTCTTCCATCTTTACTTCAGCTTATAGATTCTCCTCCCGGCTTTGCCTTTTATTACCGTTGTCCCAGTATTCCAGTAATCAATGCACAAGGCTCTGGATGAGTCGTCAAGTATGTTGGTATAAAAATGATGTGTGTTTTTTTTAAATGGAAAAAGATTTAAATATGAACTGATGTATTGACTACCTACCGTGAAAGGTATTGCTGAAAGTTAAGGAAGTCGGTTAGACAATTCCACTTGTGGAAGATGCATGGCCCTGTGTTGTCATATGCATTTGTTTGTAAATCGGTTTGTTTCTCTTTGCCAAAATGACAATGTTTAGCTTGTCTACCGTTCCAGGTTTACCACACAAACCAAAGACCTCGTTTTTCAATGCATACTACATTGTGTCATGTGGTCATTCTTTGCATTTGCTGAAAGATTTATCCAGCATTCCCGTTCTTTAGCCCTTTGATTCCAGAACAAACTGTTGTTTGTTTTTCGTTTTTTTTCTTGAATTTCAAGCCAACCTGTGTATTTCTCACTGGACCTCTGACTGAGTCTTTTTCAGTCCTGTTGCACTGAACACCCGCATTACCCGATCTGACGCCACCCAGGACCCAGTACATTTGTAGCACAATGATCATTTGTTTTTGTTTGTTCTGTTTGTTTGTTAAATGCATCTTTTTGTATTTTGCACTGAAACATTTCTGTGCTAATTTGTGCAATACTGCTGTAAATAAAAGCCGCTTTTTTCAACTTTCTAAATACAGAGTCTGTCTCTTTTAATAATCATTAATCCACAGATTTTAATAAAACTGATGGGTTTTTAATTGATGCCCTGCAGAAAACATATTTGGATCAGCATTACATGTAAATCAAAATAAAGTCATTTTTACAGCACTAGGAAGGTATAATTAATTCGATATAATCATTTGGGATTGAAAATAACTAGGCAAAATATTTATTGATGTCATTTTTGTGTAAAATATCTAATATGGACAGAGCACAAAGAGTAAACAAATACAAAATAAGTACTTTAAACTAAATGAAAGATTAAGTCAGTTTGAAAAATGAATCATAAAACATCATAAACAGATGTACAAAAAAATACTATACAACTTTTTTTTAAAAATTAAGACAATACAAGGTGATTATTGATTAAAAACAACAAAAATAGCATTTTCATCATATACTCTGCATTAAAAAACAATCAATTGAGCACCCAGTCTTCAAGGCAACATTTCAACTTATAGTTAAATTGAAGTATTTGGACATTTGTAATTGTACACCATAAAGAAATTTGTATCGCATAATAAAATTAGGCAAGCACCTTCTCTCCCCATTTTTAAATCTCGTTTAAAAACTTATTTGTTTTCTCTAGCTTTTACCTCAACGTGAGTTGCTGAAGTGTCTAGTTGTATGTTTGTTTGTATGTATGGATGTATATTTATATGCATATAGGTCTATGTATATCATTTTATTGGTATATAGTTATGTTGGTTTTGGTGACTGTACAGCACTTTGGGTCAACTCTGTTGTTTTAAATGTGCTTTATAAATAAATTGGAATGGAATGGAATGGACAATTGACATTTACACTCAATTAATAATTGATGAAATCTGACCATTCATTTGGTTACATCGTGAAAAGCCATTTAACAGATCATAGGTACACTTTGTACAGCCTGCGCGAAAAACATAATGTTGCGACACACTACAAAGACTTGATTTGTTTGTGAGATCTGGAAAGTCTCTCTTCCTCCAAATGAGCGACCTATCAGTGCTATTCAGCAGGACATGGAAAGTACGGTACCTTCCACAACTTGGCATAAACTGTGACATAATTCCAAGTTTGCTTTCAGCCAATCAGGGTGCGGTCACATGACTGCACATGCACTAAAGAGGAAGAATTTATTGAGAATATTACAGTTATGTCTGACTTAGCATGACTCAGTAAGCCATGCTCTGGCATGACCTGTTGATGTGGTGGTTTAGGGGAATAAAACGGCTCATTAATGTTGCAATATGATAGAGTTTGTCCCACATTTGTAAAGCGCAAAACATTTTTTAATTGCATTTGTTACTTCCAACTAATCAAAATGTGCACCAACAAGTTAAAAACAAACTGCATCAAACACACTGATAACAAAGCAGCACTTTATTGATCTACGAGGGAAAATTCCAATGCA
Organism: Enteromius radiatus; assembly: GCA_032357445.1. Taxonomy (NCBI): domain Eukaryota; kingdom Metazoa; phylum Chordata; class Actinopteri; order Cypriniformes; family Cyprinidae; genus Enteromius; species Enteromius radiatus. The sequence goes on along the minus strand of JAUCMS010000022.1, from coordinate 16,751,872 downwards.
AATGATTCTCAACACAGCTGAACATTGAACTCCAATCCTTTGAGCTAAAGTACTGTGACTTTACTTGAGTGCACATTTCGGTATAAATATACTGCAATTTTTAAATGAATATTTTAAAACTGACAATATAAAACATAAGATACATTTTTTATTCACATTACTCCTTGTTCTGCACATACTGTATTACCGTTCGGTTACTTTGAAACTAATTATAAATAAATAAAATAAAAGGAGTTAATCTTATTTAAATATTTAACTGTTACTATCATGGTAATAAATGTTTTTATATATCTTTTATTTTTTTGTATTATAGTGTCTCTGACTTCTTGAAGAAATATAGTTGGATTGGTAGAGTAGAATAGAATAAAATAGAATTAAATTAAATTAAATGAATATGTCTTAATTTTATGTAAATTTGTGTGCTTAATTTTACCTAAATGTTATACTTTTGCAAACCACACAAATATTTCACATCACGGTTAGTCATTTATTAGTCATTCATCATGCAGGATCCACAAGATAAAATCTGAAAGACTGGCCAATATAGTCTACAAAGTTTCCACCAACACAATTCTCTTCTTCCCCTCTGGAAAACAAACAAAAAAAAAAACTAAATGTGTCTCTTTTTCTTGTTAATGTTTTTGGCATGAGTTACAGTACTTAAACTCACATTATGTCACACACTTCATTTCATCTGAATGTCTGAGAATGTATTGGAGTTGTCAGTGAGTGTCTGTGCTGTCAAATGAGACGTAACTCAAAGCAAACATATTTAAATTTGCTTTGACATGTATCCCATTTTAAACTCGATTCGTTCTCATCGCACGGCTCTCAAACATCATGCCGGGTTCCAGCACAGCCGCTGTTCATTGTTGGTTTCCCTTTAGTGTGAAACCACTTCTTTCAGGAAATTTACAGTCTTCACTGGAAGGACACACACTCACAGGTGTGTTTATCTGCATGTGACAGCTCACCCTTGTGCAGAACATGGTACGCTCAGGATATTGTGGTTTAGACCCCAGACAAACGTCTTCCTCTATTGACTTCATTCACACATAGAATTTCCATCATGCATGTTTATAAGCTCACCTGGGAGATACCCTCATCTCCAGTACATTGCAGCTTTTTTTCCTGTCAGGTGTGTCTATGATACACTTCATTCAACCACATCATTAGCATTTCATATAGATAAATACTATATTTATTTGGCAGATGACAGAGTCATGACAGAATATCAAAAAGCAGCATTTAACAATACTACAACATACAACTTGTTTCATTTATTTATTTTAATAACAAAACCATTGCCTTGCAAAAGCTGTTTTACATCAGTATTGGGATTTGCCACACTTTTGAAGTTTGCAGCATTTATATTTACTGGTTAAAAGTTGCTTTGAAACAATCTGTCTTATATAAAGTGCTGTAAAAAATGAAAATCAACTTATATTACGCTGTAGCGTCAGCAGTAATGGTGTGTCCAAGTCGTGTCAAAATGATCTTTTGTCCATTTATAATAAAACTAAATACCATAGTATTTTACAAAAATGATTTTAATTTACAAATTAACAAATTCATAAATAAAAACATAAATCATCATCTTTCTCCTGTCAATGTAATTTGAGCAGCTTTTATCCAAAGCCAGTGCTGGAGGCCAGTTTGAAAAAGTAGTTATGTATTGTAACCAACTATAATGAAGCCTAATGAAGAGGACGGAATCTTTTGAAATGTAAAAAAAAGAAAAATGTAACTTTCAAATGATGCAATCCAATGCAAATGGTTGCTTTACAATAATTGGTATGCCACAAACCTGAAAACAAAGTAGCAGCAACATTTCAAATAAATATTATATGTTTGTTTTAGGGGTGTCCTCGAATAGGATTTGATGCTCCGATTCGAAGAGCCTGATTTGACTCCCAATCTCTCAGTCGAATATTCACGGGGTGTTGTGATCATGCCAAATGGTGTCTGATTTCACACAGAACTACCGGTTTTCTCCCAATTAGTTAATATACAGACTATTAAAATAATGCTGTAAATAAGAATCTGAAAAGAAAGAAACTTTAAATAAATATTTTAACCTGCGTGAATAAATCCAGCCACCCCTATAGATTTAAATTTAGTTTCATTTTCAATAATCCGTCATCAACAGAGGTTCATTTTGGCGGCAGGGATTTAAATCTTTAACGAGACTCAAATTGAGGCAGAGTGAAATACTGGATTTGTTTTGATCAGGTAGGGTACAAGTGATTTCAAAACATTTCATCTGGTTTATATATATCATGTATATTATGTATTGGTTGAGTTACGCTGCAGTAAAGCCCTTATCTCTTCCACGCATAGCACAGGACAAACAATGAAGAATAGTAATAAATAAACGTTTAGCTGTGGTGTTTCTGCAGGTTGTTGTGTAAAGATACTAGAAAATGTCACAATTATATTCCTTCTTTTAGAAAAATGGTATCTGTGAGGATTTCCAGTCAGGATTTATACCGTATCACAGTACAGAGTGTGCTGTTTGATAGCAATCTTTCATTTGAAAGCCATGTTTCTAGCATCTGTAGAACGTGTGTTTTTCCATCTCAAGAACATATCTAAATTGCGACCTATGCTCTCAACCTCAAATGCAGAAATGTTAATTCATGCAT
>JAUCMS010000022.1:16703525-16741467 GCA_032357445.1 Enteromius radiatus | reverse complement strand
GTTTTAACGGTCGGGTAGTACGTTCAATTTTAAATGTAGTACCTACTTAAGCAGTATGCGATTTCGGACGCAGCATAGGGCTCGGGGTTCACCGAACTCCTGGCTCACCCCCGACAGCACGCCAAACATGCTTACATATTATTCATGATATATTATATATTATATCATTGAGGAAGCACAAACTCGTGAAATATATGTTGCAAATGTCGAAGCTCAATTAAATACATTTTTGAATTGTAAAAAATATTTTGCTTCAACTTTCATATATTTCATAGGCAAGAAAATACAATTTCATTGTTATAATAGAATATTTTGGATAAATGTAAACATTGCCCACTAGACCAAAACTACCAGATTTAGTAAGTCTAGATACTAGATTTGACTTAATAAAGCTTCTAGAGAGAAACAAATTGCTTTATTTATTTACTGTTCATTGCTGCTGCACACATACTAAAAACAACCAATTAAATTTTTTCATTAAATGTGAATGCATTTTCTTGGACTGAAATATATAAACACCAAAATAAATATTTAAATAAATGTATTTTTGTCACATATACAATTTTAAATCTTTGCATCAAAAACTAAAAAAAAATTAAATTATCTATCCGATCTCATGAATGTGTGTATAAATAGTAAAAAATAAATTTTTCCGCATAAAAACCATGGCTTTTCGTTTATATATTATTTATATGTATTTTCATGAGACTGGGCTGAAATTACAGTGTAGTTAGAGTGACATGAAATGGGTCGTGCAGTTCACAGGTTTAAAAAGCTAACATGTGAAGCTAATTTTTATTATTATTATTATTTCAGGACTTTTTTCCCCCTGAAAGACGTGTTATTTGGGTTGTAAGGTGTCTTAAATTGTTCTTTCAGTGGTGGCACTGCTGTTTAAGCCACATAAAGTGTTAATCATGCAGCACAGATGTTATTCCTGTGGGCAGATTTGACTTCATGTAAAGGTTCTTCTCTTGTATCCTTGTGTGTATCGTATGAAAGTTATGGTGGTTTACCAGATGTAAGTAGTCATGACAGGAGCTGAAATATTAGGAGGAAATATTGACTATAACTTTATATGCACAGACAGTAAGCAAGTCTTCAGTATTAGTTTGAGATGCTTAATGGTTGATCTTTCAGAGCTTGTGCAGTAGGTAACAATATGTAAAAGCAAGTGGCATTTTGTTTGCAAGAAAGATAACACAAATACACTTTACATGCACAAAAATGCATTTGTGTTGATTAAAAATAAGTAATAAAAATATCTACTTTTCTTATATTATAAGTTTTTTTAAATGCTGTTTAAACATGCACTGATTTGCATTTTTAGGAACGAATAAAATCAGGCAAATGAAATATGAGCAAACCTAAACCCCAGTAAAAGTAAATAAATAAATAATAAAAGCTGTAAGTTTGGATAAGTGCTACTTAAGTGGAGGAAAATAAAACTCATGCAATAAAATAACCACTTAGACTGTATTTTGGATGTTTTCTTACCACTTGAGAAAACACAAAAGCCACTGCATCTGACAAACAAATATTAAAGCAAATGTAATTTATTTACAAGATGGCACTTTACATGCACACACACACACACACACAAATGTAATAAAAGTTTGAGTTGAAATATATACAGTGTATATGTGAACAACACCTGCGTGACCTTCATACATCCACAAAATGTCATCAAAACACCAGGGCAAAAGACATTGAGCAAAAATACTGAAGTGAAAAGATGCTCGAATGCACATGACATTTACTTTATTTTGCAATCTAATACTTTTGGGGCCACTGTACAGTATGTACAGTCATTTGAATACGAAATGTCAAAAGTCCCCAAAATATCAGGCACCAGAATTGATGCCGCATTGTATAGCACCTTTTTTTTCTCTCTCTTTTTCCTTCTGATCTATCTTTCCTTGCACGCTTGCAACTGAAAAAAAGTAAAAAACCCTTTAAGTCACAAAGCAGCTGCACTTTCAGGTCTGCTCTGGGATTCATTTAGTTGTTTAATGGAATAAACACACCATAAGTCAAGAGTATCTGCCGTTGAAAAAGACAAACAGAAGCGCTGCAGTACATTATGCAGTTTTACTTCCTTGTGTACAGACAGATGGGAGAAATAAAGATGCACCCACTACATGTATCATGCATCAGTGTTTGTATAGAGTATGTGATTAGGTCAAACTACAGTGTGGTTGCGTTTACCGTAGCGTGTTGGACTTTAACTCTGACCAGAGACTTCTCTTGGTAAAGTGTTAGTGGGAAGAGAAACTTAGCGCTGCTGGTAATCCAGACCATAAGCAAATAAATACATCCAGCCCTCTACTTTATTGCCTTCCTTTTTTTTCCTCTGTCTTTCTCTCAGCATGCAGCTGTTTCCAGGAAAGGGGGGGCCGCAGTGACTCTTTCTGAGCTCGTCTCTATAGAGGGCAAGGAGGACAAACACATGAGCTGGCCACCAGAGTCATGGAAAATGTGTGTCACCCAAATCCTTCAGAGGGATACACCCCCAGCTTTGATTGCCATTATTAGACTTCTTTTTTCTGACATACTTGATTTAGAACCGCTTTGGAAGATGCCACCTGTAGGACCTTCGGCTAAAATGGAAGATGCATGTTTTTACGGTGCTTTTTTGAGCTTGAATCCACCTCATCTTAGCATTGTCTTGCATTGTCATTGCATGGCAATTAGTAATGTGAAGGTTTTGTTTTCCTAAGACAAGACACCCAAGGTGAACTGGGTAAAAATGTATTTGCATTTAGTTTTCTAAAATGTTACTTAAATATGAGAATGATACAGAATGTGATTAAAAATTCTTGTTTCATTTAGTTTCTTTTTTAAAGAAGGGATTTTGGAGATATATATCGATATATATATATATATATATATATTATATATAAAGATATATATTGTACTTGGGGATAGAATAGGGAACACTAAATCACTATTAACTATGACTTTTCCCTCAATAAATTCCTAATTTGCTGCTTATTTATAGTTATTAGGGTATTTGTTAAGTTTAGGTATTGGGTAGAATAAGTTCATGTACTGTAGAATAAGACATGAATATGTGTTTAATTAGTACTAATAAATGGCTAATATTTAAGTAATATGCATGCTAATAAGCAACTAGTTAAGAGACCCTAAAATAAAATGTTACCTGGACAGATGTAAATAGTTGAAGTGCAATGAACACTTTCTACCGCTAATTTAAAAACATCTTAATAATAATAAAATAATTTGACCGGTGCTTGAAGAAACATTTTTTTTCTCAATAGTATCTTGCCTTAAGAATAAAATTAATCCAACACAGTCTCTTTGCATGTGTTAAACCTCATACAATTTTGTACGATTTTTCTAAACCCCAGTGATGGGTAGGTTTAGAGGCGGGGTTAAGTGTAGGTCGTTCATACAAATTCATATGAATTGGCAACTCGTGAAATACATACAATCTAGCAAAAATATGAGGTCGTACGAATTAGCCACCTTGTAAAATGCATACGAATTGCCATGAGATCATGCTCAGTAAATCACACAAGCTTGCAATGGCATGAAAATGACATCATTTTCATTTTTGGCTGCACTAACCCTTCTTGCTGACCAAACGTTAACTGTGTAACCTCATAAAAGTTCAGGAAGTTGTCCAAAGGCATCCACATGTGCCGTGCACTGATTTTTTTTAGTTGTGCAAATATGGTCCAAAGATTTCCAGCTGCAGACTCCATGGGTAAATACCATCCTAACCCATTCCTCATCCCAGTTACCTCTCGCTACACCTGTGTTCCGGCCCTTCACCCTTCAGGACTTCTGTGTACTTTCCAGGGTGAGTCAGTCATCCTATAGGCCCTTTCACTCACTCTGGCTCAACCCCTCCTGAAAAATCCCCTTCAGGAAGTGTCAACATGAACAGATCTCTGCCTGGGGGTGGCTCAGACACTTACACAACACCATCTTCTTTACCGTTTACTGCCAGTGAGTACACAATATAGAGAAAGTTTCTCATGTGCTTTAGCATCCTAGGCTTGTTGACTTTTACTATCGTTGCCTTTTGCTTGTAGAGTTTAATACTTATTGTTCTGAGTTAAATCGCATCAAAACACATTAAAAAAGTCAATTTTTTTAACCAAAACCTAAATACAAGGCAAAAACTCACCACAACTCAAATGCACAATAATAAAAATGTCAATAGAATACATTATCTTCCGAGAAAAAGAAATCCCTTTTATTTTCTGTTTATCTAAATTGTTGGAGAAATGCGTCAAAAAGGCTATTTTCTTATCAAATTAAACCACAAAATGGGATACAACAGAAATCACTTAATAAAAATACATCAAATATTACAATATTCAACAGAATAAGTTACATTTCATTAAAACTAACAGGAAACTTGAAATCACTTTTATTGTTTTGCTCTGCATCAAAACAAAGCCCCTTATTTATTTATTTTTTGACCATATACCATTTTTTTTTTACTGTCCCTTTCATTTCATTTTCATTCACTCCACTTATTTATTTTCTATACGTCTCTTACTGTACTTAATAATATACTGTAGACATAGAGCTGTGGAACAGAATTAACACTGTAAAACATCAAAAAGCTTTATGACTCTAAATAGAGTAGAACAGAGGCTAACACAAAAAGAGCAGCACATGTAAATGTGTGTATTCAGCTCTTGCGTGTGTACGTGTGTGAGTGGCTGGTGACTCATGAGGTGTGGCTTAGCCGGACGGGGTTATTTTGAGCAGATATAAAGCAAGCTCAGGTGAAACACGCTCTCAGAGATGAAACTTCCTCAGTCAGATGTCTCTGGAATATCCCGTATATCTCGCTTACATGATAGAGAGAGAAGTGTCCCTTTACTGACCTGCCTTCACTCACATTAAACACACATCTTCCTCTTTTCTGCACATGACACTGTCTGTTATAAAGAAACACTGATTCTATACAGTGACCCTAAGCAGTAGGACACTTACAATGCATTGACATACTGGAGGTGAATGCATTTAAAGTATGGAAGGGCCTGTGATGAGAACAAACGAGTAAAATGCTGGCAGGCCATCCTGTAGTGAGTCATCACAATCAGTTAGCAGGTTGATTTCACAGGAGCCAACACATTTCAACACTGACATTTTGTTTCTCCTTTTAAAAAGTAGCGCAATCACAAAAAAATCATGCATAATTGTAACAGGAAGTCTACTGAAGCCGAATTTAAGAACCCATGTGCAGTGATCCAAAATACAAACATAATACGAGACTTGACTTGACTTCAACAGACTTGACTTGAAACAGATTTGGCATGGCATGAATTGATTAGACTCACGACAGCAAGTTACAACATCAATACACAACAAAAGACAATGGCAGCATGCTGGTTACTTATAGCAAACAATACAGGTCCACCAATGAGCAAACAGAACTGAGAGAAACATAACAGGACAAATCACAACAAGTGGGACAATACACAAAGGAACCAATAGCAGAAACATATGAGGGCAAGGGAAGCAGGGCTGGACTATATGTGTGTGTGTGTGTGTGTGTGTGTGTTTATATGTACTATTTAAATATTTTAATGTATATCTGCTAGCAGGTTGATTTCACCACGTTTCAACACTGTGATATTTTGTTTCTTGTTTTAAAAGGTAGTGCAGTCACAAACCCTGGCGTACGTGAAATTTGCACAATTACAGAGCAACACATAAATACAATGTGGATAATAAAAAAAAAACAGGAACCAAAACCCTATCCATGAGAGAATGGAGAAAAAAAAACCTTGGGAGAAACCAGGCTTAGTAGGGGCCAGTTCTCCTCTGGCCGGACGCCCAGCACCTAATTACTTTTTAAAAAACATTAAGCCAAATGCAAGTACATAAATCTGTATTCATAACAGCTTTAGTATTAAAACTTGCTTCAAGTAAATCAGTGATATTACCGAAAGGCTGCTATTCCAGTCTGGTGCTAATCAGTGCGTGTTGTCGTTCTCAGGAAGGTAATGGGTTGATTTATATCTGATAAGCACAGGAGGCTGCACCTTTAGACACATCATAACCCGCCATGACCAAAACAGAAACCATCTGAACATCACGCACTATTTGTCCAAACCAGCATCAGAAACACTTCCCTTATCCCCCTGCACTAAACACAGCAGCCTGCATCACACAGTTTCCTTATCATCAAAACCCGACTCTTCACACAGAACACAGTCTTCCGCAGAGTCCTGAACGGGCCTGTGCATCTCAGAATGATGTTTAGGTCTAAGGATGGATGACACAGCACAACAAACATACAGAAAACGTCATCTGCCATCAGCTGCTGCAATCTTATCAGAAGCACCAACAACGATTAGCCCGTTAAACATGACATAACCGTATGGAGGCGGTGATCCATAAATCAGAAATACACTGAAAAAAAATATGATACTTTGGACAAACTTAAAATAAATTACCAAATTTCTTTTCATTTCCTAAAATGTAACTTAATGTGCGTAATATATATATATATATATATATATATATATTATTTTTGTCAAATGATTCTTCAGATCCAAAATAAAAGTTTTTGTTTGTATAATATATGTCTGTGTACTGTGTATATTTATATATATATATATACACACATACATACAGTATATATTTTCAAAATATTTACATGTATATATTTATATTTACATAATAATTGACATATATGATATATATATATATATCATGATTTTTTATTAGACCAATATTAAAAAGCACTTTAATGATAAAAGATGTTGATAAGAACATGTTCTACCGAGGAAGCCTGTGTTGTACATGAGCAGCTGACTCAGGAAAACTTAACATAAAATGTATGAATACTTGTGGATCAAAATTCTATCTCTTACTTTTCATTGTATAACATAATGGAAAATCTGTTTAGTTTAAAGACTAAATGGAGAAACAAAATCATTCCGTAGGTTTAAAATTTGACTCATATTAAACTTCTCAAAACTTTCACATCAAAGTGACAACCTGTTTACAACATTTGAACCTCTGAATGAGAAATGTCAAAGTTTAAATTGATATCTCTGACTTTGATGTCTTGAGAGATTGAGATCCCTCCTGAATCACAGAAGAGACATAATTTTCTCAAGAAATGTAGTTTAGAAAACCAATTATCTCATCTTCCTATCAGATACCTAGCTTCATCTTATAAATAACCAAACCTCCCCAGCTCCTCCACATCTTATCCAGGGGGAGCACTCAGGGTTAGGAACTGGCCGTCCGCCTCCCTCCTCTCCACCCTGGGGCTCGGCAGCCCTCCTAACCCTTAGTATTCTCCCTGGGCAGCACGCCAAACAAGCTTCGCTTATATATATATATACTCGATTACAGACAAGTACGAACTTGTGAAAGAGAGAGAGGAGAGAAGCCAAACCTATTGCTCTTAGTATAATCTCACAGCTATAGATAAAAACAACTAAGATCTCGCAGATTATAAAGAGACTGACTCATCTTAAACTTCTACATCAAAGTGTCGATCTTTTGATTAACATCTCTTCTGATACTACACTGAATAAAACATTTGAACTCAACAGATCCAAGGCAAAAATATCATTTAATATTGCTGATTTAACCTAACACATTCATTTACACCACCAAAACTATTTTATGGTTTTAATTAGGCTATGTATCTCTTTAAAGAAGCAGTTGAAGGTTTTGAAGTGTATTTTAGTTTTTATGTCCAAATGAAAAGGGCAAAAGTGATCTCATTTGTAAATTTGCTTTCATGTGGCTTACAATTTGACTCATCTTGAAGTCTTTTCACACTGAATGTTGGCCCTTTGATTGAGATCTCTTCTAAAACCAGAGGAGACACATGTGAGACACTAGGTTCCTTTTTTAAGAAACAAAAAGCAAAAATGTCAACTTTAAACTTTAAAATGTCAACTTTAGGACTTTAAAGAGATTTGATTTTGTGATTTTTCTGTCCCACTACACAGTAGAAGCTAAACATGCTTGATATCACTGCACAAATGATTCATTTCGTCTTCAGAGAATTAAATAAAAACACCCCAAGTTCATTTTAATTGAGACTTTGATGTCTTGGCAAATCTGAACACAGTTTGAGACATTAATAAGATCTCTCCTGAAACAGAGAAGTTGAAAACATTCCTCATGAAATTAAAGGAGACACATGTGAGATACTAGATCTTTTACTTGCCTAATGTCTAAAGCATGTGAGAAAATAAAGAGATTAAAATGATCTCATTTGTAATTCTGCTCATACACTCTCAGAAATAAAGGTACAAAAGCTGTCGCTGGGGCCACCTTCTGAAAAGCCGCAGTGACAGCTTGTACCTTTATTTCTGAGGGTGCATGTCTTTAAATTAGATTTATCTTGAAAGTTTCTTCACATGCTGACTTGAAAATAGAAGAGAAACATGTGAGAAAACCGGGCCTTTTTCATGAGAAAAAAAGCCAGAAGTGTCAAAATTCTCTCATTTATGACCTATAGGAGAAACATTCAAATGATTTTAATGTTAATTTGCTCTTTATTATTTCCAGGAGAAACAATTGAGACATTTGTGATTTTGCTTTCATGTGTCTTGAAATTTGACTTTTTAATAGTGCTGCCAAACGATTAATTGCGATTAATCACATCCAAAATAAAAGTTTTTGTTTACATAATATATATTGTATTTAATATACAAATATGCAGAATATATTTACATGTATTTCCATCCATGTATTTGTAGTCACATAATTTATATGATATATATTTAATATCTAAACATATTTTCCTAAATATATACTGCATGTATGTGTTTTTATATATACATGATAAATATACAGAGTACACACACATATATTACGTGCACAAAAACTTGTTTTTCAAACTTATTGTTTGACAACTTTTTAATTGAGATTCTTTTGAAATTAGAAATACTATTCAATTTCATTGTCTTTGTGAATCTGAGCAGTTTGAGACATTCCTTGAGAAAAAAAAGTGCAAAAGTGTCAATTTGCTCTCTGTTTAATGCTTAGAATTGTGACCCTGAATCACAAGACCAGTCTTAAATCGCACAGGTATATTGCAGCAATTGTACAACGCACGTTTTAAAAACTGACCCATGACTGCTTTTGTGGTCCAGGGTCACAAATGAGCAGAGTCATGTTCCGGTTTAGATTAAATGCACTTGATATGACTGATTGCATGTTTTACTCCTGCTCGGTTTCGGTATCTCAGCGTTTGTTTACTCCAAGCTGGACAAAGATGGGCGAGCAAGGAGAAGAGCGGCGGAGCGACATGTCAGGGCGTGTCTCCAGGAGCCTTTCGCACAGACAGAAAACTCCTCTCTCGCTGCATTTGTGTCATAACTACATGAGACTAAACAAAGAGCAGACTGATGATCACACCTCAGACTAATAAAAGCCCAGAGCGGCGCTGGGGTAATTGGGGTTGGAGTTGTCATGATGTGATTATAATGTGAAAGCTAATATCGCTGAGTCAGGTACCGCACAGTCCGTAACAGACAGTTTCAGGTGGATTAAGTAGAAACACAAACACACATCTCTCATGCTACGACATCCAGCAGGAAACGCAAATAGAGTTTAGGAGCTTGTCAATAGGCCATGACTTAACATTTTTATTATGACACTGTATTCAAACAGCTTTTCTTTGGAAACTGGGGATGATGTACAGCAGTGACACAAATTTACAAAGGAAAAATAATTACATTCCAGAATTGACTCTAAGGGTATTTTTTCCTAATTGATCAGGATCACTCTCAGCTGTTGCATCTGAAAAAAAAAAATGTCAAAAGAAAAAAACATTTTTTTTTTTTTTTTTTGCGAATTCTTAAAAAATTATTCTCATTTAAAATCTACGGTAAAAAATATTTAGAGTCAGTAACACATCATTTAAATATTATATATTTGAAATACTTACTATTAAATACAAATATTTGTTGACATATTACATATATATGTAACAATTTTATTCAGCAAGGATGCACAAAAAGTTGATCAAAAGTGAGAGAAAATGTATTTTTAATGCTACAAAATATTTGTTACAAATAAATGCTGTTTTTAACTTCATGATCATCAAATAACAAGAAATGTATCAGTTTCCACAAAAAAATAACTCAAAAGAATAACTTTTCTCAAGCAGCAAATCAGCGTATTAGAATGATTTCTGAAGAGTCATGTGACACTGAAGACTTGAGAAATTATGCTGAAAATTCAGATTTGATCACAGAAATAAATTCTGTTTTAAAATAAATTAAAAAGGCAAACATTTGTTCTAAATTTGTAATAATATTTCACGATTTTAACTGTGTTTTTAGTCATTTATATGCAACCTTGGTGAGCGGAAGAGACTTTCCAGAAACATTACCAACCTTAAACTTTTGAATGGTAGCGTTTAATATACAGTATAGCATGTTAGATTGCATATTAAACTGATAAATGTACTATGCATCTACATCCTTAATATCTGTAGCAATTTTACTTATTTTATTTGAGTGGCATTATTTCTTCCAGGCCTTTTCATTTCTTCCCCTGCAGTTTAAATTCATGACCTGGAGGCATAAAGGTGGTTAAACACGGAGTATTGAAGGCCTGACAGCTTTAGGCGCCGACGCTTGACTTACAGCCCCAGTCGAGGCGAGCAGGATGGCATCCGGACGGCCGTGAGTCACCACAGTCTTTGTGAAGTGACTCCCGGTGGCCTGTAAACAGATATTCATCATATCTGTATCACACATGCTTTGGCTCCAACACGTCTGTCAAGCTCTTTTATGCCTCTCGTCTTCTCATCGTTCCCGCTGACCTTGACTTCTCGCTTCTCGCCAGATAAGATAATGGTTATGACACTGGAACGTGTTTGTCTTGGGTTTTACGGGATGGTGCTAAAATGTGCCTAGAACATCAGGAAAAAGCTTTACCAGAGATTTACAGTTGCATGTAAAAAAAAAAAAAAGAAAGACTGGGAACAGTTAGTAAGCATTGTGTAATGAAACAACTTCCTGTATTTTTTGCTGACTCACAGACGAGGGTGTGGTCAGGAAGACACGAGCGCTTGTGAACCAGGAGATTATGATCCATACGCTTGCTTTATGAGTTGTTTAGTTTTCAGTTTATATGTCAAGACATCTTCTAATGTGCTTCTATTAAAGAACATTAAAGATAAACAAAAAAAAAGACCAATTTCTAATACTAATTTACTAATTTCAGTATATTTTTCACCTAAATTGTTATGCTGACAATATTTGTAATAAAAAAAAATTTTTAATGCACTTTGAAAATAATAATCAAGAGTTAATAAAAAATATTAAAATGTTTTGTTTACTTGTCGAAATTATTTTTTCGATACTTAGATAAAATATTTATGTAAAAGATCATTTAAAATGACATTCAAATTAAATTATAATATAGCAATCAAAAAGTATTTACATATGCATGCATATATATATATATATATATATATATATATATATACATATGTGAAATGAATTTCATTAGTTGATAAAAATATTCATATATTTTGGGATGTATTAGATAGTGGTGTGTTTTTAAAAATTAAATATGGAATTTTTAGGGATGCATAAGCACATAAGACAAATTTATAAAAGAAATGAATGCATCATAATGCATTGTTTATTTAAATAAAATTTGTTATACTGTAATAATGTAATTTTTTATCAAAAAAATTTTAATTAGAAAAAATGCACTTGCAGTATAAACGCATGCTCTGAATTGTATTATAGTTCATGCAAATATTAAATTATTCACCTATGTAAATTTATTATTTAGTTTGTGTATCTAAAAATATGTGAACTATTAAAACTTCATATAATCTCTGGTTGTTACTGATATTATTTTCAGGAGCACAAATAATGAACAAAAATACTAATAAATTAATTTATCATTAATTTCAATTACATTTTTACTTAAAATGTTATGCTGATAAAATACTAATAATTAAAATAACAATTTGCAATGAAAAACTATTTTGTAAATCTCTGTCATGCATGGTCTCCATCATTATCAATGTTAATTTCATGCTTAGATAATCTGTGACATGTACATACATGATACATGATACTAATAGTATTTCAGGGGGTTTTCATCAGTATTTTCCCGCACGTGTCTAATTTTGTCCACTGCGAGAGATGTTTCACCCATACCTCTGAAATAGAGCTAGTTCCTGATTTTATTTCAAGTTTCATATCAAATATTATGCTGCAAATTACTGACGTTGAATTGCATACCTGCAATTAAAAAAAAGTGCTTTTTCACTTGCTTTTAAACTAAGTGCGTGCTGTAAAGGTATGTTTCTCCTGTGATATAAATAGTCAAAAGTATAGTAAATGTCAAATGAAGCTCCAGAGGAAATTTGCCTATAACCTTAAGATACGTCAGCAAAATCTTGACAGGACCACTGCTGCAGCTGTGCACATTCACCCTCTCCATGTAAAATCTGCTCTGCACCTGTTGCTGGAGACATTAAGAACAATTTCAAGAAAGCAAAGAATCAGAGCAATCTGCCCACATTTGCTGTAGCACGAGCAGGCCTGTCTACAGGATGTTTTTGTCCTGAGGGTCATGTCCTAAGTAAGCATGATTACAAGTTTACCCATTTCCTCATATGATTTGAGTAATTACTCCCTCAATTAAACTAATAAACCTCCAGCGCTTGGCTTCACGTTTTTTTTTTTTAAAGAAAGCATGGAAAACAAATGCCTTTTGGTGACTATGAACGGACATATTAATGTTTACATCAATAACTGCCCTTTGAAAATGAATAGTGCGCTAGTTTCAGCTTCCTACAGTAGTTGATTGAAGGTCAGATGTGTCTGCACCTGTAGCTCTATATGCAGTAAGTGTGAGATCAGCAGAGACAGAGAACGGTTAGCAGCTCATGACCCTGGCAAAGACCCAGAGCTTTTGTGTCCTGAGGTGACTCACCCTACAGTGACCTGATCTAAACCCCTCAGCACTGATAGACCACCGCTTAAACATGCTGCTTATCAACAAACAACATCAGTACATGATATATGTTGACATTTATGGGAAATGTCAGCATCGGTTATAGGATTCATGCATCAAAGCATTCATTTGGATTTTTAAATACCCCCCCCCCCCCAAAACACCCACACACACTTATGTTACTTCTATAATATTATTATATAAATATTCTACAATAAATTTCATGCCAAATTGTCTTTTATATAAAATGTACAAATAATATGACAATCCATAACACTTTATTACATGTTTTGACATTCATATTATCTAATATATACATTTTATATATTATGTATATATGATATATAATAAATAAAAGTACATTTCATGTTTGTTTGTTTTTTTTTAAATCATAGATTGAGGTTTATAGTGGAAATGGGAAAGCAAGATAAAAATGCTGCTGTGTTAAAATTGTATTTTATGATAATTAAAAAAAAAAAAAATATCCTAAAACAAAAACCACTGAAAATTCATAAAAGTTGAGGATATGTGTTGACATATATGGCAAATATAAACATTAGTGGCATAATATGCATCAAAGTATTTGTCTCTGTTAGGGTGTGTCCCAAATTATGTATTATAATACACACACTGTATATCATATATAATAAATAAAAGTATTTAAATTCCATATCAAATGATTATTTTTGTAATTATTATTTTATTATTATTTTTTAGTTATTTAAGCTGTGAGAATTCATGAAAAAAGTAAACTTCTAAACGAGACGAGAATAAAACCCTCAAAGGAAAGAAATATGTTTTTTGTTTTGTTTTCAAATAGTAATCTGATTCTTAACCCACTTTCTGTTTTCTTCACCTACACATGTAACATTTTTATCATCTACTAACCACCGATAAGAACCAATGACACCGTTCTTATTTTAACAGTGACTCACTCTAAAGTCACAAATATTTTGGTGACCTTAACCCATAAGTCTGTATCTCACTTTTAACATGTACGCAAAACTCATGATTCAACTGCTTGATTTAACCGACACCCATTAGTGTTAATAGTGGGAGGAATAAATATGAAATCTGCATAATCCAAATTCAGCTGCTGCATTACTCTGCACTGCATTTATTGCAGATGCATGCTCAAACATATCTGCCTTCCTAAAACAAGATCATAAATTGCCATTTTAAGTCGAGATCCAAATTTAAAAATGTACATTATAACTAAACTGTTTGGGTTTTTTGTTAGCACACCTAAAATGCCACGGCACAATTAGTTATAATTAACTGCACCTTCATTTACTAATGCATCTAATGTTTTCTTTCTGGTGTAATAAGAAAAAAACAAAAGCAAATCTATTAATAGTCACACTCAGGAAATGCATGGTCCTAAAATCAAGGCAAGCAGAAAGTGCAGAAATGTTTCAAATAGGCAGTTTTTGTATGTCAACAACATGAAGCTCGCATCTCATGTGTGAGTGACATTTGAGAGCGTTACACGTGTCCTCACACACAGACTCTGGGAATGCACTGCGCGCATGTAAACCACAAGTCAACCGCTCTGTTCGCGACTGGCAGACAGACCGTAGGAGGGCAGCTCAACGTAAACACACCGTTAAAATAAACAGTCACAAGTACAACCACAGAAAAAGACAAAAGTCAAACTGATCGTGTTTTTCAGGGAAACATTTATTGCCAGTGATAAGTGTTCGTGTTACATGGCTCTGCATCGGCTCATCAACAATACTTCAGCTAGTTTGGCAGTGCTGCTCTGCTGTTTGTCTTTACAAGTCCACAGCAGTTTAGCTCGAAAATAAATAAACCGTGCTGTCTTCAAGTCACCAGGATGGCCGAATTAGTCATGAGAAACATGGGATTTTCTAAGAGACACAACTGGGCTTGTGTCAGTGATAAAATGACTGCAGAAGCTATTTGCTGTACACAACAGTTGGGTTCCAGAAGTACAATCCATTTTAATAGAGTTATAAACTTTTCAAGACCGATTTCAATGGCAATTTCAAGGCAGTTTTGTTAAACATTATCAAAAATAAATAAATCAATATTAAATAAAATAATATTTATAAACTATGCAAATATGTTTGTATCATACTTAATACAATTGGGTCCCACTTTTATATTAGGTGTACTTGCATTTAAATTAATCACTTGGTACAATGCACTTATTGTGCATGTACATGTTTACATTTTACTAATATTTATAGAAACACCTATATTTATATTTACACTGTTGACCCATCACTTACAAGTTAACCCACACTTAAACCTACCCTTACCACCAAACCTCTCCCTAACACAATATGAATACAATACATACATGTACTTATATTTTGATACAAGGACATAAGGCCGTAACACTTTATATTAGGCCTTAACTACTACGTACTTACTTCGAAATATAAATACAATGTAGTTATTGTGTTCATATTGTATTGCACGTTATATTTATAATTTGCCTCAAAAATTGAAACTACACCTACTTGCACTTCTGCTCTTTGCTCTTTGAAGTTTTAATGGCTTATGTTTTTTTTTTGATAAATCCCTTTATACAAAATGAATGAGAAAATGCTCCTGGACCCAAGACTGTAAATGATGATTTAATGTAAAACTAACTTGGAAAAAAAACTAACATTTTCAATCATTATATAAGGTTGCACAAGAGTAATAAAATACACAAACCTATCATTTGCTCTTTGTTTTGTTGCACTGTAACTAGAAATGCTTTGTAAGTTCCCAGCTAACAAAAATGTTCAAAGAATATTTTGTTAATGTGTAAGTTATGAAAACACTATTTCAAAAAACGTTCCATTTTGCAAACATTACTTTTTCAATGTTCTAACATCCCAAAACCAATAAACATTTAAAAAGAAGACATGCGACAAACTATTTATAATAACGATTTTGTTCTTAAGTTTGAGGAATATTATAAAACAGCTGATAACTCTCTGTATTAACATTCTAAGCTGATTCTGTGAACATTTCCCTTTAGCTGGGTTAAAGACACACATAAATATGCTCAACTCATCCGTATTATTTCAAGTAAAATCACTTCACATCATAATTATGACTTCCAAGCTCTTAAGTAGGAACTTCCCAGGAGGACCTGAAGGCAGAATAAACACTGTGCGCTGCGTGAGCGGCTGACCTCAAGTACTGCGGCCCACGTCTGACGCCATTCTGCTGGACGACAGCCACCGCTCGGCCTCTCCTTGCTGTGACCTGCACAAAAAAACACACACAAACTTCAGTTAGCTTCCAGAATCACCAGAACTGAAGCGATCGTCAGCAGAGAGAGGGAGCACCTGTCTGTGAGTGTGTAGTAATAGCAGGGCTGAGGTTTCAGGACCTGAGGCTGTGCCCCCATCAGCCCCGTGCTTTTTGTGTGTTTTCTTTTCCACCCCCTCCACGATTGACAGAGTCATGAGTGAGAGAAGTCTCTTTGTTCCCAGAGCAAGCGGGCAGACTTCATTACACACAGACACAAGCACAGAGAACATAATGACCGCCACGGATTAGACTTTTAAAATATAGAGTTGATCTTGTTTGCTTTGAAAGGTCAAAAACAAGAAACATTCTCAGAACTTTGGTTAAAGTTCTTGAAAGGTTCTCTCAAAGTCATGAACAAATGCTCTTTCAGTGTTAACAGAACAGAGAAAAACAACATTATCTAAGCGTGGTTCATGGAACGTTGTTCTAATGTGTTTTAAATGTTATTACTTATCAAAAATAACAGCATCGTAATGTTTGCATGCTCATTTAAAGTTCATACAAATAATTAATAAAAAAAACTATAGAACATCCAGAAATATTGTTTCTTTAAGTGTTTATTTAATTAAATTAAATGTTCTTAGAACATATTTTGAGTTTTACCTTAACACAAAAACTACATTTGTTCTCTTTTTTTTTTTTTTTTTTTTTTTTAAGTTACTACTTCATAGAACGTTCAAAATTAACATTCTTCTAATGTTTGCAAAATTCTAAAATGGAATGTTCTCAAAACAGATGTTTCAGACGTAACATTTTCAGAACTTAATGTTTTTGAACATATCTGTCAGTTGGGAAAGAACCTACATTATTTGACCAGTTTGATCACTCAAATTTAGCCGTGCATGTGCACATGTTTCAGGAATATAATACTTATATTCCTAACCTCATATTACAAGCAGTCTAAATATGTCACGTCAACACATATAGAAATAATGCCACCTGACATGTTTTATGACTAGGATTTTCATAAAAAATTATTAGGGCTTTAAGATGATCATCTAGTTAACCTCAGAAGATTTTGCTCTTTCAAAGTCATTAAATTTGATAGCATCTAGTAATACATTAAGAGCGTATTTTAAGAAAGTAGCATTCTGAAACTTTTATTTGAGATCTCATTTTGATCTTTATCTCAGAAAAACCATGCAGCTATGACAACATTACACTGTATTTGCCTTTGCCTTTGCCTTTGCCGGTCTGAACGCATTTGCATCAAACATATTTTCAAAAATCACATCACACTTTTTTCAATAATGAAGGTGGCAAAAACAAATAGTTTGCGGCAATCGCGATTCAGCGGAAAAGCAACGGCACAACCTGTGCTTGTAAATGATGTCAAAAACAAATACATATTAACCCACACAGTGTTTAATTTGCATTGTGTATGGCGGCTCAACTTCAACCACATGATCGTGTGTTAGTCCCCCCCTCGACAAAGTCATTGATCAAGCACTTTGTTGGTTAATAGCTGAGAAACGTACAAAAGCCCACATCCTTGAAGAATACATGATACGCGATGACACAAGGCTGAGAGATTTTACAGTAAAGACTCACAATAAATATGAATTTACATAGCCTAAATTGAAACTAAAAATAATTCATAAAGAAATTAAAATAATTAGTTTAATAAAACTGCATTAAATAAAAATGAATAAAAAAAAAAATCAAACAGATATGATAAAAAAAATAAATGGAATTTATTTAAATATATAAATAATAATAATAACTTTTATTAATAATTTTGTGCTGTCAAACGATTAATTGTGTGTGTGTGTGTGTGTGTGTGTGCTGTGTATTTTTATATATAAATACACACATATACAGTATATTAGAAAAAATAACATACTTGTATATTTTATATTAATATAATTTGTAATAATCTAATATATAAACATGTTCTTAAATATATACACATGCACATACACATACAGTACATTAATTATGTTAACAAAAACATATTATTTACTATATATACTGAAATTAAATAGTAGAACAAACGGAGATGTTTTTGTGTGCTGCTTTTGTTTGTCCTGAAAAAAAGGGCCTCAGTAATCTTAAAGTGTGCAACAACATCAAATATTGTAATCAGAATCTCAATCTTAATATGATCTCACATTTCTCCCAAGACCGACTTATCTGAGCTGCTATAAACACATTTTTAAAACAACTGAAGACGATAAAACATTCACTACAATCTCTGTTAAGTCTCTTGAGTTATGAAAGTGCATGATCTGAGCAACAACCTTGACCTTTTTGCTAATTTAGTCTTTTCTCTCAAAACAGTTTGTGAAGTAAGAGTGTATAATGAGCGCGGCTTGAGGAAGAGTAGGAGTGAAGGCGAGGCGAGGCGCGCACCCGTCTCTCTGTCAGCGCTGGAGGGGACGGTGCTGCTTGTGACTAAACAGATAACAGCCAGAAAAGCTCTCTCAGGGCCTGATGGGAAACCTGACACTGCGGCCGAGTGCGGCTAGATACCCACGCACACACACACACACACACAGAGTCACTGGCCCACACAAAGACTAGTGTACACATTCAACCAGACCAAAAACTTTATATACTGTATGTGTATTATCAAAGAATAGTTTAAATATTATAAAATATGCATCATGGATGCGGATAAACAATATAGTTAGCTATGAAACAAAACACCTGTTACAACACATAATATAACATTTTATCAAAACATTTTTTTGTTGTAGAAACCTTTCCACTAATAATTACAGGAAATGGCAAAGTATGTGTATGACTGAATATCACGTGACTTTTGAGTCTGATTTTGTTAATGATGCATGTGTTTTTGTCATTTTTGTTACACTGTATCAACAAGAGTTTTACTGCAATATGAGCATAATGCACTTACGTCTCACAAAAAAACTAAACAATGGCAGGTTACGAGAATCTCCTGACGCCAGCACTCACACCCTTCAACAACACGGCGTCCCTCTCCATGAAATATTCATGCCGCTCCGCAGGTTACTGGCGAGCAGTCTTTGACCTGTTAATTGATGCGTGAGTGAGATTAATGTCTCTGTTTCTCTTTGTGGTTATTCTTTAAAGATCCGCGCACAAACAAGCCTCTCGGTTTCGGCCTGCGCTGACGAATGCTGTAAGGAGAGACTTTTTAAAACGCTACTCATTTATGGGTTTTCATTTATCATGTATATTTAATTCATTCAGCGCATTAGATGACCTAATAAAAAATAAGCAAATGCAAAATTGTTTTGATTTTAATTATGTGAGACCAAATCATAGATTGATCCTTTCTTTTAATGCTAAAAAAACAATGCTGTAACAGATGTGACATGAAGGGGCAACCTTTTATAAAAAAAAATAACAATAACTAACTTATTAGAGGGCACAAATTAAAAATATGAATGGTCTGTTTTAGACACTCTGTGACTATATTATGTTGACATTCACTGACGTTCAGTTTGGGCTCTAATGCTCACCAAGTCTACATTTATGTCATTAAAAATAGTATAATTATAAATATTATTATTATTATTAAACATTTTTCAGTCCCACGTTATATAAAGTGACCTTAACTACTATGTGCTTACATTTAAATAAACCATTTGGTACAATGCACTTATTATGTACATGTTTTTACATTGTACATATATTTTAAAACACCTGCATCAGAACTTAATTAATAATTACACTGCTGACCCATCACTCACACCTTAACCCACTCTTAAACCTACCCATACCACCAAACCTGTCCCTGACCTTACACGTATCCCACCTCAATAGCAGTAATAGGGGTTTGCAATACAATATGACTACAACAACTATATTGTATTTATTTTGTTTGATGCAAGTGCATAGTAGTTAAGTTTTAATACACTTTAAAATGCACTGTGATCAAAGATCAATTTCCAGCATCAATACTCCACTCTTTAGTGTGAACAATTGTACTGCTTCATATTTTTACTTGATGAATCAAAAGCTCAAAACAGCAGAATTTATTTAAAACTGTCTGATTAGAAATAGCTTCAATACCGTCATTGTCAATTTAATGCATCCTTGCTGACTAAATGCTGAATTTTTACATATAAAACAATTTCATATGCGAGTAAAAATGCATACCACATATACAATGGGATATGAAAATTCAAATAGTATGAACAAGAGATTTAAGAAACACCCTAAAATGACTGTCATCACAAATATGTAACCTTTAACTCTGAAAATGCATTTTAACATGAAAAATTGCCATGCTATTTGTCCTTTAGATGATGTAAGAGTAAATATGAACCTAGGGACACTCAAGGGGAATATAAGCAAACAGGTCTTTGCTGAGCTCTCATAACATGAAGTGTGTCGCATGCTGACGCAAGCACAAGAGGCTTTATCTCGTATTTATTACCCTAGGCCAGCTTATAAATGAGTTTCAAATAAGAAAACGGTGATTAGTAACTGTCTCCAGCGTGAGACGAGGAAAAAAAGAGCACCAGCACCGGACCCGTAGGTGGATGGTAGGCGGGAAATTTCTTCATGCACAAAGGTTCCTGCCAGATATCAATCAAAAATGTGCACTTACTCATCTGGATGAGACAGAGAAGGAGATGTTACGACACAATGAAGACAAAGTCAAGTTTACACTAAATCTTAGAGTCAAATTTGTGCAGTATCTAAAATAACTCACCACAAAGCACTACAGGAGTTAGTCAGACAGTGAGAAAGACAATACGCGGTTTCTCATCGCATTCATGCCGCTAATTCACCAAACACACTATTCTCTTTGCATGCTGCATTAAGGAACACTGAGCAGATCGCAATCGATTTTCTTCAAAATATTTTATCAGCTCATCGTGCTTCTGATAAAGTTATAGGAATTATTCTTCAGACCGTCTACAGGTTGTGTGGGAGCTGACAGACTTCAGAGGCGGTGTGTTTTTCTCTCAATTGAGGTCAAGGATTATTTGTCAAAGAGAGCATGCGAACTTACATTCGTTTTAGTTAATGCAAAAATATACCAACTAGGAGAGAAAGATCACGCGAGAAAGTGTCTGAACGGCCGCTGCTGAGAGGGTTAAAAATAGCACCTTCGAATGGTAAACAAAAGTTTAAACAGGAAGTGAGAGGCTAATATGTATGCGTGTGAGCAGCATTCATGAGAAAACAACAAAATCACCAATTCAAATGATTCTGAAAATCTCAATGTCCATATACTGCTGAAGATACAGTATTCACGTGACCTTCAGGTGACAAAAAGGTCAAAAACATGAGGCCTAGTCTAGCCTGAAAAACTAGGGCTTTAAAAAAACATGCATGCTGCATTTAGACTGTGTGCTTCACTCTACTTAAATCATTTTGTTTAGGAATTAAGCAGGTTTATTAGCCATAACCAGAATTAGAACTAAAACTAGAAATCTCTCTGATTTTAATGGGTCATGTATAAAAAGTTTAACATGCAGGTCTCTATTAATTCTGTTGAGTTGCTCTGAAATGCTCATTAAAAATAGGATGAAAGATAGACCTTGTCTATATTGATTTAGCTGTATCAAATGAAATAAATAATAGAAAGCCTAAATTAGCCTTTAAAAGATTTCACGTGCCCAGCAGATCACAAAACACATTTTCAAATAAACTACTCATGTAGTATGTTCACCGAAATGATCTTTGTAATCACTGAAATATATTCTACCAAACATTCAGCAGCACGCCGCCCCAATTTGACACTTCGAAATGAATTTTGATGAAATATTCAATCAGTCCGTGAATTGTCGTAAAATCTGTAGTTTCAAATGAGAGAAATCTGAGTCATAACCGAAATGAATATCACAAATTGTCCCTAAGATGTCTGCCTCAAAACACTCATGGCCTGAAAAACAGACTCTCTCTCTGTCTCTCTCTCTCTCTGACTTTTTTATGGGCATTTGTTGTTGCTGAAAAGGTTAAAGATTTTCCTACGAAACTTGAGTGGGTGAGAACATGCTCAAGAGGCAAAATTTCCCCTGTCTCTATAATATCACCTAAACCATCAGTTTCAAAATGACTTCGATTTATTTATATAAAAACAACTACAAGACTACATGTGTCTCCAAATTAAAAATAAATAAATTGATCCTTTTAGAGAGGAAACAAAGCATGTAAACAACACGCCAAAGTGCAAGGAGCTGTATTTCCTCAGATCTCACAAAGAAACCAATTATACCTCACTAAAGCATGTTTAGATATTTCTATAAATTTAGCTAATGAAATGTACAATTTCGAAATAATTTAACCACGTTCAGATTTTAGTGTTTTGAAACCAAAACAAGCCGAAGCCTCACTCAAAGATATTTTATCCTACAACAGTAAAAATCTCACATTTTCACATTTGGAAGTAAATATGACAATGCTCTAAACAAAACAAAAAAAAGCACACGGTTTACTCTGCATTTCTACTCGATCAGAATTAGTCATTTGAGGCAGCCAGGAGAAGAGAAGAAGTGCGTTTGATGATCTTCGTGGTTAGGCAAAGAAGAGAAAAGTGTCGTGGGCAGACTGTCGAATCTTTTCTCCTGTCTTTCCTCTCCTACAACACATCAAAATAAGAAAAAGAAGAACACAAAAATATGTGAAAGCCCGAGAAAGACAACTGGTCATTTTTAAAGCAGTAATTCAGATGCTAGTGCTGCACACATGAAGGCAGTGCTGATGCAGATCTTCCTGAAGAAGATCAAAACAAACTTTTCTCATCTCCAGCTCTTTCATAACAGCTCGTTTTTGTTGCGGTGCGCCTCACACAATTTAATGCTTTATAGTGTCAAAATATAACATTTTTCACTTTCGTGCAAACTCTTCTAATCTTTCTGCACATGTGTTTGCATTGTCATCTAACAAAGCCGGTACAGTTTTTACTAAAAACTCGCGCAAAAAATTTGTCGAAGCCCCAGCGTTATGAGCAACACTGATGATGACGACTCTAAAACGAATAGTTTGAGTAAAATCATACGCTGTTTTTGACTGCTGATAACAAGTTACACCTACACACGAAATTAATACTGAAACTTCACAGTCAACAGACCAGCCTTCGGCACAGCTCATCCACTCTTACCCACATATCATTTTTTTTTAAAGCATATAATTAAATTCCTTATTATTCTTATATTAGTCAACACTGACTTGTCTAAAAGGACAGCTAAAAGATGCATGTGAAAAATGCCAAAGGAACTCAACCATAATAATTCATAACATAACCAAAAGCAGTGCAAATATCCATAAAGAACTTTTTGTGCATTTATAAGTGATTTATTTGATAACATAAAGGTCATTAGGTGAAGGCAAGACGTTTATGCAAACATGGAAACTTTGATGGCATGCTATTTGCTCATTTCTTTTGAGTGTAGTCTCTAAAATGAATTAGGATGAACATCAAAAAACAAAAGGTAGCAATTTTAACAACATTTTAGAAAGTTACTAAAATGTCCACCGTGTGCAGCTGGGTATTTTTTTTTTTTTTTGCTCTTTTTGCTTTGTGCGGGTGTGTTTATGAGACTGCCGTTAAAATGTCTGCAGCCCTCCTACTGTCTGAGCACAGCAGCACACACACACAACCACAGGTGGGAGTACACACACACACAAAACAATACACACACATGCACATTATACACTTACACAGGCATAAAACCACTAAGGTGAATTTTGAAATGTAACATTTAGATCTGAGTGTGAGCAGATGAAATGTAAAACCTCACTGGATGCATTTATACACAATTTTGTGGCTTTGACCTGTTGTTTTGGATCAGAGATTCATAGATTAGTTTTTAATGCCAGATCTCACCTAAAAACTTAGACTTAAAATGGTCTCTCTGCAGTAATAAAGGTCAAAGGAAACAATCTTAATCTTATGGTTTGCCTGCCAGTGATATTTTTCAGCATAGTTTCAGCACCATGTGAAATATTTTGCAGTGAAACTTAAATCACACAATTAAAAGCAACATATATCATCACTTCATGTCATATTAGTCATCTACTGGTAACTAAATGTGTAAAATATGCTTGATGGATTAATTAATAGGCATTTCTGTACAGACAGTGCATGCATTAAAAGTGTAAAGCTTCTGGAATATCAATTAATCCTATTAATCATGGGATAAGCATTATTAGCGCAATCCGATCTGCACTACAACTGCTTTACAAATGTGTGCACAATACAAAAACGATTAAGAACGGCCCTTAAACTGATAGCTATGAAGAAGCGATTGACGAGTGCAACAAAACCCAACATAAAGCCCAGAGCGAGAGGCTTTCTGAATAACGCCGGTGATGCTCAGTGGAGGTTCCTGGAATGTTTGTCTTGTCTTAAAGACGATGAGCTTACAGATAAACCAAATTACGCCCGAAAAACAAAACTGAAAAGCCTGTGGTTTTCACAAAAAAAAAAAGAAAGAAAGAAAGAAAGAGAGAGAGAGAAAGAAAGAAAAAAAGATTCAATTTATTCATGCCGATGCTGTACTATATTTTGTGGAGGATATGGTATTTTAGCCTGACATTTAAACATCCTATGCTTTTGGCTGGTGCCATCTGTGCTGAAACCAACCCACGCGCATACAAACTCAGCTCTCTCCCCTATTATCTCGCAGCAAACTGTTTTTGATATCAGTTGAGCATAAATTCACTATCAGAAAGTGCGTTTTATCTTTGACAGTCACTGATCATCTGTTCCAGCGTGCTGCTCAGACGGTGTGCGTAAACAAACGCCAATATTGTAGCTCATAAACGCAAACACAAAGAAGCGTTTATTCCATCCTGCACAAAAGGCAACAGTTTTTGCTTTTCCAGAGCTGCAGAAATAGTCCCGTGTTGCGTGTAGTGAGACTAGTGCAGCTGTTCTTCAAAGAGACAAATAAAAGGTTAAAGGTCACAGTAAAATAGGCCGCGCTTCCCGACAGTTTCCAGTGAGGGAATTAAAAAATCACGAATAGCAAACTAACTCAGACTTCAGAGGACAGATGGTCACTGAAGTGAAGAATTCACAATCATGAAAGCCCAGAAGGCCGGCTGATTCATGCGTACTTAGTATGGTTATGTGTATGCTGTCTTGGATCAGCAATGCAATAATTTAACATGCACATTTATGCATTTAACATACATTTGTATCCATATCAAAAACTTCTATTTTAAGTGACATGCATGGTTGTACGGTGACGCATTTCCACGGCGTAATTGTAAAAATAAGCTCATCTAAAAATAAGCAGATTCACAGAATTATTAGTCATGTAATTTGGCAACAAAATTCACGTACAGTGCATTTTTCAGGACATTGTATGAACCCATTACGTATTTCCTTGTCACTGCTTAAATAAGCGGCCTTGCTCAATTTCCTCACTCAAAGCAGAACAATTGTGCCATCGGGCCACTTTCAAATAAACTACAATGTGGAAGTCGGCTTGAGTTTCACGTCTCAGCCATTTGCAATTTACGTTACTTCTTTTACCGCATCTCGGCTTTCAGAGGCGACAGTCTGCTCTTATCTTCTGTTATGTCATCATCTTGTTTTCACAATCTAAATTTCAGGAGCCCTCGGCAGTTTTCAGTCCATCACGGGAGAAGATTGTCGTGTCTATGCTGTAAAAAGCCTAAATACAGCTGCTTTGAACCATCGCATTGGTTTCACAAAGTGCCTAATGCACATCAGCAGAGCTAAACATAATACCATGGTTTTCCTTATATGATGGACAGCAGTGTGCAGAGTAAATGCACTTGTCTTAAAACAAATGCTCACTTTTATCTTTTACCTGAGTGTAAAATAGCTGAATAGAATGACATTGTCGTTTCTTTCTCTGATAAAACTTTTAATAGGCTACATTTAACTGATAGATAAAGACACAATCAGAAGGACAATGGGGGTGATAAACTGGTCATGTGGCTATTTCCTGTTTAAAAAAAAAAACACACACACACAGATCTTGTGAGCTGGTGCTGTAACTGGTGGGTCGTGAGACAAAAATGGGTCACAGGACTGTTTTGATCTCAGAGACCTGGAAAAAACCAAAGCTTAGCGCAAATAATAAACTGCAACTAACCACACAAAATCAAGCCTAGGGTGGAAAATAAAATAGGCTTAGAAAATTGGCTTAGAATAGGCTTGAAAAGTTAAGAAAACACCATTCTCACAGTATTTTGGTGCCAATTATTCTGATATGCAAGACAAAAACACACACACACACACACACCTGCTTTAAATAGATATTGCAACTACAGATAGCATGAAACATTACATGCCAAAATAGGCTTATGTTTATATGTACACTCAAATATTTGATTTTAAGTTCAGATATCTTATATCTTTTTATATTTTTTATATTTTATATTTTAGATATCTAATTTATTAACTTCTGAATGCATAATTTTAAAAAGGTCAGAGTCCTGAAGCTGGTTTAAATTGTCTTGAATGGCATTTTCATATGTTTACAGCAATATTTATGCATTAAAATATTTGATTGTAAGGCCATTTGCTCAGTCCTGAAGAAATTGTCTAAAGTACCATGTTCATGTTTATAGCAATATTTACACACTCCATTATTTGATTTTGAGGCTATTTATTAATTTTTGCATGGTTAATGATTTTATAAAGGTGTAAAGATCAATCCTAAAGCAACAAAGAGAAAGCCTGTCAAAGTGCTTCCTTTCCACTTAACACACACCGTGAGAGGTCACGCGCACACTTATAAATATTCAGGCATGATCAACGTCCCTGCAACAAAAACACACGGCACGCAAACATAGTCATATTCATCATATAGACGCCCACAACTCTAAATGCACACCCTTCCCAAACACACCAGTCATCTCAAATATCCCTAAATCCAGCTCGAGCAAATCAATCTCACATTAACTTAAAATAAGCAGCCTAATCAGATGGAAAAACTATTCAGAAGCAAACGACTCACCCTTCACAGTTAATACAATGCCGACAACAAACAATCTGAAGCTGATCCTTTATTTGCCGTTTCCACTGACTAATACTGAAATAGTCCATGTGATATCATCTCTTATCATAACTACAGCTGTCGGTCCATTCCAAATCTCGCTAGAAACCCATATTGATTTATAGGCAGCTTTACAGAACACTACACCCTTACATATGAAATTGTTCATTTTCTTCATCCTCCCACGGTGTGTGAACTAGAATGTCATAATTAAAGGCTACAGCCTACACGCAAATGGCACACAAACGGCAGATACTACAGGATTCCCATGAATCACGGTTATTAGTTAACGAAGACAGCAAAGATAAGATAAATTAAGAAGAAAACAAAACAGGTATGATGTTGTAACAGCAACCGGCACACCGTGGCTGCGTGAGAAAAACACAGAACTAAATCTAATACATGTACCCAAGTAAAAATCAGATGCATGTTGAGTGTAAAATCAGCTTTTTTATCATTTATAATCAAAGCAATTATTTTTCCACACTTCGAGAAGGCAGCTGTATAGTGAATGACTGCATTATGGGTAAACACTTCCACTTTATTAATCATTGAATATGAACTGGAAACTTTTATTCTAAATGTGTGTTACAGTTTTTGTGTTGGCTGTAGAGATAGAAACTCTAACGCCCAATGTGTGTGAAACTCACAAAATGTCAGTGAGGTAATTGTGTGAGGAAACTCGAGCACGGGCGGCATGTTTCTTTCATCGATTGCTTCTTTAAAAGTCATATTGATTATGTGGCTTTTTGCATTAAGCACAAGCACTTTTTGCCCTCATTTTATACAATAATAAGAAACATTCAGAAGCATCCCTCTTAGGTTATTCTGGTGATAAATTGAGGAACTGCATTTTAGTTTTTGTTAACACCAGAGCTGGACAAAAGTCTGTTTTTAAAATGCATACATTGTTACATTTAGGTAACTTTGAATATAAAGAAATTACATTTGTGATGCAGAGTGAAAGCCAGCATATTCTCTCATAAATCTATTTAGGTTTTCAGACATTTAAGCTGAAGAAAAAAAGAAAATGCTGACATACAAGAGCAAATTCGAGAGGTTTTAGATAAGAGGTGTAAGCTCAGGAAATAAACGCCCTCGGAGGATCTAACTAAAAATGCAAATCACCCTTGTGATTCGGTTAATATACAATGATACATAAACAAAGATAAGGAAAAACACGGCCTTTGATATGAATACATCTATTCTGGTAGTAGCGTAGCAGATCCTACACTTAAAAAGCATTTTGTTAGATCTAAAAATGTGCTTTATGTGATAACATCAAAATATTTGGTATAAATTACAGAATCAACCGGAATAAATTAGGCTATACTTAAGAAATTCCTTATGAAGAGTCAGCTAGGGTTGAAATATCACTGTTCACTTTTTATTGTAAATGTATATTACAGGAGTTGTATTATTTTAAAGACACACATGCTATTATTTTAATTATGCCTGCATATCATCTTGACTAATTCTCCAGCTCCAAAACATGTGAAATAAACAAGCAAGCAAAAAGTTGCTATTGTGTTGTAATTCATAAAAAAACAACCTCAGGATTTATGCTAATCTGGATATTTAATCACATTTTAGAATGTGGTTAGCAAACAGACAAATACTCACAGACACTGAAACCCAGAATGATGACATTTAGAGATCAGATTAATATTTCATAAGGTAAAGTAGGCCTAACAATCAAAATAAATTATGTACACCATTATTTTTATAATTTGAGAATTAATAAATGTCAAAATGGCTTTATTTCATCGGACTGACTCAAAATGGCTTCAGGTGTTCTTTAATAACCCATTCACAGGGAATTACTGAGTTAATCGGAGCAAAGCAGCACATAATCCCACAGAAACCATAAGAATATTTATAACAGTGGTCGTTTATGAGTAATTTATTAAGAAAGGCATGAGCTGTCACTTAAATACGACAAGAGATTGAGTCGTAATCACGGTAACTTTAAATAAACTCGACGGGTCTAGGTCACAGTCTGTAGGCAAGAAGCGTCTGCGTCTTCATACAAAACGCCCATATTTTTGTGAAATACTAAAGGTCGCACGTTTGTAAACGAAACTGTGAAATTAAAGAGAGTTCCCTTTGTTTCAAAATGACTCTACTGACTAATTTGTGGCATATGGGGAGAGATACCTGCGCTGAAACAACGAAAAGACAATAGGAAAACAGCCGCATCTAAAACAGGTGTTTGGCGCCACCAACTGGTGCAGGATTACAACACACGGAATACACACTCCTCTACATTTCATTACTCTGTTCTTTGTACCAGGGACTGAAGTGCTTGGTTACAAACCTTTTCCATTCACAAATATATATCAACAGGATGCTTTTTAAACTCGTTTTACTCAAGTTAATTTGATCAAGGGTAGAAAAAGTGGAGAAAGTGGCCACAAACATTCATAAAATGTATTATTTTCCCCTTTCCACCCCTATCAAATCCTATCAAAGAGCCACAAACAGTAAAAAAAAAAAATATATATATATATATATATATATATATATATAATGAAATAAAATGCAGAAGATGTTGTAGATCGAAGGGAGGAAATATTATACTGCCACACTGAAAGAAAGAAAAAAAGGCAAAGATTTAAGAAAGCATAATTTCTTAAAGGCTAGCCAGACACTTGATCAACCTGAGTGCTTTAAAAAGCTCATGTGCACCAGAGCAGCTGCAAACTGCTGTTTTCTGATTGGTGGAGGAAGGAAAGTGGAGATAGATGCCAGTAACTTATTTTAACTTGTATTTTTCAATATAAAATGTGCTGCAGTCTTTTGACAGAGTTGAATTGCTTTCCTAAATTTAGTCACACAGGGTTTACTGATTTAGGGGGAAAAATGACTGAAAATACCACAAGAGTAGTCATACACATGCGTCGCGGTAAAACATCACTTAATTTAAATCTGCCAGATTTACCTTCCAGCAAAGGAAAACCATACAGTTATAAGATGGCATATCTGTAGCTGTTTTTACTGAGAACTGAGCAGAATTAATTTTAGAGTTTACAAAGTGGATCATAAAATGCACAAAATATTGTGATCAGTAAGATTTCTATAATTTTTTTCAAAGACATGAATACTTTTATTCGGCAAGGATACATTAAACTGATCAAAAGGGACAGTAAATACATTTATAATGTTACAAAAGACATGTTTTTTACTTTCCAAATTGTGAAAAATAAAATGATTACAGTTGCCACAAAAATACAAAGCAGCACAGCTATTTTCAACATTGATGATAAGGAAAAATGTTCTCAAGCAGCAAATCGGCTTATTAGACTAATTACTGAAGAATCATGTGACACTGAAGACTGGAATACATTTTAAAACAAAATGTTATTTTAAATTGTGATAATATTCCACTCTGTTACTGTTTTAGTGTATTTTTGATCAAATAAGCACAGCTTTGCTAATAAGCTAGCTGTCTTCATTGGCTCATCCTCATGTTGTTGCAAACCTCTATGAATTAATTTCTTCCATGAGACACAAAAAGACACAAGCTGAATATTTCCATACAGTACATTGAAAGTGAATCAGAGGCTGTCATGCTCCATAAATCATCATAAAAGTCATATCATGCATACACTATAAGTCATTTAGTTATTATACATTAAAGTTAGGAACATAATTCAACTGAATTAATTGAAAATCTTGTTTTAAACATCTTGATATATAGCTGTAGTCACCATTCACTTTCAATGTAATTAAAAGAACAGCTTATCCTGCAATAAGTAAAGCTTCAGAACACATAAAGGTGAGTAAAACTGACTCTAAGGATTATGTTGTTGAAATTAAGAAAACAGGGAGGACAACACATTTTCAAAGATCAAACTATACTAAGAAAACTATACTAATAGTGAGTCATTCTCATCACACGGCTCTTTTATCCGAACCGCCTAAGCATGTAGCCGACAGCTAAATATCACCGCCATCATCTCGATCAGCAGACATCATCTGCTTTCCTCGCTACAGCATTCCTTTAAATACAAACACACACCTATCACCAACTACATGAAAATATTAACAGAGAAAAAGCTCAAATGGATATACTATCTGTATTTGACCTACTGTAGAATGAAGTCAGGCCTGTTCTGATAAACAGCAAAGAATAAACAATGCTAAATATAGGTATTAATATGCAGATAAACATAAAATCAGACAGCAAAATCAAAAAAAGAGTCCCTATGTGCATGTCTGGGAAATCACTTCAATTTAAATTGTCTTGTTTAATCTATTTCTTATTTCTATTTTTGCATATAGTTTCAGTAGTGTATTAATACATTTAAAATGTCTATGTAAATTATTAATCAATCTTGATATTGTGTCGATCTGTCCGATCTGTCACATTAAATCATGATTAACTGTTTTCAATTCGTGGTGAAGTGAAAGTTTAAAACAACAAGGCAAATACGCGAGATGTCTTGCCCATGATGAACTGATAAGCAAAGAGTTAATGCATTTACAATGTGCAATCTTGAGAATCTACAGTGCTGACTAAAAGCCGTAGAGAGAGCAGAGGGCCGGGACCATGCAGTGTCCCACTGACATCATGCATCAGCAAATGTATTCTTTGCACCCTTTGAAAAAAAATGTGCTGAATCTTACTACTAAAAAGAGAGACCAGACAAAATGACTACACCATTTCACAAACATTTACGATTTGTAATTCGGATAGTTCGGTTTGATGACAAATCGAACTGAAACCAGGCTTGCATGATCAAATAGGCAATTTAAGAGTCATTTGGTACCTGATTCTACTCAAACAACTGATACTCGTCCTTTTCCTGTGACATTAAGCTGACATTTAGCCAGCTCAACATCATCTTTACCAGAAATCATAACAACTCATATAAACTTATTTAAAAAGCCACCTTCTATCCTCTCTAGCCTATTCTGTAACTGAGCAGAAACGAACACAGCAAAAGTAAAGATGAGATGAGCCACATGAGAAATTTTCTTTAAAAAAAAACAAAAAAACCATTTGCATTTAAAAAAAAGAAAAGAAAAATCATATATACTGATTTGTGAAATTAATCATTCTTCTAAGTTGTGCATGGAGTTAAGGGGTTATTTTTTATTAAATATGAATGCACATAAGCTAGGACTTAATTTTCACTATATATAATATGAAAAGGTACAAGCGGTCAATTATGGTCAAAAAATGACGTGTGTACAATCTAGCGGTCAAGTCGATTCAATAAATGACGTGGCCCAGCAAGCTGTCAAGTGAAAGTATCCCATTCATTGCCAGATTTGATTTAAACATTTTTATTAACTTATTATCCATGCTAAATGAATACAGTATGCAACATATAACAGAGCACAATACAAAGCATACAAGTTACAGAAGTATGCTTAAAGGCTGTATGGTTTCCAATAATTACATGAACGCAGAAGCTAAATGCATTAAAAAAATTTCCACAACAATTATAATCAACAGTCATGACAATGCAATGTCATCTTTATGTAAAACGAGATGCACATATATTTAGACATGCAGTTCACATAGAACAAGTCTTAACCTTCTTTTGAAGAAAAATAAATCACAAAACAAACCTGTAATAAAATATTCTGGCCACAGCTGAAAGCTCTCCGAGAACCATCTGTCTATGAGAATGTTACGCTCTAGATCAAGATTAACGTTAAAGACTAATCAATTTTTTTTTTTTTTTTTTTTTCTTCTGTTTTCTGCTTGGTAAGATTGCTGACTCATCTCTGTCATAGCCGCCCATGCACCCCACGCAGTGCTCAATGCATCATGCTCCCTGGAGCCAGTGGTTTACACTATCAGTTCTGACGCTCTCCACTTACTGTAAATGGTACACTAGTGTGGGGTACATGCCTCTATGAAGGGCTTATTTTAGTCTGTTCTGCATGGCAATATCAAAACAAGACCACTCACACTTCTCATCAAAGTCAGAAGCTAAGCTATAGTTTGATGTGTTTTGGACTCTTCTCTGTGTCATGTTATCAATTTGCTCTGTAAACAAACTTGTAAATTTATTTTTTAAATAGCATATTACAATGAAATGTTCTGAGTATGGGGGATAGAGAATGTTATGCCAGTATTGGAACGCATGTAAAACATGAAACCTGTGTAAAATATGCAACTTGTCCAGTCCTATTTGTTTGCATGTTAGCATTAGCATGTATTGTGCATTATTTATCTTATATCTAATATATTTTTACTTTATGCTTAGGTTCATATTTGTCCACTTTGGCTTTGAATTCCGCTGCTAGTTTTATGAAAATCACAAAATCAGCTCTTCTTTTGTACTTTTTTGAGTGCTGTTTCTGTTTGCATGTTAGCATTAGCATGTAGTCTATTATTTATGCTAACTTATAGCACTAACGTTACTTTATATTTAGGTTCACATTTGTTTACATATGCTGGTTAGGCATGTTTAGAAGCTGGTCCTGGTTTAAGCTGATCCTTTTGCTGGTTTATGCTGGTTATGTGCTGGCAAAGGAGCAGTTTAAACCAGCTCCCCAGTTTCAAAACATACCTAACCAGCATGCTGTTTTTTCAGCAAAACAATTATATGAAAACTATCACTGTAACTTATAGAGCACTGTTTGTTTTTGTATGTTAGCATTAGTTACGTTTATTCATACTTGTTCATATTTGTTGGTTGGTTTACATTTGTTTGCCTTGGCTTTGCATTCCTTGCCAATTTTATGAAAATCATCATGCTCCACCTTTGAGTTTGCAGTGTTAGCATTAGCATGTAGCATATGATTCACCTTAAGGTCAAATGATGCTATTTGAAAGATCATTATTTGGTGTAACAGAATGTGTTTACATGTTTTAATGTTCAAAAAACATTATTTTTTTAAATACTGTACATTATTGTAACTCCTCTAGGCCCCACCTCCCTCCGACAAGCACAGTCTTCTCTGATTGGCCAACTGACACAGTGCATTGTGATTGGCCAAACACCACAAGCACACGTCAGAAATGTAATGCCCCTAACAGCTTGTACCACCCCAAAGAGAAAGGAAACTTTAAATTGCATCATACGTCACCTTTAAAATATATTATTACCCTAATTTTAGGGATATATGTTTATTTTGTCTTTCATTACCAATTTTATAAATACCTTTATAAAAAGGTTAGGTTCAGTCCTCAATTCTGAAGACGAGGCATCGGAACATTCTCTTGCCGATTAGGCTACTGTTGAGGTCAGGTAGGGTACAACAGGGCTAAAGGTGATACTCTATATCAATACAATACTTAAATTTTTTAAAAATAAGTAAATAGTACAAACTTTACTAAAGTGATTGTTCTGAACAAGCATTAACTTAGACATTATTAAAAAAAAAACAATAACATTATTTTAGCTGAAGTGATTGTATCAATACCGTGGGCCTTTTACCCCATGCTGGTGAGCCTCAAACCCTGTGTGGGGTAAAAGGCCCCTCTTGCCACCTTATACATTTCTAAGATTAAAAAAATAAATAAACAACTTCACATAAAATGTCTTGTTCCATTAATGTTCAATACAACGCATACTTTTTTTCTGCAATTATACATTTTAGGCGCAGTGTATAGCATATTTTCTTAAGGTGGGCCATTAGTCCCGTAGTATCCTACTAGTTTTAGCAGAAGGACAACATTTAATGAACTCGCTTTAAAAAAGTAACATATGAATACATATATTTTTGGTTGTAATATTTTTATTGCGTGGTAACCATTTTATAAAAGCAATAAGGTACGGAAAGCCATGCTTTATTGTCAATATTTCATGCAGCACTTTGTTCACTTTGGCTTTTCTTTACAGTTTTGTGAAAAACAATAACACAAAACTCTCCTTCAGTAACTTGTCGAGTACTAAGTGGTAGTAGCAGTAAAATGTCTTTATTACTTTATGTATAGGTTCTTATCTGTTCACTTTGGCTTCTTACTGTGGTTAGGAATGCACCAATGTAAATCTTGTGAACTATTTATGAGAGCTAGGATATGAATTGGGACTTAGCATGTGTTTCTCTGAATGGACAGCACAGCCCTGCCTACAGCGAAGCAGCTAAAGATAGACCGGAGGAGTGAACTGTTTTTCCCACACTATGCTGGGAAAAATCCAAAAGGTCCATGGGAAATGAAGAAGTTCACACAGACTTCCTTTTCTATCAGAGAGAACAAAGTCATGGAAATTAATATAACGTGCAACAAAAAGACATTTCCACAGTTGACACATTAAATAGACTGATGAATGTACATACATAACTTTCTGTCTAATTTTGTATTTTTACTCTTTATTTGATATATATGTATGTGTGTGTGTGTGTGTGTGTGTGTGTGTGTGAGATCCAGATGTGCATTTAGCAAATGGCTAATGACGATGGTGATTATATGCATCTGAAACTGTTATTTTTAGTATCACCGATACACTAGTTTAGTTAAATGCATCAAATGGTTAAATTTGTTGACCTATACTAACTGCTCAGGCATACAGCAGTAAATACATGACATACACCAGAAGATCTATTGTTTAAAGCTTCAAATACACAGTCCATTTACAGGTTCGGCATACCAAGAACATGAAAAAACCTTGAATTATTCAAGGCAAATAAACAGAAGGTCTGATGGCTGTCTGCCATCTGAGTGGAACAATATAAAAAGCTTCCAGTATGTCTGCACCATTCAGACTGTACACTTGGTAATGAATCACCACAATCATAGCACAAACAGATTCATCACCTTAAACTGACGCACAGGGCCAATATCAAAGTGCTATTGATGTCATGTATTGTAATATGTCAACGCACCACAGACCTTGAGGCACAATTTACAACAAACGCTTTGCAAATGTGTTTAAGGTTTGGTAAAGTGCCAACCCTGTGCTACTATCACAGAGAAATATCTTGTTTTCGGTTACACAGCTATAATGTGATATCACTCACTTTTTTAAAGTCAGCAAATCAGAAGACAAGAGCAAATAGGAGGAGAACACATCTGAATTAGAAACATTCCTTCGCAGCTGATTGTCATGAGCCTGTAAGTATTGATTAGATATTGACTTACCATTCACTGCTTCTCTTGACAGCCGCACACACAGCACTGAACAATACAACGGATGAACAAATGGACCAGAAACAGAGGAACGCAAGCTTTCCTCCCCCTCACACACACACCCATCTCACAGGACCACAGGGATCTAGATGACTCAAAGAGCTAAAGAGAGCCAAAGGCCAACGGAACGGAACGATTCATGAGGTGCTGACTCACAAACCACTGCTTCCTCTACACCACATGCCTCTCATAACTGCACAGATGACTGGTCAAGTTCCCACAGCACTGCATGGGAGGGCAGTGAGGGGCCAGAGCTCAGAGGAGACACACACTGACCCCTCACAGACATCAGAGAGAGTGTCTGTGGGAGAGAGAGATTGCGTTAAAGTAAACCGACAGAAACCAACCCATCGCAAGAATGCGACAACAGTTCAGTGATCTCCAAACAGAGCAGATGTTCAGTTCAGCTGGATCTCAAGTACAATGTAGTATTTTTTGACTTGTTTTCCATTAA
The DNA here is from genome assembly GCA_032357445.1 of Enteromius radiatus. Classification (NCBI taxonomy): domain Eukaryota; kingdom Metazoa; phylum Chordata; class Actinopteri; order Cypriniformes; family Cyprinidae; genus Enteromius; species Enteromius radiatus. Next base: position 16,704,767 of record JAUCMS010000022.1, on the reverse strand, counting down.
AACCCTCTAAACGTTCTTACATCAAGATACACTCACTTGGGAAGGAAAGTCACAGCTAACAAAAATGTGTTCTTTAGCTAACGTTATTTCTATATGGTCTTGGAATATTCAAAATATTTTAATTTTTTAAATGAAGGCGAATGTTCCAACATTATGAGAAGGTTACATTTGAACGTTCTCTGAACAGCGAGTAGTGACATGTGAAAAAAATGTTATTCCATGGACAATTTATAAAACATGTTTCTTAGCTAATGTTTTGAGAATGTTATTAAAGACTAGATAACTTTGCATAAACATTCTATTAATGTTGCTGGAAGAATATTTGTTCATAACTTTCTCAGAATGTTATTTAAATATTTAATTTTGATTCATTTTTCAGAAAACAAGGCTTAATCTCTAAAGTGATTTTGCTTTAAAAGTAAATGTACAGTATATATCCAGTTTATAACACACTTTTACAGTGCTTAATTAGTGTATATTGGCTTAACAGAAAGCAAGAAAAAGAGTAAACACTACCTTTCCAAACATGACACACATTGATTTTTAAAAAATTGCAGTCATGTTTCTTATAAGATCATGTGGCTGTGAATAAATGAGACAAATGCTACATGCAGTTTCAAGCTATTTGGTTTCTATTTGAGAGATAGATTAGTAACTAGTAAATGAAACAAGAAGGTCTTTAGATTTTCTGAAGAAATCGTGGGTGGTGTTTGGATCAGCGCGACTCACAGGCAAGATCCGAGGGTGTTGTGGGTGGTAGTTAGGGCGTTGCTAAGAGGTTCTGAGAAGTGTTTTGATTGCAGTGCTATGTGGTTGCTAGGGTGTTCCCAGTGGTTGTTTACTGACCCAGGAGTCCACCCAAAGAGTCCACACTCAAGTCTCTAGATGTGACTTGCATCCAAAAGATAATCTAAATAATCTAAATCAAAGTCTGATCACTGATGAGAACTACACATCAAACCTCAAACAAGCATTGGGATTTTAAAGTGTCCATCACACAAACATAGCAAATCAGAGGCAAATAGATTTATGAAGCAAAGTTGTGGCTTGGGATCAGGGCCGCTGCTGGCCAAATGGGTGCCCTAAGCAGAATACTACTGTTGTGCCCCCTCCCTTAAACAAAAAAAGAAAAAAAAGTAGCCTATAAGCGGTCAAAATAGAACTTTCATAAAATATAAAAGTAAATAAACAAATTGTAATTACATTGTACAGTATTATTTATAAATTACAATTGTAGCCCTA
>JAUCMS010000022.1:16690657-16702719 GCA_032357445.1 Enteromius radiatus | reverse complement strand
ATACTGTATATTGCCTCGTTGTTTTTATATAATACATTTTACGTCATGGAAACTGCAATGTTAAGTCAGATGCGTTGTTTTTGGTGGTGAAATCACCGACAATAAAACACATTATCTACTAACCTATAATGTTTAATCCGGAAATTGAAGCACCGGCTTCTTCTCTGGCTTTTTTATTTTTCCTTTCTCTGTGCCAGGTTGCGCTGATGTTTCCCTGATATAGCCTAGCTGTCCATCAATTATAATTATTTGTATTCAGCCGCAACATACAGTATGTGAGAATGAGCGCGTGCGCCGGCGCAGACGCGGGAACGCGTATCAAGTGTGCACCGCGTTCATCACAAAATATATATATATATATATTTTATAATTAACCTTTATTTAGCCTATATATATGTATGTTCATGTTTAGATTTTTATGTTTATGTATACATTTTTAATAATATAGAAGAAAGTATTATTTATTTTTTGAGAAACTGGGGTGGTGCCCCCCTGGGAGCTGGTGCCCTACGCAGAATGCGTACTCTGCGTATAGGGAGCGGCGGTACTGCTTGGGATTGGTAAAAATAAATATATATACACAAACATACATATTTCTGTCAGGGCCACTATCATCAAAGATGATTGACAGTTAGCATACAGTTTGGATTGGTGGCATGGTTCTGTTCTGAGCAAGAACTCCCTGCGTATCCATGCAGTAAAACATGGATAAGAACAGGGAGAATGGAGAGAACTCTCAGGGTAACAGAACAAAATCAATATAAATGTATTGCAGATATCTTTCATGTTCAATGAATTCATTTACATATTATAAATCGGCCTGATTCAAAAGAGAATCAGAAGGCTGAATCCTGGCTTTACGAGAGGAGGAGCTGGGGATGGAGAAGGGTCATTAGTGTTTGAGCAATGTAAGGACTGCAGATAACACTAAAGGACCTTATAATGCTGAGATTAGGCATTAGGCATCTCATTCCTATAGGTAGATGTGGATCAGATGAGAGTCAGCTGATGTGAGCTTGTCTAAAGTGACCTGCCAGAACTAACACTACACTTGACTAGACACAAATTAAGAATATATATATATAGAGAGAGAGAGAGAGAGAGAGAGAAAATACACCCATACATATTTTTACATATACATATATATATATATATACACACACACACATTTTACATATTTTACACACACACACACACACAATTCTAAAAAATGTTTTGCTATGATATGATAAATACCTGTTTTTATTTTTTTTACATATGTCACTGTTGTATGTTTGCGCCATATATGTGCTTCCAAAGTTAGATTTAGCAACAATTCTTACTGAAATTAGTGACCATTTCTCTTATACTGTTCATCTCCTTGCTTTTCAGACCATCTTGGATTCACTTGGCAAATTCATCTAAGAAGTATATCATTCCTCGAACAAAAACAAAACAAAGGAAAAAGGTATAAAGCTGAAGAAAAAAAAAAACAACAGAAAGGTTAGCGTCATAGCGATCAAGCTGGGCTATTTGACCACGCACATTTAAAGCTGCTGTGCAGTAATGAGTACTGTACTGACTCATTATGATGCGGCTTCTTCACTCCCTCATCAGACCTTCTCTGTTTCAGTTTCACAGAATCACAGTGCACCAGAGTCATTTAGGGTGAACTTTTACAGTGCGCATCGCAGACACCTCACGAATTACTGCATCTGGAATTGTTCATTTAGAATAAATAATGTTACAATCAATCAAAGATGTGAATTAAGCATCTCACCCTATCCTCAGAACACCTCAACACACATTGACCATCGTATACTAAAAGAAAATAAATAAATAACCACTTTCTTGATCTGGAAAGCTCTAATCTGATTGGCTGGCTTTATGTCATGAGAAAAGGGTTTTCCAAGACATTTATAAGGCACATTCAAGGAAGAACCACTGCATTTGTATGTTGTTTTACACAACTAACCTCATCCTGACTAAACCTGTTGGATAATTTGTACATTTTGAAGTGATTGTCGCATAACCAGCCTCATAATGTAGTTTCTGGGGTAGTAAACTTGCTCGATAGCACCCCTGGTAAAGCACTGCACTTTCAAGACGAAAATCTAATGAGTCCCATGAAATACAAATGACGATAAATGAAAAAGCAAGCTAAAATTACATGATTGCTTAATCTCATTTTTTCTTATCTAAACATTATCGGTTAGATTTAGGGTCAGTTTAGCGCCACTCACTGGACATAACATTCCCAAACTGCAAGAAATGTAATATTAATGTGCGCAAAAGAAGCAACATTCTCAGAATTTTAGTTAATGTTCTGGCAAACTTATGAATAAATATTCTTCAGGTATGTTCATAGAATGTTTGTTTTGGTCTAACAAAAAAATGTTATTTATACATCACTAATGGATCATTTTATTTTTTAAACATATTAGCTAGATGTTCATCTAACGTTTTTTTAAATGGTACTACTTGTTTCAGAGAACATTCTGTAATTAAAATTTCCATAATGTTTGCAAAATTCAAAAAAATTTTTTTTTTTTAAATCACATTTCAACATGTTCATAACTTAATTAAGCAAATTGCTCTTAGAGCATATTTTTGCTAGCAGATTTAAAGCTAAAACTCTAACACTAAAAGTGACTTAACTTAAAAGTGATACTTTTAAGAGTACATCTAATTTGGTTAAGAATTTCTCTCTTAAAAGTGAGTAAAAAAAAAAACTTTAAAAACAAAAGATCTAAGAGGCAGGGCTTCAACGTTTGGCCTCAGATCTTGTTCCAGATCCTATTCCTCTGTCACAATAAAACAGTTTCTTTAGAAATGTTTAGAGATGATCAGAGTGAATATAAGCTATCTGAAACACTCACGGTATGACGGCACACAGGAAAAGACTTGGCTAGTCAGGAAGCGAGTCATAGTCACTTAATGCTCGATTCCCATCATGTTTTTAGATCTATAACTGCTGAATTTCCTGTGCTGGGCAGCAAAGAGTCTGAAAACAAACACACTGGGGGAAACGGAAGAATAGAAATGAATGAGATCCATCGGTCCGGATCCTGCAGACATCTGGGAGGAAATGCAAAATCTGTGAGTCACAAGTTTTATCTTACATTTGACGTGATCTTTCTGTCAAGACATCTTAAATCAGGTCATTGCAAGACAACTAAAGGGGGCATCAGAATAAAAATCTGCATTGTTGGCTCCAATGATGACTAATGGCTTAAAGTTAAGTTTTTTGGTTAAATACCTGAAATAAAGTCAAGATAAACATATATTCTACACCATTAAATACATCAGTAATACCCTGCACTTGATGTTTTTGCTGATTGTATTTAGGCTTCAACATTCATAAATATTCGTGATGATTATCTTGATGTACTAGATGTGAAAGACTCCTAAACTTATGTTTGTAACAGAGCTTATTTTCAGTATTACTCCACAAATCAACAGGAAAATCCTATAGGGTTTTTGTTGAGTGCTGCCCCTTAAAGGTGAAACGCAGTAACTGCAATTTTGCATGCTCATCTGTACTTACATTCAGAGAAATAATATCTATTAAAACGCTTTGTAACCCACTAGTGGTTTACTTACAGTTTCCTCTGCATATTAAGGCAAGAATTGGCACAATTTCTTTTTGGTCAACTCAAAAAATGTTGTCTTTTTTTGCTTTCATAGCATGCCTTCTTTCAGATTAGTGGAAACAACACCTCAAAAATGTGTTTATTACACTTCATGTATATGCACACACATATATTTGCATATGAGTTTTTTTCCATTCATACAGTTAAGTTTTATTTCCAACAATTTTTTTTCTTTCTTTTTTTAAAAAACATCCAATGTTCATATTTACTGTTCTGTAAATATATATGAAAATCATATGTAACAATGCCTCATGTGCATATTTATGCATAACATTTCAGACTAATCAACTTGAGTTTTTTTCGTTAAACTATATTGTTCAAAGAATAAGTAAGTGTTTCATCTATTAAACACAAATTTGACATTCGGAAGAGTTTTACTGAAGAGGCTAAACTTTTAAAAGGATAGTTCACCTGAAAAAGAAGATATTTTAAAGATTGTTGGAAACCACATTCATATTAGGGAAAATATAGCCTACTATGGAAGTCAAAGGCTACCGTCAAGTGTTTGCTTACCAACAATCTTCAAAATATCTTCTTTTTCAGGTGAACCATCCCTTTAAAAATTTAGCCTGTTCACTTACAGTGAAACTGGGATATGGAAAAGTATTTTGACATTTAAAAACCTGCTTTCATATTTAAAACCCGCCTTTCGGTGCTATTTCACACTTTCAGGTGTTTATCTGCTAGAAAAATGCATCCGCTTTTAACTCCTACCACTCGCAGTTTACCTGTTAAATGGTTTTAAAAGTTTGAAAAATGAAACTGGAACATTTTGTGGTGACACTTGTACTGACTAAACAAGCAGTGTCAATTACATCAACAGGAACTGTTGCATTTGCATCACAAAACAGGCTGAAGAGGGTTTTACTGTTCCTCAGGCCCGTGAGGGATCGCAAGCTTCCTACACACTAATGCCAACGCATTGGGTATGCAGGAATGTCTATGACAAACTGAAATCAAATGAGCAGTCAATAAGTGTTAGTAAAGACATGTCCCCTCCTGTCCCGTGTGCAGCTGCGTCTCTCATGCACTGACCCTGTGAGAACAAACTCTGGATTCATTCTCACTGCAACCTGCACAAAACCTCTGATCAATACTCTCCTGTTACATGTTCCTCCAGGGACACGGATACTCTGGAGCGTCCCATCAAACCCTGAGAGTGGCGTGTCAAACACAATAGGCCCTCTCCGCTACAGAGGAGCTCTAAAGACGATCAATAATCATTTCAGGGAGCTCATATGACCGCTGTATTTAATCCTGCAGAGCTTCCAGAGCAGCAGGATGATTGATACCCCGTTTCACACACAGGTTTACAGGACAGAGCAGGTTCACTAGTGTAAAAATGACACTGTGGGACTGCAGGAGTGAACGAACATATTATGAAGAGAAGTAAAGCAGCAGTGGTCTGCTGCTCATGCTTATCTGTGTAACTAGACCGTGTTTGACACATGATAACATAGCCTATTAAACTGCTATCAATTTCTGCTGCTTTTTTCCATCATAAAATCATAAATTATAAAATGTACTCCCACAAATAATGCTAAAATTATATTCCAAAGAAAATCAAATACCACACTTTTTACATACATTACATTTTATTATATTATGATATTATGCATACAAAAAGGTACTATAGCCTAATAGTATCAATTTTAATAAATTTTGTTATGTTATATTTTCAAAATTATCTATCTATATATATATATATATATATATATTCACACATACACGCACACACACTCACATATATTATATATATGTAAAGCTATAAATTATATATACACATGTATTATTTTGAATTACATATTTATGTGATATATATTTATGTAATACATATATATATATATATAAAATACACACACACATACATTTGTATACAATAATAAAGAATATATATATATATATATATATATATATATATATACATATATTATAGTTCGTTTATATTAAATATGTATTAATATAAAAAAAGGTACTATGACCATGTGATACTGACCACCTATGCAGTACATCAGTACTTTTTTATATTACACTAATATATATCAATACTGTATTGGTTGCCATATACTAGGCTATATAATTTACAAATAACGTTGTTTCATAGCCTACTAAAATATACTTCTCTAAACATTAAAAAAATGTGCTATGACTTAGTAGCTGCTACATTCAAAAAGCTGCAGGACGTGCAGAAACATCTATAATAGCTAGTTTATGATGACATCCTGTAGTGATTATTTCCTGTATGGCAAGTTTATGTTACCACGGGCGATCTATCAGAAATGCTGCAAATAATGCCACCTAGTGGACAACATAAAAATAAATAAGAAACTACAGGTCACTGCTGATTACGTCATTCACTGATAAACCATTATTATAAAATATATAGGCCTACATACCATTTTTATGTATACATTTATATTAGTTGAAGTGAGTATTAAAATAACTTGTTTTATTGAAATAGTCTTTTATTGTATTTTTATTCTTTATTCACAAGCTAAAGTCAAAGTCAAATATGAAAAATGTATTTACATTTATAATATACTGTACATAATTTAAAAGTGTTACATTTAACGTTTAAATGTCTTTATTCAAACTGCACACAAATACTTCTATGCCACAAAATAATATTAGATTAAGAAATGGTAGTAGTTGAAAATGCTTGGAGTTTTATATAGTTGGACTGTTTTTGTTTTATTGTTTTTTAAATAATCACACTGCTTTGGTAGTAAATAATATCAAATTACATTTTTTCTACCTCAGATGAAGTGCAGATTAGTTGAGAGAGAAATGTCCACTAGATGGCAGAGAAACATAGGAGAAAAATGAGGCCCTCAAAATTCATCCCCCTTACACCACAGCAACAGCAAATATGCCACACGTCTAGTTTTCTAATAATCTAATATCTATCAGATGTGCCTCATTTTACAGATATATGCATTCTTCAAACCTTTTTTGGTTCGTTGTCTAATCTGACAGATCAGACAAAAATCCGGCCTAGTGATTCAGAGGGTTCCCTCTCACATACTCAACCTTAGAGCCAAGAATGAATGGCTTCAAACTTTAAAATATGGGGTGTGATCTACATCCCCTGAAGCACCGAACTTTCTGTGGAACGGTGTCAGATCACGTACAGTCATTTCAAACCCATCTGAAACAGAACAATAGACACAGCAAGACTTTTTTATGAATGTAAGTTTCATTGCTACCACTTCCGCCTCTCTACGGCCACCAGTAACAGGTTTTACTGGAAACCAAAGTTGCCTAACTTAAAGCAGACTTGGAGGCAGTGTAAAATGACAGGGTACAAATGTGACCTTAAAAATACATGACAACTTCTTAGAGTGCTTACTTTCAGTTCAATATCTAGTCCTTCTTTCGCTTCAGATATGTAAATTTCCATGAACACAAGTAAAACCAGACTGTAAATTGTCACTGCACAGTCATTTAAAACTTTGAAAAAGATTGCATGGTATTCTTTTGTGCGTTATATCGGGAGACCATTTTAAACCAGCCAAGTCTGGTTTAATGTGTTTTTTGAGTTTTACTCATCTAGATTTAGCTCACGTTTGATAAATGATGTTGTGGGGGCACTGGAAATCACCTGTGTTCATAGATTGGTGTATATAGGGCCGCGGCTACTAAACCACATGAATGGGCATGAGAGGAAGTTCCATAAGACGGTTAAACATGACACGAATAAGAGGGAAAAACATCTTCAAAAGTGAAGGATTGTAGCGCTTTCTCATACTAAAAGGGTCAAAAGTTGATTTCAAGTTCGTTTCGTGGCGCGCGCGGTCCGTCTGCGCTACGCGTCAGATGAACGTCTTTGAAGGTTGCGTCGCGTTTGTTCAGCGTCATCGGCGCCGTTTGAATAAAAAGGAGGAATGAATACCAGAAATACTAGTTTGTATTTTCATTCAAGGTACATATTTAAGTAAAATCAACTTACTTATTTTTTGGGGTGTTTATACAACTGCCTGCAACACAGCAAATGTTTGTTCAGTTAACGTTACTGATTGTAAAAGAAACACATACGTCAACAAAAGACACGCATCCTTTAAAAGTCAGCTAGAAACTTCTACCAGAAATTGTCTGTGTGCAAGCTAGTTTGTTATCTAGGAAGCCAGCACACGGTTTGACACATAGCCAATATGCGCGCTCTTTTCTACCCAGATACAAACGCTTAAACGACGTCGCGTTGACAGCCACAGACCACGCCCCCTCACTGTGACGTGTAGCTGTCTAACTACTAAGTACGTGACTCGACACAGTAACTAACCACAGACCGGGCCTCGCGTAACGGGTCAAACGCTTGGCAGCTGGAAAAGAAATACGTTTTTTATACAGGGACTCAGTTACAGGTGACGTTTGCGTTGTTCTTACATTGTTCTAATTCCACGCAAAAACAGCATGTATGTACTCTTGCCATATGGAGCCATGCATGGCTATTCCAATTAAGTGTCTTTTCTGAAGAGGAACAGGAAGTCAGAAACACTATCTCATGCTTGCACCGCAGGCTTCCTCTTCAACTAGCGCCCAATGAGAATAAAATGACCCGAATAACTCAGTGCATCTTATGAAATAAAGCAACATTCTTTGCAAATGACAGTATAAGATAATGCATACTAAGTATGCATCGATTTAAAAAAAAAAAAAAAAAGTAATGAGACGGAGCGTGTTGATCTGCCAGTGCTGTAAGAGATCTACAAGCCTTGGTGATGGGAGGAACGCACTAGTGCACGCTCAAATTCTGACTCATTTTTATACTAGAGTAGAAGAGTGCATCTAACCCTAAAAGTTTAAAGATGAATGTAAAATGCAAAAGAAAAAAAACATCTTATAATATTTTCCCCCGTGAATACTCAGTACTTAAGTCAGTGCATTAGTGAGTTTAATGTGCACTTACCCCCAAAAATGCCTGAGAATGGAGCTGCAGTGGTGCGCACAAGTTACCAAGTGACTTTGGAGAGACTTTGCGCAGATGCGCACTCAAGTTCCACTGCGAATGTTCAAGATGTCTCCTGTTCCTCTTCTTTTTTCCTTTGAAATAGTGGTTTCACGCGTGTTTCTTCACTTGAGTCATTCATGTAGAGTCACAGGTCCACACACACAGACTTTCTCTTGAGCGCTCTTGGCGACGCCCACTTCACCCGACAGTTTGCCGCAACGATTCAAAATCTCTCTCTGTAGATTGTGAATGAATAGTCTCAGTTAACGCCTTGACAACGGTGACTTCAGTTTCCTGGGTAAAACAATCCGTTTAATAACTCCATGATGCATTGGGCACAATGAGCTCATTGTAATGTGTGCCAGAAATGTAAAAAAAAAAACATATGGGTGACGTGGTCAACTGGCATAAAACTTTTAGACTTAAAAATAAAAGGAAATGAACAGTGCATTGGTTAAGTCAACTAGCCTACATGTGGGTGGTTGGCATGACATGCTAATACATTCCATTTAAAACTATAATAAGATGATTATTTTATTTGGAATCTTATGCCTTCATTTTATGATATTCATTTCACAACAGGAGCTGCAAAAAAGTGATTAAAAATTTCACATAGTGACCAGGTGCGGAATCTAAAAACGTTAACTTACATCTGAGAAAAAGTCAACATCCAAGTTCCAAAAACTGAACCAGAGCCAGTTTGGTCACTGCAGCACTATAAACCGTGGGAAAAATTGGGCGTGTATGGGAATTCAAAACGCAATGGTTTCTGAAAACCTGTTCCTGCATGTTTTAAATGCTTGTCGAATTCAAGGTCATGGCGAGGAAATAGAACCATCCGATTTGACGTCATCTGTAACAAAACTACATGCATATGTGCTTGGTACATAAAAGAAGACTTTCCCACATTGCACATTTGAATGTATTGTGACGTCACAGCAGAACAAAGGGAAGTCCTAAAGCCTCCCTGCATGCTGACATGACTAATCATGCCAAATATAGACGTGGGGCTCCAGACCAGGGGGATATCCGATCACATTCAAACATAGACAGCATTTACTGTGTCAGCGAGAGCTTGACATAAATGCTATATGCAAAGACACAAATATGTTGGAACGTCAAACTGTTTTCGAAGCACAAAAACATTCTCAAAGCCCTTCTGCCACAAGGTTTCACAACACCATTTTTCACATTCCAAACATCCCACATCTGGTCTCAAAGTTTGCCTTCCTTCCTGAAATGCACATGAGCAGAGTGAGAGTCAAAAACCGGGAAATAAAAACTCTTTAAAGAAGATTCGTGTTAGCCTTTCATACAAACTGAATCTTCTCAAATAAGCTTCAAATGTCTGTTGTTCTCCAGATTTTGTGCAGCTTCCTTGATTGAAGGTTCAGTAATCACAGGCGTCACTGTTCAGGAATGTCCAGACATGTGAGCAGCGGTTATTTCAGGGCAGATTTCCTTCATCTAGACTTTATACGTGGCCTCCCAAAGGTTACGCTGCCCTCTGGGACGATGTTTAACTCTAACTGAGCTCATTTAAGTAATTCCAGAGGGAACTGAGCAGAAATGAAGAATTCAAACACTCACCACACACAAAGAGTTTATCTGATCAAAGTGGGCAGAATCACTTAGCATGAGTTTCCTGAACAAGTCACTGGCATACCGATGCCCAGTCAACTTTTACGATACTCCCAACCACACAGGAAGTACTATAGAGTAGCTAAGAGAGGGTATGAAACTCTGAATACGTTTTAAGCCCAAGTGGTGCACTCCACACTAACGAATGGGAATTTAAAGCTGCAGTTCATCATTTCTGTGCCACCAAATAGATGTGTTTGACCGGTCCGACGCAGTAGTATTGGCTCAATCAATGGTGTGGGGTTGGTAGACTGGGAGAGCGTTTGAAGTTATTAATTATAGTTCCCAAAAATGGCACAGAAAATTTACAATGGAGATTTATGGAATTTGTACACGCTTGTAAAGTTACATTCATGCTTGAGTGTGAGCGTCCCAGTTAACTCCTGGACAAAAGTGACTCCAGTTAAAAAACTTTTTTTTATAATTCCAAGATGCATCGGGCCCAGTGAACTTGGTGACGTCATAAAATGCACTCCAGCATTGGTTCATCAGCTACAGTTGGATAGTTGGAATATATTGTCATGTTGGGCCATCTAAAACTAGTGGATAATTGTAACATTATTACAGATTAAGTAGAGAGACTGTATGGAAGATTTGTTAATTTGCCAAATTATTGCAGGAATAGTCTATCCAAAAATTTAGGCCATTCAAGATGTAGATGGGTTTATCACTTACTCACCAATGGATTGTCTGCAGTAAATGGGTGCCATCAGAACAAGAGTCGGTGAAAAACTAATCATCTTCACACAAAACATCACATGACTTAAGAATACTTGGAAACTTGGAAAGTCATGAGGACTAATTTGATTTTTTTTAATATCTTGGTATCCCTTGAAACTAAAGTTCAGTTTCCATTTCTCCATTTTTTCTGTAGAAACCCTTTAATAGAAAAGGAAACCACTGGTTATATACCCTTCAAAAATGTGAACCAAGAAAAATCTCATATCCGTATGGCTTCTACGCAAGTCCTCTGACTTCACATGAAGTTTCAATCACTTCACATTTTTTAAACAGCAAGTTTCAGCAGAACTTTCACTTCAGTGTGGTTTAGTTCAGTAAAATAGTTACACCTTAACTGAAAGTAGTATTCAAAGCACAGTACAGGCCAAGCTATTTAAAACAGCAACGTGGCTATTCAAATAGTGTGGAATGTGAGAGGGTGTGTGGTGATGTGTTCCTGGCAGTGGGCTGGTTTTCATTTATACAGGAATGCTTGTCACAGAGCCACAGTAAATAAGAGGAAAGACAGAAGAGCCATGTGTGTAAAACAAAGAACATATGCAAACAAGAGCTTTACATTTCCGGATATAAATGTGAACGGTGGATGCTCATGCAAAACCTGTCATCATGATGCCCATGTGCACTGGCTCAATTACCTTAAGACTCTAAGCTCCAGATATGACTCAGGATCCCTCTAAAGGGGTACACAGGATACACCAGGTGATAATAATAAGGCTATAATAATCATTTATTAAAGTAACCAAGATTCTAAATAAACAGTTGTTATAAAAATAAGTAACCAATTAATACAAAAATAGTATCAAACACTATACACACACACACACACACACACACACAACTATATATATATATATATATATAATATTTATAGTGTGTGTGTGTGTGTGTGTGTTTTTGAGCAATCATTCATGTACTGGTGCAGTTATTGCAACAAAGTTGTACTTATATTTAGTGACATAAACCTCTTATCTTATATATAAGCAATAGTAAAGGAGCGTTCACATATACTAGTGAGTACATTCCCAAATGATTGCTATGATGCCTTATATTCAGAACGCTTAAATTATAGTACCTGCACTGTCCAGTGTATAAAGACTGTG
>JAUCMS010000022.1:16674392-16686375 GCA_032357445.1 Enteromius radiatus | reverse complement strand
CAATTGAGCATCTCTGGAGAGACCTAAAAATGGCTGTCCACAAACGTTTACCATCCAACCTGACAGAACTGGAGAGGATCTGCAAGGAGGTGTGAAAAACTTGTTGCATCTTTCCCAAAAAGACTCATGGCTATATTCGATCAGAAGGGTGCTTCTACTAAATACTGAGGAAAGGGTCTGAATACTTAGGACCATGTGATATTTGAGTTTTTCTTCTTTAATAAATCTGCAAACATGTCAACAATTTTGTGTTTTTCTGTCAATGTGATTGATTAAATGATTTTAGCAAATGGCTGCAATATAACAAAAAGTGAAAAATGTAAGGGGGTCTGAATACTTTCCATACCCACTGTTTGTTACAAAGATTCATTTTGATCTCTCTGTTCATCAAAAAACCTGGTCTGATTTCATGATGCCATATTATATCTCATTAAAATGATAATTATACCTTTTTTCTGACCTTTTTATTTTATGATTTTAGTTTTTTAAGGCTGGAATCTGATGAAACTCGAAATATCTGAGCAATTATAAAGTAAAACAAAAATGAATACAAAAATATTTATTTATTAAAGTAATACATTTAAATAACTATTTCGTATTTAACTACATTAAATATATTGACATTTATATTATATTATAAGTAAAAATGCAATCATTTTACCCACTAATTTACCCAATATTTGCATACTTTACTGTAACAGACCTGGTCAATGGAGATGTGTGTTGGCAGCATTTCTGGGTACTCCTGTGTCACACATTCATACAGAATCGCTGACAGTAATGCCACTGTCTCCTGTTTCTGCAGAAATAAGACAAATATGTGTGAAAACTACAGCAACACCACCTTTCGAGTCATTTACAACTTAATCTAAGAACCACATCTTTGGCATTAAAATAATAATAATGATTCATCCTTCAGTTTGAAAAATAAATAACAGTTTATATTAATGAGATATGTAGCAGGAAAGTGGGTCATATTGCCTTCTGTGTTTTGTTTACTGTATTCATTATGTATTTATAGCTACTGTGACACACATTTTCTGGTTAAACGTTTTGCACCGAAGCGTCAGGCATCACTTTATTTAATTTGTTCTTTTATCATGTAGGAAAGAAATGACAATAAACCTGCTTTGATGTGTTATGGTTACACTTTTGAAACTGAAAGTTTTTATTTGTGGTGCACCCGCTCTCCTGTCGAGCTTCCATTATTTACTATAAACATGCTTCCCGTTTGTTTGTACGCAAAAGGAAGCATTACCGTATATTGTATTTGCCAACATACTAAAGGTCTTAAAGAAATGTTTGCAGATTTTAGCATTTTTGACATGCTTTCAATTTATTTACCAATTTTACCTGAATGTGACATGACAATTGACTTAACTGGTTTCATATTAATTCATTTTATTTTTATATTATTATATTACTATTATTATTTAAATGTTTTTCTTTCACTAAAAATTAGAAAGCGTAAATTAAAAATTAAATCAACAAAGAAATTTTACAGTAATACTACAGTAATAACCATTTTACTGTTTAAAAAAAATCTAGTATTTAATAGAGTCTGATGATTAGGGTCTGCAGAGCACTGGACCTTCAGGGTAAGATGTGAGAAACCCTGGTCTATTTAATAATGATACTACTACTACTTGTCTTTTCTCAGGTGTTTAAGAAGAAAACATTAACCACTATGCAATTGCATTCTACAGTGTGTTTATTGAGGGCTTTCACCTATAATGCTGAGTTCAGACTGCAAAATTTTCAAAGTAGTCGCGTCACAGATCTTTTCACACTGCATGACTATCTGGGGTATCATTCAGTCGCTGCTGTGTTCACACTGCATGATAGATAGGTGACAGGGGGTTTCACACTGCGTGACTTTACAATAGGAAGAATCGCCGACAACTTTGTCTCATTGCCAAACCCACGCAAGAAGTGACATGGAAACAACGCAAGGTCATGTGTGCAAGACCGGAGTTCTCACGTGAGACTGGGATTATTATTAAAAATGATAGCAAAAGAACTTGCGTGAACGAGCACTTATTTGTCTGTGATTTCGTGCATTTGTCTGCCATTTCTCAAAACCTGTCGGCGAGTCAAAATCGGTGCTAAAATCGTGCTGAACTCGGAACTCGGCATAACCCATTTTTAAAAGAACAAGTCATCTTAGTAGAGCAAAACTTAGTGTCTGACAGGTGTTAAGCATCCATGTTTCTTTCCTTACGAATGCACATGGACAAGACTTCGCCTCTGTAGGGACATGAATGCTTTTTTCCTATTACCCAAACCAAGCTCTTTGCCCTAAAATAACACATTTATGTTCTCACATGCTTCATGTTTTCCGAGGCCCTGCAGAAGTACTCGGCAAAGGAGACCAGAGCCACGTCAGAGGTGAAGGTTGAGATGGCCTCGGGCTGCATAGGAAACCAACAAGTGGGAGGAAAAGGGAAAAATAGCTCATTGACATGAAAAACATTCTTTGCAGCAGTTTGAAAGAACCCATTATGCTGCTTTAACCCAGTTAAACAAGACTTCAGCAAACATCCGGAAAAATCTTAACACCTTTATCCTCTCTAGTAATGCTTGAATTATATACAAACAGACATGTGACACAGTAAATATTGACAGATGTCACCCAAACCAGTTTGTGGACAGTACACAGTAGGTAATATTTATTGTGCACACAGACCGACCTTAAAAGTGCGCACTTCAGCGCTTCTGTTGTTGAGGTTGGGGGCCAGTAAGCTCTTCCAGCCTTGAGGGTCATCCTTGTAGGGCAACTGTCCGGCACGCAACTTCACATACAGAACTCCATCTTTGGATAGGATGGATCTAGAAAGCAGAATGTATTTAAAATGCATATTTTATCATTTTAAATGCATTTCTTTGTTCTTCCAAACACAAAGGAAGAGATTTTGAAGGAAGTTTGTAATCAAGCCGTTTTGTGTCACCACTGACTTTCATAGTAGGAAAAAAATACTATGGGAGTCAATGGTGACGCAAAACAGCCTGGTTACAAATTTTCTTCCTTTGATATTTTTGATAAAAACAGAGAGCTTTCTGACCCTCCATAGACAACAGTACAACTGAAATGACCCCAGATCAAGAAATATAGTAAAAACATAGTTAACAGGCCATGTGACATCAGTGGCTCAACTTCAGGTTTTTTTCCATTTTTTTTTTGTGCAAAGAAAGCAAATATAACAATTTACTCAACCATTTTTCTCTCCTGACTTTCTCTGCCATTTTAGAGATACAGTATCTCAACGATTACATCAAATACGTTAAAGCTTGCATATGAGCTGCGTTGCAATATTTTCTCAAATGGTGGAAGACGTAAGTCACGGGAGAAAAATGGTTGAGTAATGGTTAAGTATTCTCCTACTGTCGCAAAACTGAAGTTTTACCGGTGTTTTTACTACGCTTCTGGATCTGGGATCATTTCGGTTGTACTGCTGTCTATGGAGGGACAGATGGCTCTTTGATATCATCAAAAATATCTTAATTTGTGTTCTAAAGATGAATGAAGGTCTTATGGGTTTGGAACAGCATGAGGGCAAGTAATTAATGACAGAACTTTCATATTTGGGTGAACTAACCCTTTAATCTACATGCAGACTTACTGCAGATGTTGGACTCCTTTACTGATGTCAATGTTCAGCTCCCAATATCTTGGACCTTTCACCTTAATCTGGATCCAAAGAAAAAAAACCAGAATGTCAGATTTAGGGAGTTTGCATTAGATGTACTTGGAAGTGGTTTAATTCATTACCCGTTTCAGAAGGTTAAGTTCAGGCAGCATGGTGGGAGCCATCAACTCCACGGTCGTCTCTTCGTACCACTGCGTCTCCTATTAAACGCATACCACATGCATGCACAAACAGATTAGAAACCTAATGCCTTGCATCACAATGTATAAGTTCACAATGTGTGACTCTATGCCTGCGTGAACAAAGACGACTTTGTAATTGCTGTGAACAGCTGGTTCCCTTCCTTTGGCTGCCGTCTTTTAATTGAAAAGATGAGTCCTCGAAGCAGCAGGGGAAACATGTTCAGACGTCACGGTCAACCTTCAACAGTCCTTCGCTGTGTTTATCATCGAAGAATCTCTTTGATGTGGCCTAATGGCCTCACACGCAACGGGACAGATAGATGTTGGGATGTGGAACTATGTGTGCATTACAGTCTTAAACAATACATGGTTTTCAAAGCCATTTTAGCAAGCGAAAAAGAAAATGTGATTTGAGTTAATAAGGAGGTCATGAAAAGATTCAGAGTCTGGTGTGAAATCATTTTGCAGTGCACTTTTGAGGAAGTATTTGACAGAGCTTGAAGGTTAAGTTCATCTTTAAGAGTCATCTTTTTAAAATATATTTTTATTTTCTAATATTGACACAACCTTGAACTTTTAACCCCTCCCTTATAACAGTGCATTTCACAACAAGAAAAGCTAAATTACCAACAACTATAGTCTTAAACAAATATAGGCTATTGGTTACCATTATTTTCTATCACACACTCCATCTAGATGACTTCATTACAGAGAGAAAGTCATTTTAGAGCAGGGTTATTGTTGTTAGCTGAAACTAAAACATTGAACTAAACAAAAATGAAACTAAACATTAAATAAAATGATCAATACATGGTAAAAATGTTAAACTTATTCCAGCTAGGTGTCAAAGCAACATGAAATAATAATAAATATATATATATATATATATATATATATATTTTTTTTTTTTTTTTAAAGACAAAAAGCACATACAATTACTAAAAAATATAAAGATTAAAACTGAAATGCCAAAAATCAAATGTAATAATAAAAAAAAGAACACACACACACATATATATATATATACACTCACACACACACACGCGCGCGCATATATAAATAAATAAATATATTTATACATACCATATATTTACAGAACATATGTGAATGGAGTAAAAATTGTCTATTTTGATTTAATGTTGGTAACCAATGTTGTCATTGTTAACTGAAATAAAAACTGTTAAAAACCAAATCTAATAAAATATAAAACATTAGATTAAAAACGTAAACCTAAATTTGATTTAAAAATTTGAAATCTTACCTTGACAACATATTAAAAACTAAAAGCTAAAATAAAGCTAAATAGAACTATTAAAAAAAAAAAAAACGTAAACTAAAGCTAAAATTAAAATCTAATTTAAAAAATGTAACAAAACCCCATGATAGTACATAATTAATACTAAAATAAGACTGGGTTGCACTGAATGTGAGTAAGTGTATGTTTTGAAGGACAACATCAAGGCGTGAGGCATGTGCAGCACATACCTTGTAGGTGACATCTAGCAGAGCGTAGCAGGGTTTGAGAGTGTCCACATCTACAGGCACCAGCAGACGCGGTTCTGCTGCAAGCACAGCCAGGTGGCGCAAAGCCTGGAGGTGATACCTGCAAAGAGGAACAAGAGCATATGTTTAGAAGAAGTAAAAAATTATGATTTATACTTCCAACCTTAAACTCAATCCCACACATAAGCCTGACAGAGTTAGAAACTCTGGAATGTGTTTCAATTACTGTCAAGTGTTTCTTCTCATCTCAATTATTTTATAGCAGTAGCTCACTTAGTAAAAGAAGTACAGTCCCCACAAAGTATTGCACATTTACGCTTAAAACTCTTCAAAAAAATGTCTAGATTAATTGTTTTGCCATTTCAAACTGAGAATAGTTTGTGAAATGTTTTTATCTAAAAACTGTTTTTTCAACAAATAAATAGCCCTTGGTTTGATATCTTTTTAATCTAATGCAACGTCACTGACGTATTTTTAAGTGTGACTCAAGAGTGTGAATACTTTTTGGGCCCAGTGTATAACAGGACACTTTGACACCATGTACTGTAGATATGAGCATTTAATACACACACATTCACGATTCTGGGTAACAAGTCTCATTTACAGTAAAAATGAAAGTGGTTTTCCTCAGAAGTTAAGACAATACAGCCATATCACTCTGACGTGTGTGTGTGTGTTAGCAGCTGTTGTCTACCTGTTGTCTGTGCTGTGAGCAGGAAAATGAGGATAAAGTGCACAAAGAAGGGCAGCAATGGCTGAGTTGGAGGTGCTGAGTGTGTACCTAGAGGAAAAGCAAAAGGATCTCATAAAAATTAGGTTTTTGACTTATTTTTCATATTACCATTTGAGTGAGCAAAACATAAATGAACAACGCATGTGAATTGATGTTTGAAATTAGTGCAACATAAACAAAGGACACACATGCTGCATATTCAGTTGTTCCCTGGAGGCAATATTTCAGAGCGCATGTGACACACGCAATTGTGTAGCGAGGGGGAAATTGGTCATCCATTGTTCACCAGTACTATTTGTGCTCTTTCAAAAGGCCTCACTTAAAAATAATGGGCGAGTTGAAGAGTGCACTCGAACAGGTTCTGACAGGACGAGAGGCTCTTACTGTGCTTTTCATTGACCTGGTTAGAGGTCACCTTATTTCTCTTTAAAATCGCTCAAGAGCTTGTGTACCAGCCCACCACAACACCTGCAGCTTGCTGCTTCACACATGCATGTACAGCGTTTATATGCAATTCTTTTCAGCAGTGTACATATAGTACATACAGAAGCAATATAGGCATATGACATAAAAAAAAAAACATTCATTTTCATCTTCCAAAACTAGTGATGCATCAAAATGTCAGCAACTAAAAGTTCAGCCGAAACTTTTTTGGTTTCAAAGGGCTAAAATCACTGACCGAAACGTGGATAAAACTAAGAGGTAAACTTGTCAGCCATATGGCTGAAATAGATATGGATTCTTAAACCTTAAGGTTTAAGTTGCTGTAGCACTTCAGTTCAAGTGATCATCTCTTACTATTTACTACTAGTTACGGCACAAAATAAGCAAGAATTAACATCAGAATGTATATTGAAAGAAACAGAACAACTTACGGAAATGTATAATGTCTCATGTAATTGCTCAATCAGCGTTCCAAATAGTCGACAGATGCTAGTAAAACAGCTCGTGAACAATAGGTCATGTACCTCAAAGACAGTAAGCTAAAAATTACTCAGGAGATGAACATTTTGCAAAAAAAACATTTTTACTTCTTGTAACTTGAAAAATATATTATAGCCACCATTTAAATTTCAACAGCAAAGTGGAGTAGAAACATAATTCAGTTATTAAAAAGTCGCTGAAAAAAAGTTCTATTTGACGAATTAAATGGCTATTAAATAAAATGCATTTTCAGTTTTGCCCAAAAACAACCTGAATTTAACATTTTGGTCCATCATTTTCAGTAATTTTATTCATTTTTCATATATGTGCATCACTATTCAAGACAAACATGATTTCCTTTCATCTAAATGTAAACTTGGTGCATGAGGAAGCATTACTGCAAATTTGACATCAAGGCTGAATCTCACACATTGTGTGACTGAATGTAACTCTGAACATGTAGAAGCGTGAATGATATGAGAATGATTGAATGATGACGATATTCCTTTGTGGATGAACTTCCTGTAATGCATTATTTAGCAGAGGATGAAATGTGGGGTCAAAGGAGATAAAGACGGCATTTCATAACAGAGGAAGTGTTATGATAAAGGCTATTATCTCAGTTTTAAAGTCAGGGGAAAAAAATACAATAATGCTTTATCTGTGGTTATAAATAGCACAAACTGTCGCTGGCAAGTTCTCACGCTTTGCTTGGCCACATACCAAAAACTTTTGTCCTGAGGAAATATTGATGTCTGTGTGGGATGAGTTACAATCCTAAAACCTAAAAAACTAGCATGTATTTTTTAACTTTTGTATAGGGATGCAAGGTGATACTTAGTTCCAGATAATAAAATACAAAAATACATCATCACAGAAACACTTTAAACTATACTGTACTGTACTGTACTGTGATGTAAAGAGCTCATCTTTTTAACATTTGTTGCCACCGTTCTTGAGGCCAGTGTGTCTAGTTTTGAGGCCTAGACTATGTTCAACCACTTATGTCTATTTTCTGGATATCTTAGTTTTGAAAGTTGTCTTACAAAGAAAGACAATGTTGTCTACTTATTAGACTAACCTATGCATTAATGTTTTCCAAATTCGAATCTTCCAAAAAACTGAAAAAAAAAACAAAAAAACAAACCTTTCATCAACATTCAAGATGATAAAAGAAGAGACGTGACTTTAATCAGTGACTTGGTCCAAGTTGAGTAAACTCAAAAAAGCCTTGGAATTTTAAGTTAATTCAACCTTTCATTTTTTACAGTGTAAGGGACATAGCATTGTTTAATAAACTAATAATGGGTAATAGTAATGCTGATGCTTAGCAAACACTACTAATTAAATGCAGCATAATGTCCATAAAGTGAACCAAGGTGGTGGGTATCATATCTATATGAAACTCAAAGTTGACTAACCTCCCTCCACCCAGGAAGAGCAGGCCCAGAGCCATGTGATGGGCCATGTGGAAGCCATAATTCATCTCTCCAAAGGTGCGTTTGTGGAGAAAGCGGCACAGTTGTAACACTTTCAAGTTCCCTGAACCAGCCATCACCATTGAAACGGCCAGGAGGACCATACTTAAACACGTCTGCAGGTTATACTGCCCTGTCTGGAGGAGACCGGACGTTGTGTGAATAAATAGTTGTGATTACATGACGATGTTGGCTTTCAGTGCCATCAAATGCTTACCACTGTAGCCGTGGAGGTTGTCAGACACTGCATGAAGTTTCTGGCAAATTTGTACTGATGGAGAGAGAAAACACTATGAACATTGAGAGAACTTTCAGCAAGATCTTAAATCAGTAAGTGGGAAGTAAACGTCCACTTACTAAGCAGTCAAAAGCATCTGAATTTGCAGACCCAGCAAACCGAAATCCCACGGCCAGGCAGCCTCCAGCAATTATATAGTCATGAGCTTGACTGTGGAAACAGTGACAAATGTGTCTGCCTTATTTCACTCATCCAGTCATCAAAGGAACAAAACTCACTGGAAAGTCATAATAGAAAACACCTCCATAAAGGCGAGAAACAATCCGTGGGTATGAGGATCTCCTATAAATCACACGATCAAAACGTCTGCTGCTACTCACACTAAGGTCTCCATGTTGAGATCCTCTGAGATGGACGTCTGCTCCTGGTTTCCGATGTTTTCTTGGATGATCTGAAAACGCAAAGCTTTGTTTTGAGTCTGACACTGTTTACATGACATGTCACAGCATCTCTGTTCACTAGCAATGTGCTAAATTAACTGTAAGCTCAATGCAAGAAACAAAGTCCCTTTCGAGGAAAGTCTGTTTACTTTGCCATATTTGCAACACAAGACATACTGAAATCTTAGAGACAAACTCACAATTAAACAGCCATATTGAACAGAGCAGTTACTGTTATAGTTATAAAAGTGCACTTTATTGGTGAATCTGTAATTTTTATATTCTAATATAATTTTTGGCTACAAGTCAGTAAAATTAAAGATTTTTTTGTATCTCTCCTTATATAAAATTGTATCTATTCACGGTTTTTGCAAATGGCCAGGAAAGAATTTTTCACTGACCTACAGTCATAGAATGTTCAGTGTTAAAAACATTCCAGACAATATCATCAGTGATAATGTCATTGATATTTGAATACTGAAATGAGAAACTAAAAGCAACTAAATTAACAGAAATTTTCTAATTTTCTAAAGCAGATCTGAAGCATTGTGAAATTACTTCATAATTAAAAGACACACTTCCCAATGACCTTCCTCTCTTGCTCAATGACCTGTGCAACACCTCTACAGCTGAAGTGACCACAAGCATTGCTAAGTATTTGACCAACCCATGAACTTACAGGGAAACGGGAAGCGAAAACATGACCTGAGGCAAAAACGTGCTTCCTCTTGAGAAACTAGTTGGAAACAGGACGCAATATTAGAGTCCCCGCAGTGTGTTAGACCTCTAACATACCTGAGGCACATTACTGGTCACCCAGTCCGCATTGGGAAAGATCTCGTCCCACATGATAAGACATCTGGCCAGCGTCTGTAGAGAGAACAAAGACACAGCTACTAATCAAAAAGAGCTTGCTATGAATAAACATTTTACGCTGAATTGTAAAATAGGAAATATTTGTACACCCCCTTTCTTTTGTAAGCAATCATGGGTATTGGTTAAGTCTGGTGTAAAACCTAGTGAGCTGGATTGCATTTTTTGTTCAGAAACTTGAGATGCAGAAAAGATGCAGAAATTTTTTTTTAAACTTAAGTGTTCCAAAAAAGCAGCACCCCTGCATTAGATGCTATGAAAGACAAGATGTAAGTGAAATGGTCAAATTTATCTGTCTAGTGCAGTGGTCAACCAGTAATGACAAGGCCATTATTCAGGTTTTTTTAGTCAAGCTTTCTCCTGTTTCACAGATAAGTAGGACTTTTATTTTGACTTTTTTCATCTAAAGCATAAATATGTTTATTGTAAAGATTTTTCATGTTAAATTTATTTTTCTAAGTAGATTTATAAAAAAAAACCTTTTAATTATTTGAGTAACTATTACGTAAAATAAATACAGATTAATATTGCAGAAATTGCTATACATCTTTATTTTTTATTTTATATTGATAGCGTATTTCGGCCTATATTGGCTTTAAATGACTGGACATCAAAAAACCCATACATGAATTTTGTTTAACTATATTTATTAAAATTTACATTAAAAAAAAACATTTATATATTCTACATTTCAAGGCAAAAATAAATTTTAACTGGTGTTTAAATTACATAACATTAAATAAGCTAAAATTATTTATTTGTAATTATAATAAACTATTCATATTGATCCTTTTTTTTCTTTTTTTTTTAAGAAATTAATTCAATAATCCTAGACAGCACTCTAGGATTTGGAACGGTTCCATAGTAAATGAAGGCCAGAGAAGAATCTGAGAAGGAAGTGACCTTCCTGTTGGTTAAACAATGACCCCGTATGTTGCCTTAAAAGCCATCGTAAAACATGAGAACACACATAAAAAAAAAGTGTGACTGAACCCAATGTGAGGTGTTAATGTGTAAATCCCTGTGAGCCCAGATGCCCGAACGAACTTCTGATGGCTGTCGGCCTTGTAACACTCTCTCACCCTCAGCAGCAAAAACTCGGGCTTGATGAAGTCCAACAGGAACATGGTGTCCGGGGCTTTCAGCCAATCAGCTATAGACCTGGAGGTGACCAGAGAGAGACAGGTGTGAATGTGAGAGAGCAGACAGAACTGAAAGAGGCCTTGCGCTGAACATAAGAGCTGAAGATGAGGAAGATGTCAGCATTTTTACAAAGAAATAGATTTTCATGATTCACAATGAATAATGGATTTTACTTTAAAGGTCAATTTGAGTGTGATTATTGGCAAATGCTATTTCTTATCCCGGATTACGGCACACAGACTTTATTTAATTTGTAAAGTGACTTTCCGGATAGCGTAACACTGACTTTGAGAAGCTGGTCAATTTCTACATCAAACAAAGTTGCGCATTTGAGGCAAATGGCTTGCTCAACAATTAAAGACGAAAGTGAGTATTGAAAATAATTTTAAGCAATAAAATAAATATAATCAAAAATTAAGCACATAAATCAAAACTAATAATAATGTCTTGGCAACAAACTGAAACAAAATAAGTATTAATATTAAAGCCATACAGAATATTTAAATTATAAATAGTAAAAATGACAATTTAAAAATAAAAAATGAATATAAGTATTAAAGTATAAAAATAAAGCCTAACTCAACATATTAATAAATAATAATACAATAGTATTTAGATAACTCCAAATAACACAGTTAGTGTTAACAGAAATGACACTTGATTTGCACTTAAAGGTACAATGTGCTTTGTTGGTTTTTCCACTTAAAAATTAAAGGAGCAGTATGTAAGAAATTTATTGTAATATTCATAAAATGTCTCTGTTATGTTCAACAGGCATTAAGAAAACATGTTAATTAAAAGTACTCATATCACTGACAGCAG
>JAUCMS010000022.1:16631100-16644528 GCA_032357445.1 Enteromius radiatus | reverse complement strand
TCAGCTTGTGTGTCCGTTGTTGAACCACAGGGAGACCTTCAGAGCTGCGGAGACTTTTTTTCTTTCCCTCGAACGGCACAGATATTTTTTTGTCGCACCATTGAGAAATGGTATTGGTCGCACTCTAGAGCCCTGACAATGATTTTGAAGCTATGTAAATTGAATATATCGTAAAACTAACCTATACGCCTCCAGGGGTTTATCACATGTCCTCTAAACCAGATCGATGGGTGTTTTAAAGCAAAAATATTTCTAGTTTTAACATTATAATCTAAATAACTGACTTCCAGCAACAGCCATATGAGCGTTGAGTTCCAGCTTCTTGGATGACTTCTGACTTGTCGTATGACTTAGCTGCGTCATATGCCAAGTCAGAGGTCAGAGGACGTGTAATAACCCCCTGGAGGTGTATATTAATTTCTGACATTAAAACAGCGACATCTGCTGCCGCACATAGTGACTAAAAAAATGACACGCACATGCTCTGCTCACTCAAGTCTCCACTAACAAGGGGATAGTGATGATCACTAAAATTTTGGAAAATGACCAGGAATCGATACGCAAATCGGTACACCCCAACTCTATAACATTTATATAACTAATATTTCCTCTCATTTAGATATATAAAATATTTTGACAAAAACTCACCGCAAGAGGGGCAGCATCTTTTGCGGTGATAACAGTCACTGATGCAAATATCAATTGAGAAGTTTCATTGCTCTCAAGGAATTTTACACACCTGCAAACAACACAAAAAACAGATTCAACAAGCGCTAAAGCTTTAAACGGTTAGTTCACCCAAAAATTCTGTCATTAATTAACTCACCCTCATGTCGTTTTAAACCCATAAGACCTTCGTTCATCTTCGGAAAACAAATTACGATATTTTTGATGAAATCAGAGAGCCATCTGACCCTCCACTGAAAGCTTCACAACTGAAATGATCCCAGAACCATGTGATATTGAACAAAAAAAAAATTCTCCTAGCGCTGTAAAACTGAAGTTGATCCATTGATGTCATATGGACTGTTTTCCCAGTGTTTCTACTATTTTTCTGGATCTGGGATCATTTCTACTGTATTACTGTCTATGGAGGGTCAGATGGCTCTTTGACACCATCAAAAATTCTTAATTTGTGTTTCGAAAATGAACTGAGGTCTTATGGGTTTGGAACGACCATGAAGATGAGTAAATAATGATAGAATTTTCATTTTTGAGTGAACTACACCCTTTAAACACCAAGAAACCAAAGTGATCTATCCTATTAATGTAGAAGTAACACTTAAAATATAAGCCACACATTCACCTGAGCTGCTGGTGGGACTCGACCAGGAAGCACAGATACCTATTCTCACACAGGTCAGAGGTGATGAAGACTTTAGAGGCCTGGCAGCCTTTCTCCCTGCACAACACAGACCCAACACTGATGTGAGGACAAACGTCAACAGTAACTACACGCTCTTGGCTCATGAACACAGGATATGGAAACTAGTTAGGCTCAGTGCACCTGGAGATAGCACTGGTTTCTGTCCACAGCTGCTCAATGCAGAGGTCTGGTAGAATGGGCTCCATCTCGGGCAGCAAGGCTGTTTCGTTCAGCGTGCTGTTGGGTGAGGCCAGGATGCTGTGGCCGCGTGGGGACGGCGTGTGGCAGGACATGTTGAAGCGCTGAGCTCCGGAGAAAGAGGGCGCTGCAGTGCCCGGCGAGTGAGCCCGGCTTAGTAAGGCAAGACCAAAGAGCACATTTCTTATTATAATCAATGTTCAAAAACTTTTTACATTTTTTTACATTATTTTACTAAACAACAACTATTTCAAGTAGTATTACACATTATTTTTTTTGGTTAAACCCTTTTCCCCATCTTTGAACCACATACAACAGAAAAAAAACACAAATTGTATGTTTTTTGAAACATATCCAATCTCCTATATAGACATACCTGAGAGCTGCCATGTTTGAAATGCTGGGTGAGTGAACACGTGAGTGCAGACCCGGTGAGGCAGGGATTCGGCTCTGGTTATGCAGGGCGTGGCAGTGTAAGGGCGAAGCGGGTGAATCCAGCCTGGTCACGTTTCTCAGGTGGGTGCTAAGAAAGCTGGGGGCCACATTGGGTGTGTGAACCGGCCCAGGCTGGTCTGGACACTTTAACACTGTGGTCTGCTCCTAAAAAAGCGCACATAAAAAAATAATTAAGATAATATGTTGATAAGTGTAATTTACATTTTTAAACAAATAAAAAATTACATTAAATAAAATTAAATATTTATTAAAGAAAAAAAAACTCTAAAACTGTATTTGGCTTAAATATCTTCAAAAGAGTTAACTAATAAAATTTCCTCAAGTTAAAACCAGCACAATCTAATAAAAAATGCATTCGGCAGAAAAAACAAGTTGGAGGATCTTTCCTATAAAACATTAGAACATTAACAGTTCAAATAAATATGTCATTAAAAATAAGGTTTGTACTTCATAATGTCTGAGTGATGCAAACATACCTCAGGTGTGACTTTGCGCAGGGTCCAGACGGTGTGTGTGCACTGCTGTGTGTCGTATGTCATGATAATGGAGGGCTCGTGGCAGGTAAAAACTACTCTTAGAGCGTTGTCTGAAACATACTGGAGACGGGACTCAAACAGACCTGGACCAATGAGTGGGAACAACAAGAACATTAAAATATGACAAAGGTCAAAAATCCAGAGAACCACAACACATTCAAGTCATTACTATAAAGTTAATTCAATAGTTTTCCCAATGTCCAAGACTAGCATTTTCCAAGTGCCAAATGTATGGTTTTGGTAAGTCAATAAGAAAACTTTACGACCAGTTGGCCAGTAGCTTTATTAGGAAATAATACATGGTTTAAATTGAATTACGTGAGCGTCAGTCTGACTCACTGATGCAAACAACATGAGCGGAAAAAAAAACAAACAAAAAAACAGTCCTTCTACTAAACAAAACATCTGTTTATCGGAGACTATCATATGTTTATTTAGGAGGTTTTGTATGCGGTGACACATTATGATATATTTCTCGCATTAAGCCAGCAAAAAAAATGTGAGGGGGAGAAAAACAAAACACAAAAAGGGTTTGTCATGTTTTTGTTAGAGGTGCAGATTTCTACAGAGACTCACTCATCTTGAATATGATGCTGCAAATGACACAATGACCTGCATAGTCACTAATATGCAAGAAATAGATACTAAATATAGTTTCATGGCCACTGAAAAAAAAATTATTTCTGGATGGCAAATTTTTGAGTTCAAAGACAGAAGACTATGGAGAATATAAGCACAAGGCATACATAATTATGTATGCCATAATTAAAAAATAATTACTGTTTGCACAACCATATCTCAGATATACACTACCAGTCAAAAGTTTGGAAACAGTAAGTTTTTATTTATTTTTATTTTTTTAAAGATGTTTCTTATGTTTATCAGGGCTATAATTTATTTGATCAAAAATACAGGGAAAAATATTGTGAAATAATTTTACCACTTAAAATAATGAGTTTTTATTGTAATACACTTTACAATTAAATTTTTTTCTGTGATGCAAAGCTGAATTTCCATCAGCCTTTACTCCAGTCAAAAGTGTCACATGATCCTTCAGAAATCATTTTAATATGCTGATTTATTATTAGAATTATCAATTTTGGCCAAGTTGTAATGGCAATTTTTTTTTGGAAACTGCTAAAATTTTTTGTCAGGATTCTTTGATGAATAAAGCATTATAACAGGTTATAACAGCATTTATTAAAAATACAAATCTTTTCTAACAGTATAAATCTTTGCCATCACATCTTATCAATTACATAACAATTCCTAGCTGAATAAAAGTTTTAATTTCTTTCAAATTAAAAAAAGAATAATAATTTACTGACCCCAAACATTTGAATGGTAGTGTATATTGTCAGTAAAGGACTTATATTTAAAATAAATGTTCTTTTTTTAACATTGTATTCATTCAAGAATAAAAAACAGGTTCCAAAAAAATATTAAGCAACACAAAAGTTTCCAGCACTGATAATAAATCAGCATATTCGAATGATTTCTGAAGGATCATGTGACACTGAAGACTGGAGTAATAATGCTGAAGATTCAGCTGCACATCATAGGAATAAATTAGATTTGAATGTATATTAAAATAGAAAATTGTTATTTTACATTGCAATAATATTTCACAATTGTACATTTTTTCCTGTACTTTGTATCAAATAAATGCAGCCTTGATTAACTTAAGAAGCATCTTCACAAAATATTAAAACGTTTCCAAACGTTTGACTGGTAGTGTACAAATGCTTACTTAATAATGCTGATAATATTAAACACAACATTCAAAACAAATAAAAAGCAAAAGGAAATTGTAAAATAAAGCTGAAAAAATAACATTAAAGCACAGGAAGAAAAACTTTTGAAATATTGCCTTGGCAACTAAATGAAATAAAATAGGTTTCAGTTAAAATATTTAAATCACAGAAACCAAAATAAAAGAAAAACTACTTAAAAAATACAAATGAAAAAGTTAATTAATAAGACATTATATCTAATTAAAATAAAAAGATAAATGTAAAAATAAAAGGCACTTTAAAATAATAAATATTAAAATTGTATCTAAATAAATCTTATGAGTCTTACCAGTGGACTTACAAACAACAGGAGCAATTTCATCTAACGGATGCAGCATGCTGAACAGAGTCGGGAGAGGTTCCCTGATAAAGACATTCAAATCATTCACAACCATATTCACACTACACAAGCGTTTGTTTACAACAGTCAAATGCTAATAGTGACAGTACTGACATTTTAATGTTAAAATAGTATAAATATATAAATCAAGCATACCTGATAGGACTCATGTGGCCATCAACTGTAATATTTTTGCGCTCCAAAAGCAGGCCAAACTTTGTCGACCAGAGAGCAGAAACCTACAAATGAAAGCCAGGAATAGTTAATCAGGAGAAAAAGGAACCATCACAAGTTTTTTTTTTGCTGATGGAAAAAAGCATTTTACAGCTAAAGGTTAAAGCTAACGGTATTATTATGCATGAAACAACAAACATTTTTCCATTATGGAAAAACTAGTGCTTTGTGGCTCTCAATTCCTGTCCCCTGCTTGCCTTGCCAACATTATAAACGCATATGTCTAAAATGTTTAGGAAAAGCCTCTGGGACAACATGCCAGAATATGCTCATGTAAAATAAAGCCAGCATTAGCCAGAACTGTAAATTGTGCTGTCTAAATACTGTTACTAAATCCAAGCCGCCCCCCTTTCCTGTCCACGTGCCAAATAACCCATTATGCCTCATGAAACGGACAACTACCACACATCAGTCACTGAGCTAAAAAAGACAGTCAGGTTGAAAATAAAAATCCTGAAGGCACTAACAAACACCCACCGATGACAATGGCTCTGCTGATACAGATATTTAAACCAGATTTGTGAGGAGGAGTCCATCATATGTGGCCCTTGGATCACAAAACCAGTCGTATACATCAACTGAAAGCTGAATAAATCAATAAATAAATATTTGGCCAAGATACAACTATTTGAAAATCTGGAATCTGAGGGTGTTCTTGTTCCACAACTTGACCCCAAAGATCTAGTTAATTACAGACCTATCTCTAATCTCCCTTTTCTGTCAAAGATACTAGAAAACGTAGTAACTTCACAATTATATTTCTTCTGTGGTATCTGTGGGGATTTCCAGTCAGGATTTAGACCGTATAATAGTACTGAGGCTGCTCTAATTAGAGTTACAAATGACCTGCTTCTATCAACTGATCGTGGTTATAACTCATTATTAGTGCTGTTGGATGTCAGCCCTGCGTTCGACACTATTGACCACAACATTCTCTTGCATAGACTCTATTGGCATTAGTGGAAGTGCCTTAACATGGTTCAAATCATACTTATCTGACCGCTATCAGTTTGTAGCAGTGAATGAGGACGTATCATATCGATTACGAGTGCAATACGGAGTACCTTAAGGCTCAGTACTAGGGCCATTACTTTTTACACTTTACATGTTACCCTTGGGAGATATTATCAGGAGACATGGTGTTAGCTTTCACTGTTATGCTGATGATACTCTATACGCTAATAATATATACGCTATATATTTCTTCTCAGCCAGGTGAAACACCAAATTGAGAAACTAATGGAATGCATAGCTGATATAAAAAATTGGATGACAAGCAACTTCTCAGTTACCTAAAAACCCCAGATGTAATAATCTAGAACACTGTCTAACACAATCACTGGAACCAAATGCACACAAACACACACACACACAAACACACTAGAAGTCCTTTGCACAATCTGACATGCGCTTAATATTGAACTGGATATTAGGTGCTGGGTGTCTGGCCAGAGGAGAACTGGCCCCAACTAAGCCTGGTTCTCCCATTTTTTCTCCATTCTCTCATGGATGGGGTTTTGGTTCCTTGCTGCTGTCACCTCTGGCTTGCTTAGTTGGGGGCACCTAATTTCTAGTGCTTATCATAATATCATTTGATTATAGAGACAGTCTCTGCATTTGATAAATAAATAGTTTAATCTCGTCATTATACATTACCATCACTCTGTTCTTCTATTTGATAATGTTCAGTGCTTTGCTACAATCTGTATTGTTAAAAGTGCTATATAAATAAAAGTGATTGATTGATTGACTCTTAGCAACGCACATTACTAATCATATATTAAGTTATGATTTATTATTGGTACAAAATACCTTCATGGAATGTGATCTTTCATTAATGTCCTAATGCTTTTTGGCATAAAAGAAAAATCTATAATATTGACCAATACAACACTATTGCTTACAAATTAACCCTTGCAACATAATACTGGTTTTGTAATCCAGGGTCACATATAACAGACGGTACTGTGGAGAAACTCAACAGAAACAGGCAACAAGCATTCTGACCTGGAATGGGAGTGGAGATATGAAGTCTTTCCCACTCATGCTGTGGATGTTCACACAGGTGCTCTGGACGATACACACCGTCTTTTCCACAACGTCCTTTACTGAAGATCATGGGGAAAACATTTAATCAAAAGCAACAAAAAAAATCTAGAAACAACATTTAGCATCATATAGTTGCTACTGACAAAGCATGGCAAAAAAAAGACACAAAAATTCAGCAAGCATGATAAATAACTACATTTATTGTATACCAATAAAAATAATAAATGAAATATATAAATGATAAACAAAAACTTTTAAAGTAATAAATAAAACAACAAAAATAATACATGAAAAAAGTATGTTAAAAAATAGCTTTAAAACTAGATGGAAATTGGAAAATAAAAATTAATTCATTATACTACTAATAAAATATGCTTTCTTAGTTTGTATGGAAACCAGGTAAATATAACACCACATAAAAAAATATACAACTCTTACCATCTTTTTTAGACTGAGGGACGGTGAAATTACACCATAGAGCCTATAAGATAGTAAGTAAAATTATATTACACTTGCGTATTATACTATTATTGTAAGCACAAAAAGTGATTCTTAATACAAAAGCCCCAAAAACCTTTTAAGCACATAAAAAAAATTTATTTGCATTGCATACAAAACAACCAAGCCAACTGGCAATTACTGTATTCACATCATATAAAATGGCTCAAAAAAGTGAGGTTTGTTCAAAGAAAAGGTCTAACATCATTTATTTGCAGACAGTACCTGCTGAACTGGGCTATCCACCGTGAAGGCCTTGTACACATATGAGGCTTGATTCTTACTGCCATGACTCCATATGACCATGTTTCCAGCCACATACAGCTCCTCCTCAAATTCAACCTCATAAGGAGCAGTTCCCTTCCTCAGGTGCCAGCGCTCCTAGCAATCACATCACAATCATACTTAAAGCATGCAGTATTTTAATTGAGAACAGTCAGAGGCTGCTAAATATCTCCTTTTGTGTTCCACAGTAGAAACACAGTCAAAAACAACCTACCTTCTCACGCTCATGTAGAGTGACCTCCTGAAGGGATCCCACGAGTCCAGCTGCCCCATCAGAGGACCAGAGCTCGGAGGCTGGCTGGAGCTGCCGCAGCTGGAGATTCACAGCATTCGGGTGATTTTTGCAGTGCTCACGACCGAACGGGACAAACGACTGCAATTCGCCTGCGGCTATCATTGTGGCTCTCTCTTCATAGACGTGCGACATGAGTTCCCAATATCAGCATTATTTCTGTGAAAAACAAAAACATATTTTCAGAAAAACCATTGTGTTATGAATGAACTAGAGATGTCAAATGATTAATCATACAAACTAAAAGTTTTGGTTTGGTTTGCATAATATGTGTGTGTGTGTGTGCGTGTGTGTGTGTGTGTGTGTGAATGTGTATTTTTTATGAACACATTACATGAACACAGACATAAAGTACATATTCTGAAAGTATTTGTGTATGTATTTACATGTCTATATTATATTCTTCAAATTTATATTATAAATAAATACATTTAATATGTTGGCATAATCTTTTTATATTTACATGCATGTGTGTGTGTGTGTTTATATATACATAATAAACATACACAGCACACATGCATATTGTATAAACAAACCATTTTATTTTGGAGACGATTAATTGTGATTTGACAGCACTATGACTGCCTTAATTATGAGTCCCTTTTTATGGTATATATTATTATATAGCACATGTATGACATGTCTCACACACCTTTCAAATACACTTTAAGCATTTGTTCACCTATTATTTTAGTATTATTGATTTTATTGATTAGTTTAAGTTTATTATTTTTAGCTGTTATAACAAAGTTAAACTTTAAAGATATTATATAAAATACTGTTATATAATAGTTTTGTCCATGTCTTTCTTTCTCTGTCACCAGACATATAACGCAAGTTTCCCTCTCACTGTCCATCTTTATCTTCACACACAAATAAATCTTTACGTTAGTTTTATTCGTCCTGAATCTATAAGCATCTTTCATGCATTTCAACAGTCCACTGTTAACATTTTCTTCCGCTAAAATTAACACAGAGAGCAATAGCTGCAGGCGAATATAAATAATTTACTGGCGATTTCATACAGAATCATATATTAGTGACATTTATATTAGTTAAGCTAAGCTATTAATTCTTCATTTAATTGATTGCTAGGAAATATTTTAATAAATGCATGTTTTACAATGCACAATACCTCCCCGTTTGGTTATAATTGGTAACGAATAACAACATTTACGCAGTTTGAGGTAAAACACACAACTTTTTATATTGCAGTCAGTCTGTCATCCTGTCAGCATTAGCAGCGGAGCTACTGCTAACAACATCCGCTCAAATAATCACCTGCTAATAATAAATAGTCGAGCTTCCTGTCCTGGAGTGCGGTCCTTCCCTTTGACAGATGTCTCTCCCTCTGCAATCGCCTGCTCGTTGAACCCAACATACAAACACATCAAAGTATGCAGTGAAAACCGACTGAGCACACTATACTGTTTCAAATGAACGCGGACATGTTGTTATCCCTTGACGCACTTCCGAGCGTCTGACCAATCAGAGAGCTGCGTTCTGGAAGTACGCGGCGCGCGCATGTTGTACTGGCGGCCTGTCGTTACGCAAGGTAAAGTGATGATAATACCATGGTTGTTTGAGATAATTACCACAAGATTAAACAAAACACCATAGTATTTTCGTGCATGTGTTCAAAAACATGATAATTCCAGGATGAATGTCCAATAAGCTTAGAACACAGTACATTTTGATGATTTTTTTAAAGGTGGCAGCATTGGAAAATCATATTTTTTATAGGACTGATATCCTATACATTCTCTTGACATTTTCACTCTTGGTGGCCAATGCTCTTGTCTTTCTATTTATAAATGAATTCAAGACAAATATTAAAAACTAGTTCTGCAACTAAATTATCCATTTATGGCAATGGTCAGATCTTTCATCATCATTATATGTATATATGGTGATCCTTAACACGCTCTGATGCTGTCTTTCGTACTTCTTTGTTGAAAGAAGTTTGTTTGCAAAAAAGTTTGTTTTCAAACAAAACTCTTTCAGCATAATAGGCTAATTAAATATTTCATAGCTATAATAGTGAAATATCTTGAATGAACTAAATAGCTTTCAAGTAGTAAGGTTCTGTTTTCTCCCCAGAGATATGATACGTTGCACTAATATAAGCAGATTTTTTTTCAGTGTTTATTATTTATTTTAAACTTTGAATGTGATTGCATTTTAATTACTCTTCTCATGTTGCCTCTTGGATGCAAGTTGTTGTATTCTTCATTTGTAAGTTGATTTGGATAAAAGCATGCTAAATTAATTAAAGTAAATGTATCTGTTACACTCCACAAATCTGCCTTCTTCATTCAAATATAAATTTTAAGTAACCATGCATACTAATAAGTGACAAAAGATTTTGGATGTTATGTCGATAGAAGAGGTTATTGTTGCTGTGATTTTGAATACAACCCATGCCATGTTTAATCTTAAATTGGTAATTTTATAATTACAAACAAATTAATTGCATATCAGTGTTAAAAGCTAGGAACAATCACACTAAAAGAGTCATTCTACCAAATGGGTGCTATTTGTGTCCACAGTGTTTGATGGGATGCACAAGGCACAAGAAATGTCCTAAAGTGTGTTTCCAAAGCTTAAAGTTATTAATTCAAATGTTCTTGTTAAAATCATGTATGGTAAAACACTATTCTTAAAGAGCAGTATAATATTTTTTAATAATTTTTCATCAGTACATAGGTCATTTTACATGTCCATGTTGACCAATTTGACATTTTCATCTACAATACCACCAAATAAGTTACGTATTTTCAAAAACTTTTATAATTTTTTAAGATTATATCTGTGTTCCTACATGCATAAGATGTAATTATTCCAATTTTTTCTTTTTTTTTTTTTACAAATATTTTATGATTTGTATGTGTCCCTCAGTTTGATTTACCACCCCGTCACACTAAATTATTTTATCTATAATTAATGTACAATTGCTTTAAATTA
This sequence comes from Enteromius radiatus, assembly GCA_032357445.1. Lineage (NCBI taxonomy): Eukaryota > Metazoa > Chordata > Actinopteri > Cypriniformes > Cyprinidae > Enteromius > Enteromius radiatus. The sequence continues at coordinate 16,633,517 of JAUCMS010000022.1, read as the reverse complement.
TATCACAAAGAGGAAGTGACATCATTTGAGCCTTGCAGCCACCAAGGACAAAAGCAGGCAAGTTTTGACATTCTTTTATGTTGTTTATTTGTTGTTTTTATGTTAGACAGGGTGTGTCAAGCTTAAACCAACGCAAAGTAGACAAGGAAAACTGTTTTTTATTTAAAAAATTTCATTATTAATGCAAAAATAATTAAATTTCATGTTGAATGCATGTATGCTAGGTGAAGAACTTGACCACATGGCAGATCTGCAGCCATTTTGGGATTAAATATACCACCCTGTCACATACCACCCCGTCACACGTTTTATTGTGATGGGGTTGGTAATGGACGTGGTAGAGTGGTTCTGCTTCCAGTGAATGTGAGAATGTGTATAACTAATTATTCAAATATAAGCTATTCAATTTTTTTATCAGTATATCTTAACCCTGTTTAGTTTATTCACTCAATCACTCCCACACATAAACACACACGTTTACTTAGCTATCTAAATGGGGACTCTCCATATTTTACTATTAGTAAAACATCAAACTCTATCCTACTCTAATGGCATACATATTGTCCGTAACAAGGTGGTAAAACAAAGGCGACCTTGCCTGAAAAAAAAAAGGATAATATTAATAAGGTGTTTGTGCCTGAGGTGGGCAAATATGTTTTTTAGAGGGTTAACATACCTTTAATGTTGTATAGGTTTTGTTAAAAAAGGTTTATTTTTTGTGAAAATATTAAAGATTGCAAAGTGCAAATGGCACGCGTTTCGTAGAATGACCCAAAACCTGAAGCCACAGATTATTAATAACACTTTTCTGTTAGCTTTCTCAGGCTGCAGACCACATGTTGAATTTGAGTTCTCTAAATGGAAGTGATATACGAATGGAAAATCAATTTTAGAAACATTGCTTGGCATTTGATGAAAGCATGATATTGTATTATGCATTCTGTATAAGTTACTCAGATTTATATAGGCTATGTATATTTGTTTTGCAATCAACAGCGGAATATATTCTGTTCAAGTGAAGCCACTATGTAGAGGTTCTGAGGGGGTAGTGAATTTCAGACATTTTATTTTCTATAAACTCTGACACAATAGAGATGGATGTGCTGGGATCAATTTGAATTCAATAGAGTCAGAATAGGAGTTGCATGCTTCCTCTGTAGATTCTTAATGTGTGCTAGATAGTGTGCGACTGGATGAATGTGTCTCCAGTGTTGTCACCTCACTCGATTATTTTTTAATAAAACTCCTCCTCCTCAAACATATGGCAAGCGTCACCTCAGGACTGATTTTCAGTCCTTCAGATTGTTTCTGTGTATGACTAACCCCAAGTCTTTCCACTGCATGCACTGCTAAACTTTAGCTACTTTAGCTAGATTGGCAATATCAAATGAGGAACTACACAATATGACAGAGTTCTGTAGAGAAAAAATATTTCACCAATGATTGAAAGCTGCCATATCCATATCTGAGTCAAGAGCAGATGCAATACACAGGCAACCAGTAAGGAAGGAACAGCATGATGTTCATACGTGTGAGATGACACCCGGAAAACAGTTTGACTTTCTTGTCAGTGTGTGCAAAGATGAAACTATTAGTCATCGGAAAACCCAGAGGCTTGAAATATTCTATGCCAATTAACATTTATTATTGAGTCGTATCTGAATGTTTTTGTGTACAGACTTGTAGAATTCAGATAGATAGAGAGAACAAAAGAGAGAAACATATTGATGGAACAAAAGACAGACAGATAGATAGATAGATAGATAGATAGATAGATAGATAGATAGAACAAAAGAGAGACAGATAGATAGACAGACAGACAGACAGAAAGGAAAGGAAGATAGATAGATAGATAAATAAAACAAAAGAGAGACAGATAGATAGATAGAACAAAAAATAGATAGATAAATAGAACAAAAGAGAGACAGATAGATAGATAGAACAAAAGAGAGATAGATAGATAGATAGATAGATAGAACAGAACAATAGATAGATAGATAGAACAAAAGAGAGACAGATAGATAGATAGACAGACAGACAGAAAGGAAGATAGATAGATAGATAGATAAATAGAACAAAAGAGAGACAGATAGATAGATTGAACAGAACAATAGATAGATAGATAGAACAAAAGAGAGACAGGTAGATAGATAGAACAAAAGAGAGAGAGAGAGAGAGATAGACAGACAGACAGATAGATAGATAGATAGATAGATAGATAGATAGATAGATAGATAGAACAAAAGAGAGAGAGAACAAAAGATAGATAGATAGATAGATAGATAGAACAAAAGAGAGACCAACAGATAGATAGATAGATAGATAGATAGATAGAACAAAAGAGAGACAGATAGATAGATAGATAGATAGATAGATAGATAGATAGATAGATAGATAGATAGATAGATAGATAGATA
>JAUCMS010000022.1:16607008-16630030 GCA_032357445.1 Enteromius radiatus | reverse complement strand
GATAGATAGATAGATAGATAGATAGATAGATAGATAGATAGATAGATAGATAGATAGATAGATAGATAGATAGGTGTTAATGTTTTATAAATATTTTATAAATGCATTTTATAATCATTCAGATTTAAATGGATGAACCACGGTAAATAAAAAAGTGTAATGTGATTGGCCGTGTGGAGCGCTGGTCTCAGGAGCATGACGCTGTAGTCCTTTGCTTTCATTACAGATCTAATCATGCTCTGATAGCATTATTGAAGCTAATGTCCGCTGTGTGGCCAGATATACAGATGTATTTACTGCATTCATTTGGATGCACTTAAGGGTTTGTCTAACTGATCTGTCACTGCTGTTTGGACCGCAGTATAAAGACAACAATGGAAGTCGATATTGGCACATTGACAGATTACAGCTGACTCTTCCTCTACGGATATCAAACCAAAACATTACAAACCTAACATTAACATATGGATTTAATTAAAATGTCTTCAAACATTTTCCATTTGTTAGGCATCCCTAAAGACATATTATTATTGCCTTTTGACACTTTATTGACAGGTACTTTGAGAAAGTGGACAGGAAACAATTAGGACAGGAGAGAAAGAGGTCAGGAAATCACATGAGACTTAAACTTGCATTTTAATGGTGTGTCACTATTGCTGATTTTGTTTTATGTAAACAACCTCCTAACACTATATATTACACTTCGCAGTCTAATTCATCCAGCCAAAGACAATCTCACGCTTAGATCTTATCTTGATGTAAGGCTGCTACAGTGAATACAGAGTAAAGACGGAAATTTCATTTGTAAACATGATTTATTGGCATTGCTTCTGCAATCTATATCCCCTCATTAATCACTTCATCCGCCAGGAGACCCTAGAAAACAGTGATCCAGATCAAATAAAGCTGTTAAGGTCAGAGGGCGAGAGGTCACTGTTACCGCAGATAAATGTGAAAACTAAAAGGCTCACCCTACCTTGGTTTAAACATTGAGGACAGTCCTAATGTGAGGCCAACAGCAAGCTAACATAATATTCATGATTATGAGAATAAATGACGACCAGCCAAACTAAATTGAGTGTTCAGGACGACCGTCTCTAGGGTCTCGGTGGACACTTATGCATGTAAACATTTCCTGTGTTTATGCTTTAAAAGAGTCTGGTTTATGTCACTAGCGGCTCTCAACAACTGACTGCGTTTGTTCATTATTTTGGCAGTGATGTATTTAATGCAGAGAGTGATCCTGTTAGCAAAGGGATTAAATTGAGGTTAAGATGAGGGTAAACCACAGTAACCCATAGAGAAATCCTTACTGATATGTTTAAAATCTATCTATCTATCATCATTCTCATTCAATCATTTCCCAAAGATCCTTTATATAAACAGTTCTTATAAGAACCATTTTTTTCTTTTAATTTGTGAAGAACTATCTAGTGCAGATGTGAAGATAATTGTAATTATCTATAGAAACTTAGAATTTTGTTGTAAAGAACTTTTCATGAAATGGAAAGCCAAGGTTCCATTGATGTTAAAGGTTCTTCATGGACCACTCCTGGCAATAAAGAATCTTAATTTTAAGAGTCTTCTTTAAAAGTGACTTGACAGTGTTAAACCTACCAATAAATATTTTGCAGAATTCTATAATATTCCCTTTTAAGATCAGTTACAAATTTGAATACAAATTCCAACAGGAATTCTGTTCACATGCCTTTTTGCATTTCCTTGGTGTTTTTTTGACTCGTGATGTCATGCTGGTTTTTTTTTTTCTTCTTCATTGTTTCAGCTCGATCTCTTCTTTGACCAAAAAGTGCATCCATGCAAACAAATGTCCAAAGAATGAATCACCAGGAATGACAGAAAACATTCTGAGCAATCACAAACTTAATTTCACCAGTGTGTGTGTGTGTGTGTGAAGTGTGCCTGCCGACCAATGACGAACACATCCATCCCAATGGGACTTTCTTCGTGACGTATTAACGCAAATCAAATCTGATTGTCTTCCTGTCTGATGGAAAGTATTCAGACATATAAAACGAGGCGAGGGGTGAGACTATCCAAAGAGACACAAGACCGCGCAAAGGAACTTTAAAAAGCACCTGGTGACTTTGGGAGGTTTGACTGGAGGTATTTCAGGACCACGATCAGCGCGCGGATCACATCTCTATTGCACATGTAAGTTCTTTTGATTGTGTTTACTCAGTTGAACATTTAGCTACTACAGTCACTTTTTATTTTACCTGCATGTTGCATTCATTTAGACTAGTTTTTTGTTTTTTTACATTAACAACATATAGCGTAGTCTACTTACATTGCACGTCATTTAGCCTACATTAGTTGATGTTCACAATGAAACAATATTCATTATTTTATACGTTGCTTATGTTTTTACAATAAAACACCACAGCCTTGTAACTAAACTATTTGCTTTAATCAAAGCAAGTCTAAAGAATCCTTTTATACAAACAGCGAGAACAGATATTTTTAACCTAATTTTGCACGTACTCAAATGTCTTCAACACGGTATTTATGTTTTAAAATGCAATTGCATTTGGTGTTTATTCATTGTATAACATCGTTTATTCATATCTGTAACGTTACAGGTGTAAAGCAATGCTCGTGAGGAACGGCTCTCAGCTTTTGCTCTTCATAACTCTCTCCTGTATTTTATATGCCCGGACCTTAAGTTTACCCTTCGCCTCCATGAGGTAGGAATTCAGCTCCATTAAACCACATGAATAAAACTTAATTCCTAACTATTCTATGACGTTTTAAAGCATTTTCTCTATCGGAATATCCGCGCGCTTTGTTCGCGCCATTAGATCGGTGCGCGGGCACAGGTTAAACGCCTCAAAACAAAAAGTAAATAAAAACAAGAAAAAAAAAAACATAAAGAAAGGTTATTTAGTTGTCTCATTAGGTATTTAAGAAAAGTACAATATTGCCACCCTGTATCGTATATCCCCATATAGATATTGTTTATTATACATATTTTTTCTATTCAAAATGTAATAGATACATATGCAGTGAAGGAATGTTTTAATGACCTCCAAATGTTTAATCGTTGGTTTGCTCTTAAATGAACAAGCAACGTTTACCATGGTAATTGTTTTATACTTAATAAATAGAATCCCAATTAACTGATATGAGATCGTAACACAGCATAAGAAACTTTTAACTATTTATGTTGTTGATGGAAACTATGGTTGCCATTGTAGGTACCTCTATTTGTGTGAAAGAGATAGATTGTAGATATTGTAGACTTATATAATTAAACCAATCAGCGTTAGAAGAAATCAAATTAATTATAAGAGCAACTGAAGTATACCGTGTCACACTGAATTAGAATAAATTGGAATAACTGATTTGGAGTAAAGTTACTTATCACTGTTAATTCTGTGTCTGTGTGCAGAGATACAAGACACGCAGACGGGCTCTTCACAAGCGGATACAGTAAACTTCTAGGACAGTTATCTGCCAGACGGTACCTGGAGTCATTGATCGGAAAGCGGGTCAGGTAGGCTACATGGATCTTTTTTACGCAGATGCATTCTGGCAATGATCCATAGCCCTTCTGAAACCAGTTTAAGGTGGTTTAATGGTCTTCACTGTTCACCCAAGTGGTGTTCAGCTGGTTTAACTGGTCTCCAAACACCCTTTTAACCATTAGTTAAACCAGAAAACCATGTCAGACTAGTTTAAGATCAAAGCTTCAAATTAAATTTGTTTTAACTGGATTTATGTTTAGGTAATCATTTAATAAAATGACAGACTTTAGATGCAAAGGAAGTTTTTGTCTCCTTTAAGTGGCATAATATTGCATCTTTATATTACTGGATTGCAGTAAATAAAGAAAGTCTAGAATTCTGAACATTATTTCTGCAATGGTTTACGTATTCTCAAAATGGCCAAATGATAAACTTATAACCCTATAATGACTTGCTAAATGAGTAAAAGTAAATGTGAAATGTTTAGTGGGTGATCTCAAGTATCATAATGAAATGGAAGTTTGAATTATCAGTGAATATTGTGCCTTTTTTCATTGTGCAGCCCTTGCATCTAAAATTATATTGAAAGAAATCCAAAACATAAATCCAATTACACTGAGTTCAATTGATCTGTTCCCAAGTAGATAACCATTACAAGCTCTGCGAAATGCCTGAATGTAAAGCATAAATGCATGTCTGACCTATTTCTTTTTGTGATTCTAGTGATGATTTGATGGAAGACCAGGCACCGATGAAGCGTCATTCAGACGCAATATTCACAGACAACTACAGCCGTTTTCGCAAGCAGATGGCAGTGAAGAAATATCTCAACTCCGTTCTCACAGGAAAGAGAAGGTATAAAGCCCCAGCACATTGTACCTTTATAGGTTTTGACAAATCGTTTACGTGAAGATCTGGAAATACTCAGATGTAACAAAGATGTTAAACATATTTACTGATCTCTTCAGTCAAGAAGACCCGCCCAGCATGCAGGAGGAGTCGACTGGAGGGGAGACCACGTACAGGGAGAGCTACGATGATGTCACCATAGACCGACTTCTGAATCATATACCATTGGTAGGTTAGATGGAGACATGCATAAGGCTTTATACTAATAAAAGTGCTTGCAACCTGGTAAATAAAGCTCTTGTTAATCAATGTTGATCTTTTCTCTTCTAGCCCCTCTGAGGTCGGTTTGGTTTGAAGGCAAGAAATCTACTCTCCGAGACCATCATAGGTTTTCCATTACACAGTCTAGTATAGGACATCAGCATACTACTAAAACAACGTGTTGAAAAAGAAAAATGTGGTTACCTATGGCGTAAATGTTTGCACTGTACATAGAAAATAAACTTGGATGAGAGATGTCAGCTTGAAGGTGTACATAGTGTGCTTTGGCCTTGAAAACCGGTTTGCTTTGACATGTTTCCTGTAAATTGTAGATCAATAAATGCATTGAAACAAGCCCCGGACTGGTACAATAAGAGAATTTTCGGACCTGAAGACTGCTGATTGGATCTTGAGTGATGATGTAACACTATTTACGTGCATTTTATAAATGGATTATTTTGTAAGAATATTTATGTTGCTTCTGTCTGAAATTCTAATTCTGAAGGGATGGGTATTCGGGAGGGTCGGGGCATTGGAAATCTTTATTTTTGCCATTCGAAGTAAAATAAAAAGTTGAAGAGCCATGAAATTCTTGACTGCGCTCGATTTCAGTGTCGCAAAACTCTAGTTTCTGCCTGTTTCCTTTGTTTCCCTCAGTGACGGCCGTTCGGAGCAATATGCCATTATTTTGAGTAATGTTCAAACTGTCTCAATTATGTTGCTTTGACTTATGACTGCCGCTTGTTTTCGTTCCATGAAAATGCACATAAATTGGACTGCACAGGTGCGGAGAAAGACACAAATGCATCATTAAAGATTGCACGGCACTCATTTCTTAGAAAAATATGGTAAATATAATGTCCAGCAGTTGGTGTAATGATACACAACTGATGATGCAGTTATGATGCAATATGAAGGGTCTGTCTGCACTCTATGACCGTATATTAAAATGACGCCATCAAATCAAACAGCATAAGGTGTGTGATTGACGTCACTCATTCCTGTAATTCCAGTTGAAGGTCTTATTTCGTAAACATTAATGCCTTATTTTGAGAACTTCTGAAGGAAACGGTCATTAGTATTAGCCGGCCTGTGACTAAGCATGTCTACAGCGCGTTGAAGGCAGCTCTGGAAATTTGAATCATAAATGTCAAGAGGATATGGAATGCCAGAGAAAGCGTTATATAAGACGGCATGCACTAAGATGGGACTCTGGGTGCCAAAATTAGGCTTGTCTGTCAAGTTACATTTATTTTGAGTCTTCCTTTGGCCTGGAAAAATAGTTTGTTTTGTACCAATTAAATTATAACTGATATAAATATCTTGAAGAGACGGCTGAGCGGTCAAGGCTTGAAAATAAGAATGGTCCGGTGCCAGTCTGGAATCAGTCAGTAATGTTGTGTCACTAGATATTATGTTTGTTATCGCATGCATGATAAACTGCAAGCTAGCTTTTATTAATGTTGTATTATAGTATAAAACTATGTTATTATTACAAAAAACCTTTTTACAAAAAGATATATATATATATATTTAAATAATTCATCATAAAAAGATGAGGAGTTGTTAAAAACGTAACTTATTTCATAAAAATAAAAATAATTATTTTAATATTTTTAGACATTATTTTGTGTTCAGCACAATTATAAATAATAATTATTTAAGATATATATATATGTTTAGAAATATATTTAATATTAAATTATTATAAAATTTAAATAAATGGCTTGTTGCAAAAAAAATGCCTTTTCCAAAAAACAACTAAATAATTTAAAAAATAACGTATGTAAATTATGTTTGGTTGCAAAGTGTAATTTTAAAAGAAAAATAATGATTTATTTTAAGAAATATATATTTTAAATGATTCATTATAAATATCTTTAAAAAGATTGGTTGTAAGAAATCAATTTTAATTAAACAAAAATATTTTGTTTGATAATGATATAAAACATAATTTTAATTTTTTTTTAATCAATTCATTCATTCATTCATTGTAAGAACAGTGAAAATGTTCTACTGACTGTAGTTCATAGAGCTTGCCCGGGAGATGAATAGGATGTTTCAAGAATATAGGTTACGGTCAGTGAGTGTCTGTTCTTTTGATTGGTTTGGCTGGTTGTTAGTGTTGAAGTGCTCTACTTGGCTAAGGTAACTAAAGAGGCTGTCGTGTGTTTTCTGTGGTTGTGCTTCTTTTAATGCACGTGTCATTTCAGCCGGTCGTTTGTAATTGTTGTGGCAGCTGCACATCCCATCTTCCTGGAAATGCTAGAAATCAAGCTGAATGGAACAATAACAAACAATCAGAGAAAATATCCACTGGATATTTTTGTGTGGTCTTAATTTGTCACGTTGGATTTATATCATTACAGCACTAAGTAGGAGGAGATGCAAAAACAGAGATGACTAATCGAAAATCACTCATGCACCAAAACTTGTTTGCATAATGTGGCATGTATATATATAGCGCTAACAATAAGTCTTCATTTATCCATGTTCATAATTACATTATTTTAAGAAACATGACTTTCTAAGTCTGACATAAGCAATAATCATCAGAAAAATGTTTATGTTATTTATTTATTTATACTTTTTATTTTATTTAGACAAAATGCATAAAATGTCTTGTATAACGTGCAATCACTCATTTATGGCTCATATTGCAGAATATGGATCTTCTATTCAAGATAGAAAAAACATTTATTCAGAGGCCCAAACTGAGCCAAAATATGAAATTTGGTGCAGATGCTGCTTTTTTATGACTAAAAGTAAAGATACAATTCTGAAATGCTCTCATTCTACGTCTCTTGATTTCTCAAAAGCTTGATCATATTTAGATTTTATATATATATGTATGGATAATTAAATAAACCTAAGTTTCTTCAGTCCAGTAAAAGGTTATCTTGAAAAGTTATTCTTTCATTTTGAGAATAAGGTAAACAAAAAAAACCTAATAGTTATCACCTTACTTACTTAGTTTTTGTATTACACGTTTTATAAAATATTAAGTTTATTTAATGAAATATGCGCTACTTTGCATGCATTTCTAGAACAAACATCTAAACACTGGATGAAGCCAGTTTCAAAATTCTTATTTAATATCATTGACATATTAGAGTCATAAGTTCTTACAGAGGGAATTTTGGATATCTCATCTTGTCACTCCTAATTCAGAAAATACTTCATTTTGACAGTTTTTGAGGGGAATAAAATGTTGTGTTTTCTCAAGCAAGTTATATATATATATATATATATATATATATATATGAACCATAAAACCTTCAGGATATAGACAGGGACAAAAATGTAAGGTTTGGTGTGAGTAAGTACTACTAAGTGGAAATATATGGCTCAGTGCAGGAGAAAAATATGAATTGTAATTGAAATCTATTGATACAAATAGACAAAGTGCTACAAAAGAAATACTTAACCGTGTCTTTTGGATGTTTTCTTTCCACTAGTCTAAAAAAATACTTTATGAAAACCAAAAAACCCATAATCTCAAATTTGACAGGTGCATAAAAAAACAGGGTTTTTGTCTGCAGTGTCTCCCCTTAAAATCAATAAAGATTTCACAGCAAAAAGACACGTGAATAATATGCTAAAGGGGGACTTTTGGACAATTAGGTCTTTAATTGAACTATCAACTGACAGCAGAAGGCATATAGTAGATTGTGTGCAACAGGGCCTCATGCATCAAATATAACACAGCAGGGTTAATTCGGCTAAATACCATGATCAGACTCATTGACAAATATGTACACTTTTTGGGGTCTTTTCTCGATTTGATTCCATAGATCAGCAGGTACGATGGAAAGATTGAGTCTCTGGAGACCAGGCTTAATCTTCAGCTATTGAATTGTTGTGGTGCAAATCAGATGCTATGTGATTTGTCCGGGGCCGTGTGGAGAGGAGCAGCTCATTAGCTCTCATTACCGGATGGCTAAATGGGCCTGCTGACCACAGCAGGTAAAAATAGATGGATAGACTCTACACTGACCAGCTCTGCTCTGATAATGGGTGCATTACCACTTAAAGTGATTCAACATAGAAATGGCTGGCCAGGAACCACTTGTTTTGAGCATTAGTGAGCGAGTGTGTTTTTGCGTTGCACTCTTGCCGCATGCCTTTTCGCTTCTGTACATTTGTAGTCAGTTTTGGTGCTCTGAGAATTCAAAGAATACAGTGGCATTCTTAATAAATCAATATAGCGATAAAAATATATATGTGACATTTTATTGAGACCATGTGACCTCTTAAGTTGCTGCATGGGGTGTATTTGTAGCAATAGCCAAAAATATGGGTATATGTATGGGTCAAATTTTCTTTTATGCCACAAATCATTAGGATATGAAGTAGAGAGCATGTTCCATGAAGATATTTAGCAAATTTCCTACAGTAAATATATTAAAACTTAATTTTTGATTAGTAATAAGCATTGCTAATGACTTAATTTGGACAATTTTAAGAGCAGTTTTCTCAATATTTAGATTTTTGTGCACCCTTCAGATCTATTTACATGTATAATTTATAAATTTCACAAAATTGACCCTTATGACTGGTTTTGTATGTATATATAAAATAAAACGCTATTCCTCATTTCTTTTTTAAGGTTGAAAAAGAGCGTGATTTGTGTTACTCCTCCATTTTTATGAGAACAGAGCACTGTATCCTTAGGAAAAACAGAGAGGTTTAATCGTTTAAAACCAAATCTTCACAGATTTACCAGCCAATAAATTAATCCCTACACATTCTGCGCATCATTTTATGCTAATACACACATGCTATGGGGGAGGACATTTATGCTAGTGGATCACAACAATGAAGGACAATCAGCATTTAATATGCAAATGACTCATCTGTCCTGAACGCTTGTAACGTCTCTGGTGAACGTGACTGAGCGCGAGAAGCAGAGGGGGTCGGATGTCTTGGGGCCGGTGGCAGTGCTGGTTGAAGACCATCGCAGTGACAGGAGTCGACCTTTAGACCCCTGATGTACGGTCACGTGACAGATGCCAGTCATTCATAATAAACGTCACACGTGGCCCTTGTTTCACAGGGAATGGCTTGAATGGGACACATGTCTGTTTAAGAAACCTGAAAGGGCAGAAGAGATCTTGAAGACATGTAAAAAAGTGGCCACCTGCAAGTGTTACCCTTAGCGAACGTTTTGATAATAACGTAGTTTCGGGAGGAACGCTGGACGAATTAGCCGCACCTGGCCTGCATTAGCTAATCAATCTCCTCATTCCAAACTTCCAATCAAATTCTTCCAAAGCACTATAAATATCCGCTTCCCGCTTCCTTCCGCATCTCGCTTTTGCAAAAGCCCCCCTTTCCCCGCCTACCTCCCTTCGCATTTTGCGCTTTCCTCAGGGGGGGACAGCCGAAGATCGACCCGGTCTCCTAACCCTTACCCTCGCTAGTGTTCTAAGCGCTAGGGTTCGGAACCTGCCGTTTCCCCGGCTCGCTCCCAGGACAGCACGCCAAACCTGCTTTACTTACTTACGAGGAAGCGCGAACTCGTGAAATGAGCTATTTCTACCCCAATATATGCCAAGAAAATTAATTTTCTTGACTTAAATTAATGTATTTAAGTTGATTGTAAAGTTATGATATGTTTTACTTTTTTTTTTAATTATGTGCACATAAAAATTGGTATGGAAACTTTTTGCTTATTCAAATTGCTAATTACAATTCATCATGTCAAATATGAATAAACATGAAATTTTAAAATAGAAAAACAAATGATATACTGTATGTATATATTGTATATATATATATATAAATCACTGAAAAAAGGGGTGTTATTAGGTGATGACAGCATGTTTAATAAATTGTTAAACTTATTAATAATCAGAATAAACATTTTTCTTTTTAGTAATATTGTCCATTTAAAACTGTAGGTTGCAAATACATTTATATGGAGTGTTTGATCAAAATAACCTGGTTTATACTGTATATTTATCAATAAATCAAATTTGTTTCAATGTCATGCATTTTGCTTGAATACTGAATACTGCTTGTACTGAATACTGAATACTTCTTCTTCAACTAGCAATATTTTTTTTCCAGAGTGTGGTAAATTAGCCTAACAGTACAAAACATGAATATAGAATGTTCAATCACAAGTGTGCATTTATCAGCATTTCGTGAGTCAGAACTATCTGTTTTATAAGACAGATTTCATAATAGTGTACTTCTTTAGTGCCAATAACCTATTTCCAGTGAACTCACATGCCCTTAACTCAAATAAACCCCTTAAACCCAGATGTGACTAAAATAATGTTAAAAAATCACCCACACGTACACTCAGAGTGGTTTGCATCTAGTCTGAAAGGTTAATCACAGCAGATAGCGTCCAAAAGAAAAATTAGATTTGTATTCCCAAGCAGAATGACTCATAATAAGTGATATGTTTTGTGTTTGTGTGTGTTTGTGTGTTTCAGTGTAAACACCTGTTTTGTTCTCTGTATCCTCGGCTGATTTGGACCGTGGTTTAATAAATCAAATGGAAATACAATAATATACGGGTGCAGAGCTTTTCTCGTCCAGAAAGGTCAGCTCTGAGATTAATTATACTGAAGAAGACCTTAACGATGGAATATTTCGCAGCGACACAACCCTGCATTTATGATCCCCAAAATTCACTCCAAATCTGTCCTTTTACTATTGCACTTTTGTCTTCCAGCATGCAGTAGGAAATATTATTTACAGATAAATATAATAAATGTAATTAGTGCTGTCGAATTATTATTATCGCTGTTAATTTATGTTAATTAATTATGTATACTGTATGTGTGTGTATTTATATATAATAAATAAACAATATATATATATATATATATATATATATATATTTAAGTAATTTTGCTATAGCATGAAACACAAATTAAGTTAAATATTCTCTTTTGAGTAGCCAAACAGTGCAAAGATTTTTTAATATTTAACAGTTAAAACATTTAAAACCGAAAGAAATTGATACTGGATAAAGATAACAAATTTGATCAAATTTGACCAAAATTTCTCGGTGTGGATACAAAACAAGTAAATGACTTCAAAACAACTTCCTTCAATGTCTGACTTGTATAATAATTACAACCCGAATTCTGGAAATATCTGGGACGTCTTTTAAATTGAAATAAAATAAAAACCAAAATAATTTCAAATCACATGAGCTAATATTTTTTTTCCCAACAGAACATAGATAAGACAAATCGAGAACTTTTACAAATACACAAAAGCACAAAATGAGCTCAATTTAAAATAGTTGGGACGGTCTAACATAGTGTATCATCTCCTCTTTTCAAAACAGTTTGAAGACATCTAGACATTTTCCATTCTTGCCTGATGTAGGTTTCCAGCTGCTGAAGAGTTTGTGGTCATTTTTGGCTTTGAAATGTTCTCTATAGGTGAAGGATCTGGACTGCAGGCAGACTGATTCAGCACCAGGAAGTCATACTGTTGTAATAGTGTGTGGTTTTGCAATGTCCTGCTGAAATACACAAGGCCGTCGTCTGGAGGGGAAAATATGTTACTCTAAAACCTTTTTATACCTTTCAGCATTCATAGTGCCTTCAAAAACATGCAAGCTGCCCATACCATATGCACTTTAGCACCTCTGTACCATCAGAGATACTGGCTTTTGGAATGCTGATAACACACCGGAAGGGCTCCCTCCTCTTTAGCCCAGAGAACATGGTGTCAGTGATTTCCAACACGGATGTCAAATATAGACTCGTCTGACCATAGAACACTTTTCCACTTGGCTCACAGGACACAAAAGCACGCCTGGACCATGTTCATATATGGCTCTCTTTTGGCCAATCAGAAATCGCTGCGATTGTTTCATAATGCCAATCTGTGACAGGCGTAAATTGTGCAGTGTGTTTCGGGTTTTACTTGCAGAGATATTTCCAGTCTGATTGGCCAAATTGTCCTTTGAGCCAGCCTTTGCTCCTGAGGGCAGTGATGGGAAATGACCGCTTGTCTCTGGGACAGTGACAGCATCATCAACTACACATTTATATTTTTAGCTTTAGAATGAAAAGACAAACAGGTCTCGTCTGGTTCTTTGTCAAGATTTACATTTGCCTTAATCATTTAGGAGATGCTTTTATCCACAGCGACATACAAATGAGGGAAAACAAGTCATTTATCATGAAGAAGCCGAAGATATTAGCAATGGCGCCATAGTGGATTTCAAGAGTAAATCAGAAAAGCATTAAAGTAAAGCCGCAGAAGATAGGAAAGGACATTTTAATAGAAAAAGTGCCTTTATTTATGGTTATGAATTAGATCAATAAATCAAACCTGTTTTAAATGCTCAAAAACTTTAATGCTTTGCTTTTGCAGCTTCTGTGAGGTTTTTTTTATTTTTATTTAACCCAATTTCATGTAAAGTTTAAACTCTAACAAAAAGTACCATATTGTAGTTTTTATTTTTATATTTTAGTGAAAGATTTAGTAATTTTGTTTTGATTTTATATTTATTTGTTTTTTAATTTAAGAATGATTAATCAAAATGAAAATCAGAAATGTTTCCTTGGCATCTAAAAAGTAATATTATTAAAAAAAAAATTAGATACATTATTTCATCACAATATTTAAAAAATTATTTTAAATTGTATTATTTTAATGATTTAACTAGAATGTTGATCAAATTATTTCAAGATTATTAATTTTAATAATCCTCACCACTATACATTTTGCAAAGGCATGCTTATTATTTTCATGGATTAAAGCAAACAAATGTCAATCCATGTTTTTATTTCAGTCATGTGGAAGGAAATCCAAAAATCAATTATACTTTTAATTCTAGGTTAATTGGTATTTTTGCTTCAAGCATGAAGTTTAATCCATACTTATTATCTTTCAATCAAACGTCGACATAATTTTAACTTGCCAAACATTTGATTCATATTTTTCTCACAGCACAATATTCAAATTTCACAGCATTCAATCACATTTTATGGTTTAAATTTGTTAAATGGATCAAATAATAAGCTGCTAGGAAGCAGCATTATTGCATTTCAAATCATGACCAGAATCATCAGGAAAGTCAAAGTCAAAGATTAGTTTTGTATTCTGTCATTGTTATAAGCCCAGACAAAAGTGGGCACCTTATTTAAATGTTCTGCAGTGAATGAGCTATTTTCTCTGGGGAGATGCTAATTCAGATTCCAGCAAGTATTTGAGGTGATTGTGTTTAGTTTTTAGCTCTGTTTTCTATCTGTGAATCACATTAGACAGTGAGTTATTGGTAAATAAAGCGTAAGTGTAAGAAAAATCCTCTCTGAGATCTTCATCTGTTGTCCTGACGTGATTTCAGAAAACCTCATTTGCATGATACTGCAAAGTACTACAAAAAATTAATCTTACAACACGCATTGATTTTTTACACTGATAATTGTAGATAAAACTGCATGGGAAGCAAAAGGGAGTCAATAGAAAAGCTCTCTGGTGCCATCTAGCCAAAAAAAACCTAAACAGCTTGAGAAGAGTGTCTGGTCTCCATTTTGTGTCTTCATCAGACCAACACTACTGATGTAAGCTGTGCCAGCTGACCAGCTTTAAAAACAAACTCAAGATCATATTCAGTGTCTTAAGTTCATGACAGAAAAATGAATGTCATGAAGAAATTCTGATGTGCCGTGACCACAATATGTCATAATGGCTATTAAACTGCCATATTTTTTTGCGGTCCTTTATGTAGCTTACACTATAATGTTCAAAAGCTTAGGGTCTGTATGAAGTGAAGGCTGTATTGAACTTATTAGAAAAAAATATAATTTCAAATAAAATGTCCTTTTGACCGTTCTATTAAATAATGTTTCCTCATTAATACAGATCAGCACAAATGTCTTCAACATTAAAATACTTGAGCAACAAATCAGCACATTAGAAAGCTTCTGAAAGACCGTGTGACGCTGGAAACTGGAGTAATGATGCTGCAAATTAGCTCTCATCATAAAAAAATAAAAAGTTTAAAAATGTGTTCAAATAGAAAACACTTAAATTCTAAAAATATTTCAGAATATTGCTGTATTATCTAATAAATGCAAACATTTGAATAATATTGTATAACCTAGCTGAATTATGCATTGGGAGTTGTATCCCACAATGCAACATCATTAACCTGACTTAACATTATGTGATAAGATTTCACACTATTCTTTGGGACTAAATGAGATATTGCAAAGTAAGACACAAACTGGACAACATTTGCTAAGTATAGCATGCAAGTTAGGTCATGTGACAGTTCTGAAGAACTTTACAAAAACAAATAAAGTTTAAAAAATATACAAAGGCTTTATTCAACCATTTAAATATGTACAATTTCTGTGACAGACAGTAACGGATTATTTCATCAATAAAACGTTCACAACTATTATAAAATCTTATAAAACAACATTTACAATACTGAAGAGGCTGTTTAACCTCCTTGGTCTCTTTTTTTGGTGCAGAGAATGATTGTAGTTTTTCACTTTGTGCGGCAGCCACAAATGTGGCCAAATTCACTTCACATTTAAGGAAGATAAAACATTCACATTTTTAAAAAGGCTTTTGAAACAATTAAGATCCTTAAAAGACAGGTTTTTTTTTAAAAAAACAAAATATATATAGTTTTCCCGTAGTGCTCAGAGACGACGCACGTTTCGTTTGCTTCGAGAAGAGCCGGCGAGGAGTTGTGTTTTTTGAGAAGTGGAGAAGCTCCGGACGGTGTTGCGGCACGGAGCGGAGCCGTGGAATGCTGACTGACACAATGTGCAAAACTCAAACCCACAGCTATTACGTGAGCAAACGGCCCGCTTCATGGCTGCGTCGTACCGTGCTGCAAAGCCACAGAGGACACATGATCGCAGAGATTCATCCTGTTTGAGCGACTGGGCAACCTAGAACAAAACAACCCCATTAGAATCAGCCACCAACCACATGCAAGTCTTGTGTGAATCAGTAAACACAGACACACTCTGGTGTTACCGGGGAGATTTCTTCTTTACCTCATGAAACTGCTGGAAGCGACTTGACTTGGATGAGTTTTGCACTCCGCCCGCCTTGCACTGCAGCTTCTTAACAGCCTTGTGAACGGGCGTAGAGGCGACGGCCTGCATGCTGGAGAACACCACCCTGCTCAAGGTGAAGTCTCGTGATAGTGAGCCCGCGGAGCGACTGGAGTCCTGCAAGCAACAAAGACAAACGCTATCAGGACTGGAAAATATCAAACTACAAAAAAAAAAAAAAAAAAAAAAAAAAAAAAAAAAAAAAAAAAAAAAAAAAAAAAAAAAAAAAAAAAACACACACACACAACACACAAGACCCATGTTCATTTGTCTATCTCCAAATAAACATTCCTTATTTTCAAGATAAGATTTTCGTAGTGTATGCAGCATTTAATTTATGACATTAGAAATCTAAACATTTTGGCTTCATTTTAAGGCCTACATTTGATAATGAATTATATTTTTTTACACACCAACAGAAACCCTGTGTACACAAATTCCTCAAATATTTCCATATTTTATATGATTCTGTACGCAACTGTTGTTCCAAACCCATATGACTAACTTTCTTCTGTGGAACATAAAAGATGGTGTTTTGTAGATTGTTCATATTCAGGAAGTTTTGCATTTGTTTGAGAACTGAAACTGGTTACAAACGTTCTTAAACATATCTTCTGTGTTCTGCACAAGAACGTCGAATGGGTTTGAAATGAAATGAGTGCAAGTCTTTAAGTCTTTTTTTTTGGGTGGATCATCCCTTTAAAGTTCCAATAAACTGCATAAAGATGAATTGCTCCAGTTCTGTTGTTCTATAATGTCTCTTACCGTTCTTTCTGCTTCTCTGCAGCGCTGAAGGGCCACCTGATCTTCACAAATGATTTTCCTCCATGTCCGGCTCACTTTTCTACAGCTGCAAGAGACCAAAAACAGTTAGTCATTCTGATTCACATCAGTGCAAGATAAATAAGTAAATATCAAAACAGAACAGGGTGTTACCTCACTAAGTCGCAATCTCCCAACAGGCCCAATATCCTGGTAAGGATATGCCTCATGTCTTTCCTCAACAGGCCGCAAAGGATGTCCACAAACTGCCGTCCCATCTTCCCACCGATCACATTATGCAGCCCGAAATTCTCAGCAACCTTATCGACGACGGTCCAGTCATAACTTCTGCTCTTTTTAAAGCCTTTAGCCAGCTCTTTGCACACCTCCTCCTGAAACTTCACCACGGGCAGACAGGACGCAGAGTGACACTCCACAGTCAAGGATTGAGAGGACACACTTTTCTCTTCACTCCTCTCCAGAGAGTCCAAGACATCCACATCCCCGTGATCAACCCGGCTGTTTTGGAGGGAAAGGTAGCCACTGTCCTCGGTTAGGCCGCTGCTGCTGATAATCACCTCGTCGTCTGATGCCACCTCTAGAGAATGACGCTTATTCTGGTAGTTTTCTTTATTGTGGGGGCCTTTGCTTCTGGTCTCCATCGGGGAGGAGACGTTGGGTGCAACGGGAGAGCATGGGGCTGTTTTTCGTGGAGAAACCCTGTGGCCCTTCACCTCACCGAGGTCTGTTTCAGCTTTCTCCATGTGGCATAAAACTGTTGAATCGTCACTGTAGCTTGGACACTTCATATTGACGCCGTTCCAGACACAGCAAACTAGAGGAAATTAGAAATGTGACATGTTAATGTTTGTACAAATTGTTGCTGAATATATTATATATCAGAAGCATTTTTCATAATAGGCCAGACTACTGTGTATACAGTATATATGACATAACTTACTGGAAATGCATTGTTTTACGTGTCTAATAACTTTCATCAATATAAAGAGTTACATAACATACATAAATACACATAATGCAAGTTAATCCACCCACTGTTTTAGCCTCAGACCAAAAAACATCACCCGGACGTATCGTTTTAAGCATTAAAACTTCAGTATTAAAACACACTAATAATGCATGTCAAAATATATACGTGTTATTCACTCATATCCGATGCATTTAAGTGCCATCCATGTGATTTACTTGCGTTTTTTATTTTGCGCGCCTAAGTGCTTGCATTCCTGACGTGGCTAACGTTAACATTACTCGTGATACACCACATGCTATCTTAAAAATAAAACTTTAAATTATGTTCTTGCCTTAAAATTGCACTTTTAGTTTCTCGGAATGCTTTCCAGAATATAAATAAGCAACAAAATGCGATAATACACCCAAATCTGAGACGATCACGTAGAGGGAAACGCAAACATGGCCGGACATCTAATATCTTTTTATTAAAAAATCCTCTTTAAATGCTCCTATTTTCCCGAAGTTACAAAACGCAACATTCTCTTACCTGTAAAATATAAAAGCACTTTTATGTATTCCTCATATGTCCTTTGAGACGTGTCCTGGTCGCTGTTGCAGTAGCAGCACAAGCATTTAAGCGGTAACACAATGGTTAGTGAGTTTGGGAGAAAAAGCGCCACTTGCAAATGCATTTGAAATTTGGCGACCAAAGCTTCTAGCCAATCAGAGCGCAGGAGAATACCTTTAAACGACCGGCAGCCAATGAAACCGCTGGGCGGATCTCGAGTGATGTCAAGACGCACATACAACCAAGACGTCACGGTGCATAAAAAGCGCCACCCAATCAAAGGCGCGCTTCGGAAAAAAGCGCCTTTTTGAAAAAAAAGTCAATAAAAATGGACTTTAGAAGTGTCTTGTTGTGGGTTTATCCAAGATTATATAATAAAGTTTTAAAAGCGCTCATTTAAAAAACAGGATATATTAGAGAATCCTGAGTATGCGATTTTCAGGTCTGTAAAAGTAATGAACATTTATTTATTTGGATATTTGTGCTATATTCACCTCCACATATTAATATTTTATGAGCTAGAATTTGATCTTTTTTTTATTTTAAATGCTACAAAACTATTTTTACAAATCTTAAACAGTTAGAAGTCAAACTGGCCGAAAACAAAAACAAAGAGCCCACCGAAAGCATTTCACACCACTGTGCAAAAGTTCAAAAGAAAGCATAGGGTGTTTGTGAAACTCTGCAGAGGGACAGTGAGATACACTACGCTCTTTTTACCTAGACTAAACGACAATTCAGTCTCACACCACAAAGCCAAACTTTTACACATTTCTTTATTGCGAGCAAATAACTACTGATTCTGATCATCGTCTTCAAGAAGGTCCATAAGCGATTCCTGTTCAGAAAACTGTTGCAAAAACACAATCATCTCTTCAAGCAGTTCCTCTCCTTGTAAAAATCCATGCACGTCATGAACAGTTTTTCCAATCCTGTGATCTGTGATCCGGTCCTGAGAGAAGTTATAAGTCCTGATTTTCTCTGATCTGCCTTTGGTGCCAATCTATTACAAGACAAGTAAAATGCAGTTTATATTTACTAAATAATATCAGCAAAAACAATTATATGAATTGGAAGGCTCGAACTTACTCGCGTTTTTACAAATACTGGTTGTTGGACTAGCTGCAAAAGTGGTATAAGAACCTGCACCAAGATATGCCACTACAGAACTGTTGTTCACAACCCGTTTTAATTAACCCAACACGTTTCCGTCAGCTAAAATTGACATTTAAAGAAACTAAATGTAGGACAGAATTTTAGTGGATCATAAAATTATTTTGCTAAAAGACTATAAAGACACTTTAGTTTATTTACTTTCCTGTGATTGATGCATCACTGCATGTTATTAAAAACTGCGCACTAAAGAATTCTTCACAGTAAAGTTAATAGGGTCAATATTGATTTCATGCTAAATTAATTTATTTTAAAAAAGCAATTCAATTAATATACCTGTAGTTTTCGAGCCTGATATCTCTTACTAGTCTCCTCCTCCAGCCGGGAGCTGTAGAGTTTGGCTCGCAGTAATGTCATGGCTGTCTCTTTGTTCTTGATCTGGGAGCGTTCCTGCTGACATTCAGCCACTGTGCCTGAAATTACAACAAAACAGAGATGTCTCACTCCCAGTAACCTGAAGGACATCAGAAATGACTAGAAAAAAAAATTAGAAAAAAATTGTTTTAAAAATAACAGACACAACCATATTAAAAATTAAAGAGGTATTTATACTATTAAATATCCATTAAATTAGTCACTCTGGAGACCTACGGACCTGTGGGGAGATGGACGATCCTCACAGCACTGTCGGTGGTGTTCACATGCTGTCCTCCTGCACCACTGGCTCTCTTCGTCTCGATCCTCAGATCTTTAGGGTTGATGGTAAATGAGATCTGTGTGGTTAAAGAGAAAGTGCAATACACATCACACCTGAATACTAATTTTCTAATTCATTCCTGATTGTATTAAGCTAGCATTCATTTCTGAACCTCTAATAGAGTTGTAGTTTTGCGTACCTCGGTGGGCTGGGGAAGTATGGCTACCGTCATGGTGCTGGTGTGTATGCGACCTTTACTCTCTGTTTTCGGGACTCTCTGGACACGATGGACTCCAGCTTCAAACTTTAACTTTTTATAGCTAAGTGGACCACTGATACTGGCTGCTGCGCGTCTGATGCCCCCTAAACACACCACAAACACCACTGGAAATGAGACACAAGCAATGCAATCCCTGACACAAATGCACCCAAACAGATATTATTATTAAGCATTTACAGAGAATAGGAATAGACCAATTTATCGACCTAGTTCACTTGATGTGACCTCCAGTTGGTCGAAGCCCCAGCCATGGAAAGCAGCGAAGTTTTGATACATATCAAAGATCTCCGCGGTAAAGAGCATGGCTTCCTGACCTCCGACTCCAGCGGTGACCTCTAGGACCAGGTCACTCATGTCTGATTCCTCCTCTGGGATCAGAAGAGATAAAATCTGAAACACAGAACACAGCTTTGAGTGGCTATTTACATAATAATAGTTTTTACAACATTTAATCTAATATATTATATTAATGTGTATAATAAATAATAATAATACATTAATAATAACTATATATATATATATATATATATATAGTTTTATTTATACATACACACACATGTGTTTATATATTAATTTCTAGTACATGTACTTGATATTTATTCTACTTGATAATTTATCCTATATTACACTAACAACAGAATTTAATGTATGTAATTGTTTATATTACACATGTTAATATTAATAATTAATAATCGAAATCATAAAAAGGAAAAATAGTATTACATGTATAATGATAATGTGATAATGATCATGTGTAATAAAATAATAATTCTAAAACAATACTACATCCATACATGAAAATATGCTTAATTTTCTCAAAATAAATAAATAAACAATTTTGGAATAAAGGTGTAACATGGAAAAGCCATAAAATCCGTAAATGTGTTATTGGTCTTATTCCTTGACATACCATTTCTGTATGACAATCAATAAGGGTAATTTATTTAATAAAGCTGACTGAAATGTTAACGAGAGCATTTCACACCTCACCTTTTGTTTGAGATCTTGAATGGCTGCTAGACAGGCTTCCTTCTCTGACTCTGCAAGCTCATGTAATTCTGGGTCATTATCTGAAACGAGATACAAATGCAAATGAAATGCCACCCTAGAATGCTTTCCACTTCCAGCACACCTTTACCAGCCAATTACCTTTCAACAAGTCCTGCGTGTCCTCCAACTCCTTCTGTTTCTCCTCCAATTCTCTTATTTTCTGGACCAAAGGCCCAAGCACAGATAGGTTAGTCCTTTTCATTTTCACATCCTCATCATTCAGTGTCTGGTTTTCAGTATTGGGGGACTGCAAGCATGTGTTATACTCCATTTCCTTCTTCTTCAGATAGTCATGTAAAGACTTCTTGTTGAAGACCTCCTCCACAGACAGTATTTTAGTAACCATCGCAGACCGAGACGTCTGAAAGGCTCGTTGAGCGTGTGGTATTGTGCTGTTAACAGTCCTGTGAATGGATGGACATCTACATACTGATCCTCTAAAGACTCCTGCTTGTGTTGTGATTGTCCTGAACAGTGTCACATTCAGCAGCTGCCTGCCTGCACATGAAAGACCCTTAAAAAAGCAAACTACAGCCATTCCCACTCAAGCGCTGTATTTAAAGTGAGCACTTGAAGAATACAAGCATTTACCATATAAACGGGTTTCCAACCATTAAAACTTTATTGCAGCCTACAGTTGACATCTATGAACCACAACATACACATGTACTGCAGAGACTGTGTACGTAACTTCTTTTTCCGGGTAAAATGTTTTTCAAAATAAAAGTCAATAGCGTTAAAAGCACACTCGAAAAAAAAGTGTCTGAAAAGCGTTTACATTGCCTAAAAATGTTAAATAATTTGAAAGTTTATCACGGTCAACACGGAACACATATGTGTATGTATTTACTGGACGTCTGGATGAAATTTCTTTGCAAAATTAAATACATCTTTGTAAAATAAATGCAATTTAATTTAAAATGTAATTCATAAACATGCCGATAATTTTTTATTATATCAAAATATTTTATTAATTATTACATTTGTAAATGAAATAATTTTTGCATAAACGCTTTTTATGTAAACAATAGTTTTTTGTAAATTGATGTGACTTAGCGTTATTTTAAGGTAATCATTATAATCATGCATTTTGTTTCATTTATTATATTTTTTCATATTTTATATAAACAACATGTTTATAATATTTTTAAATAATTAGTAAAATAACATAGTCATTAAAAAGTGTTTGTTTATAATGTAGAAATGCTAGAATCAATTCCAAAGGTGTAAAATCAACACAATTTGTACATAACCAAGCGACAGTACCACGTGAAACCAGCAGATGGCAATATTACCAAACGTATTTATTTTAGAAAAAAAGTCACGAAGTTCATGTTTACAATTTCATTTATATTCTTTTTTTAAATCATTTTATATAAACAATATACTGATCCTCTACTCTTTATATCTTTATAAAATGATGTGATTATTAACAATATTAATAATAAATAATTTATTACAATACATTCCCATTTAAAACAAAGCAAAAATCCACTATCACTTTA
This sequence comes from Enteromius radiatus, assembly GCA_032357445.1. Lineage (NCBI taxonomy): Eukaryota > Metazoa > Chordata > Actinopteri > Cypriniformes > Cyprinidae > Enteromius > Enteromius radiatus. Next base: position 16,607,428 of record JAUCMS010000022.1, on the reverse strand, counting down.
AACCAATAGATGGCAGTATTGCTAAAGTGTAGAAAGTGCTTAATGCTTTGTCAATGTTTAGGACGTTGTTGAAGTTGCCTAAAAATCCAGATTGCAAATATCCATCTGGAGGAGTACTAGTCCAAAATGAGCATCTCCAAATCTTCTAGTCTCTTTCTAATGCATGTTAACAAAGAAAACTTTATTTATTTACTTATATCCATTTTCCATAACACCCCATACCTGGGTCTGATCACGCATCCAGGTGTGTTACTGCCCCTTTATAAGCCCTGCTCTGACTTCAGCAAGAAGCAAAGTCTTGTTCTTGCCCCGGCTGACAATTCTGAGCATTTTTCCCAAACTACCTTATGTAACGGAGGCCAGCGAGTAAGTGCTGTGCAGGTAAACCTCACTCCCCTGACCTCAAAAAGAGGCGCTCTA
>JAUCMS010000022.1:16589293-16606908 GCA_032357445.1 Enteromius radiatus | reverse complement strand
CCATTCCAGAGACCTGGGTTCGAGACCCGCTCGGAGCGAGGACGAGTCGTGGTGGAAGCGGACCCAGGGGGGTTACACTTACCATTCTGTGTATGACCCTGGATTGCCTGACTCTGCCTGAACCTCTGCCGCCTGCCCTTGTGACTGTGCTGGCTGATATTCTGATTGTTTGCTGCCTGCCCCGGTGTTGTTTACGTCTCAGTCCTGCCTCTGATATTCCTGTTTGCTGCTCTGACCATTGCCTGTTTGACCTTGTTTCCTTTAATAAAACACTGCACATGGATCCCCCTGCCTCTACATTAAGAGTCACAATCTAAAACAGAGCCTGTAGGTGGTTTAATTCTCACCGGGGCCATTGGCTTTGGAGCAGATTTGACATTCTGTGGCTCTGACCCACAGAGAGGGGGGAAAGTTCAGAAAAAGGTTTAATCCTCCGCGAAGTCATGCTGATTATTTAGAGGAATTATGGATCTATATGGGTCTTACATGCTTCACAGATCAAAGGCTTGGGAGTGCACAATATCACATCCAAATACATTGCAATACTTCATTTTGTTGGCATATTAAAAGACAAATATTGAAATTCCAGAGCTCAGTGTTATAATGAGATGAGGAGGAAGGAAACCCGATCTGTGAATGTAATTAAGGGATTATCTTTGTCTGCAAACTACTAATACCTTTTTTTTTACCTTCTCATCAAACATTGGAGACTCACACGAACAGCTGGAAACCTCTGCCAGTGAAGATTGTCTCTGCCAGTGAAGATTGTCAAGATGATTACTAACACACAATAAGTGCTTGTTCCTTTATTACACAGATGCTCAGTTGCCATTGTCTTTGGCTGCATTGTTCCCTGATTAGTTCCGTTTCAGAATTCCTTTGTGTACGTACATAACACACACACCCACAAACATCTGAGATGAAATCCTGAGAACATAGAAGTTGTATTAAAATGTACAAATGACCAGAGGCACCCTTTTTTACTTTGTACTTTTTTAGAAAGCTCTAATTTATACTACTGTCATTATTTTAGATATCCTAAAATATTTACTACTGTGTTGTTGTTTAGGAATTGTTATAATTATGCTTATTTATGCATGATGGAACTGCTTAGAAAGGCATGCCATATTTGCTTGAATTTGATTGAATTGAAAGGCTATTAGGAATAAGTGTACATTTCTGCAATATTTGTTGTACATTATACTGCATGAAATATTGCAAAATACAAAAAACTGGAAAACATAACGTAGACTATATGTTATTTTTAAACAGTTATTCATTCAAATGTCAGTCACACTCATACACAGGCCTGTGAAAAACTCTTAACTAGCAGCATAAAACCAGCATAGTTATTTTTAGCTAGAGTCCAAACAACAGCAAGTAAACAGCATGCACATTCAACTTTTGGTTTGTGCCTTCAACAAATATTTGTGAATCAAATATTTATTTAGAGCAAGTGTTCTCAAGTCAAACAAGCTCAAACACAACATATCACGACGCACAGATTTTGAGAATGCCTCAATCCCAATGTTCGTACTATCTGTGCTAACTCCTATGTGATAGGCTATTAGATTTTTTCAATACTACTGTTTAGGGCAGGAAAGGTTACCCGTATGCACTTTGGGATGCAGTGACTTTTACATGCTGCTTTGCTAAAGTTAAAGTATATCTGGGAACCGAGGTCAGGAAGGTCAACCAAAAGGAGATATGATGGGTGGGTTTAGTGGCTAGAGACGACGGCCAATCACGGACCGTTTCACAGCGGGAGCGCGCTTGGATTGGATTGATTGATTAGATTGACAGCTGCTCTAGCATTTACAATTCCCCACAGAATTCCTTTTTTTACACATGCAGATACTTTATGTTCATGCATTATTTTCATTTCATGCATCCCACAAAACAATTTTGATTTGCTGGTCCAGCCATACTGAAGTCCACAAACACAGATTGTTACACATTTGTTAGATTTGTCTCTTTAAGGATCCCAAAAAGTAATGACGCGGCTCTGACATTTTTTATTCCAAAAGGATAACTGTATAAGCACTGGCCGCTTAACCAGCCGAAGTCTACTGACAAGAGAGCCTTTCATTCAGAGGAATTTAGAGCAACTTCACGCAGCGTAACGGCGCAGGAATCACATTCACTATGAATGAGTCCAGAGCTGCGACCGCTGCAAAACACACTCGCAGAAAACATTCTGCAAACTCTGCCAACTGACATGCAAGGACATGCAGGGAAACGCGTCGGAAAACGCCAAAAATCACCAGCCAAGTTTATGAATGTAAGTAACTACACTCGTTCGTCAATTAAAACTGAGCTGACAGTGTAATCCAGCGGAATGCAGCAGACGCACACTGCGTCACATCACGAGAAGGAATTACTAGAGTACTGCGTTAGTGCACACAGTATACCGTCTGCCATTTTATATGCATACAATTTAGAAAAAAAATCTTAAATTTTATTTCTCTCTCGCTCTCTCTAAAATCTTATAAATATGTTGTAGTAATAATGTCTAGTAATAGTATAAATTATGTATTTAATTTACAGCTTTATCCATAAACATAATGCATATAAAATATTAGACTACTGCAGTGTAATTATATTATAGCGTCTGCAAAATGTAAAAACTCCTCTAATTTATAATTATTTATAATAAAAATATTTAAAAATCCTTTTTAATATTCATGACCATGTAATTAATTAATTTTAATGTAGTGCTGTCAAACGATTAATCACGATTAATCACATCCAAAATGTTCACATAATATATATATATATATATATATGTATAAATACAAACACACATGCATGTATATATTAAAGAAAAATATGTAATGTTTATATATTAAACAATTTATTTATAAAGTATTATATGAATATAAATATATACATATAAATGTTTTAAAAATATATATACTGTATGTGTGTGCTTTTATATATAGCCTACATAATAAATATTCACTGCACACACACATATATTATGTAAACAAAACTTTCATTTTGACAGAACTAATTTCATTTAAATGATGATTTGTTTTCAAATGGTTTAAATTAAATGTATAATATTACAGATCAAAATTAAACAATAAATATAGAAATAACCAGAAAAATCATAATAAATAAATATTATTCTTTATTATAAGTATTTTAAATAATATTAATTAAATTAAGTTTACAAATTTTTAAGTATCCACTTAATTATAAATGATTAAATTGTGTAAAGTCTGTAGCAGTAGTGTTCTGTCAACTTTTGAGTAAATTAACTGACCCAACAAGTACACTTGACAGCTGAATGTAAACAAATTTGCATGCAGCCCACATGCTGTTTCGGGTCCATGTCCTGTGAGAAAATCCCAAAATATCCTGCAAATTCCATTTTAAGGTCCCATTATGTTTCGTTAAGTGCAGCCAAAGATGCTCAATTTAATTCAGTGTATTCAAATGCAAAGAAACTCCACTGAAATTAGCACAGCGATGTTAACTGGTACCAGAGAACGTGACCTCAGATGCAAATGGGTGACTTAAATGTGTGCCACCCCAAATTGTGCATAATCGGTTCCTGAATCTGTTCCCTGTTTCAGTTCTTAAAGTAGCCAAATTCTTATAGATTACCAATATTGTGTTCTGCAATTACAAAAAGCCTTAAACTATCTTAAACTATATATCAATTGTGCGTGTTGTTTGCTGCTGCCTGCTCTGTTGTTGTGTCCCATCTAATGCTGCATAAATTACATTCTTCAGTCTTAATTTAGATGACCTGTATTTTTGGAGACCCACCCAAACATAAATTCTGCCTAAGCCCCAAAGGTTTAGCCCCATGTATTATACGATGGTCTTCCAGCCTCATGTCCTGGCTGTTAATAAGGGAGGGATGAGAGGAATTAATCAGCTTGAGGAACGGGCCTGAGGTTAAACCCTGGAAATATTTGATGAATGATGGCTATGTAATGCATATTTCACTCTCTGTAGAATAACAAGCAGAGATATGTTTTGGTAGATAAACGAGGCATGTGGAAAAATGAGGCTCAAATTATCAGAGGAGTAAAAGCTTCATTTCGAAGAGTTTGCTGTTAGAAAGTTCAGTTCTCAGATTTAGTCAGAGAGGATCCATCCATTCAATTGATTCAATTCAGTGTACTCAAATGCAAAGAAACTCCACTGAAATTAGCACAGCGATGTTAACTGGCGCCAGAGAACGTGACCTCAGATGCTCCAGATGGGTGACTTAAATGTGTGCCACCCCAAAAAGTTCCTGAATCTGTTTCCTGTTTCAGTTCTGAAAGTAGCCAAATTCTTATAGATCAGCAATATTGTGTTCTGCAATTACAAAACTCCTTAATATACTGCACGTGTTGCCTCCTAGTTTCCTTCACAAGATAAAATTAGCCTCTTGGTATTACACAGTTTACCGAAAAACCCCAAACATGGAGGGCTACCTGCTGTTTGATTCCCATCGCTTACTGTGACATTAGCCGCGGGTCAGGAAAACACTACGTGACAGAGAGAAAACTACAGAGCGGCTCGGAGGGCAGGGGCGAGGAAGGCCAGCGTGTGAAGGAAGCGCTGAAAAGCTGCGGATTCCACAAGTGGGCTTTTATAAAAACATCTGAAATATCCAGCCGAGATTCCAGAGAAGTGAGCGGAGGAACGGAAGAACAGATGTAAAAACATTGTCATCCCTTATATAACTATAGCATCAGGAAAACTCCAGACCATGTTAAATAAACATACAGTTTGGTTCACTTTCAACATATGGACACAATAAGACAAAACACCAGAAGAATCAGACAACAAAGCAACAGTTTATGCCGGAGTGTGAGAAAGAGCGGAGAACTGCCTGAAGACACATGTATCTGCGTCTATAGGGTCACTTGATCCAACAGGAATATATAGATTTTGGAGAAGAGATAGTTTGTGAAAACTGTAAAAGAGGCCTATTATGTGAAACACATGATGCTGAGTCTCATGATGTGTTTAACACTTCAGAAAGAGATCATTTCCACAGACAAATATCTTATAAATGTCACACAGCTTTTGCCATTGGAACATAATTGGTAATGTTTTATGTGTTCATTTTTATAGAAGTAATTGTACATTGTAAAAATACATATATCATATTAAGTAAGAATTATACCAGTACAACAGTCATGTCATAAAATACTTATGATCCTATCTCTAAACGTTTAATTAAAAAATGTTTAAAAACTTTTCTAGTACCAATAATTTCTATTATTTTAATGCATTACTGTAAACAACCAGTATTACCTGCAGGAATTAATGGTATTTTCCCTAGCTATAAAAAAAATGTATACATTTATTAATAAAAATTTAGCCCAAATTATTTTATATTTTATAAAATGTAGCACCTGATTAGAACACGCTATTCTCCATCGTTTTGGAGCATTTCTCAGGTCAGAAATGAAGTTTTCAAAACTACTTGTTCAACCTCCACATCATCTAGTCAATTATGTACATTATAAAAGCAGTTTCTTATTCTTTTGAACAAATTGCGATTGCTTTGGTACAACTGATTATGTACATTTGTCTGGGGTTCCCTGCATTTTCAGTTGCTAATATCATGTTCAAAATCTCTTGCGTAGTTCTCTGTTCTATAGTCTTACCTCTCAAAATATCTTGTCATTAGTTCATCATATAACTTATTACATACAAAATGTTTGATCTAGTTGTCATAAACTGTCAAACCTATTTTCTACACATTTCTATTAGACTTTTTATAAATTTGCCATGAATAGTGCAAGTGAATCTTGACTTTCACTAATGAGGAGAATATAGATCAACCAATTATAAACCAGTTCGTAATTAGCTCAAAGGATCATCTCGTGAAGCTTCTGTCTGGTAACTATATAGACAGAGGACAACACAAGAGTTACAAATTCTGATGATGTATGAGCATCCAGAAACAATCAGTGTCAACAGGCGAGAGGAAGAAGAGAAGTAAGAGACAAAACAGAGGAAGAGGCAGAAGAGGCCAAGAACAGAGGCACATTTATTCTGATTGCACTGATATGTTCATTGACAAAAATACTTGCTTTTGAGAGATGAACTGAAAATGTAGAGTAAGTTTTTGCAGGTAATCAATTGTACTGTGCTGTTTGTACAAATTGTTTTGAGAAACTGTAATACTGTAATACAGTATACATATACATATTTTTAGGTGGTTATAACCTAACCTAATTCTTTAGGAAGTTAGAAGGTTAGGAATAGCATCTCGCAACTGATTAAACCACATCCAGATGCTCCTGAGTAAATTTCTGCAAGATTTTCCAACGTGTTGTTTCTAATGATTTTTTAAGAAACGTCAACACACTGTGTCCAGTCACGGGTTTAAGAGCAAGCTTGTGAATAAATGTCAGTAAAACTTTCCAAAGTTTGTCTAGGCCGTGTTTCTCAGGTCGTCTGGAGTCCCAGCAGTGTGGGCCGGGGAGGCTAGTCAGGAGGAATGTAAACGGATTAAAGATGACCCCCCCCCCCCAAAAAATCGAATAATATTAATTCTATTTAATATAATTAACTTTAAAATAATGAATTAAACAAGCAAGATTAACTACAAAAATGGCATGTGCTTTTCATTTTAAACATGGTTTAGCTTCTTTAACCTCATAAACTATTTTTTTAATTTTTTTTCTGCTATTTATAATGCTGATTCTTCAGGAGGCTTGCTGAGAAAATATGTGCAAAGATGTGAGACATTGCATTTAATTCCTTTCACACTTAGAGAGGTTTTATAAGTTTTTAGAGCTTTCAAACCTAATTTGGCTCGCATATCGTTGGCCAGAACTGGCACAACCTCCATCTGAAGTGAATGTGACTTTGAAGGCATCTTCACTATGCCAGTACAGATGAAATTAGAGCCATAACACAAAACAGTGGCAGCGCTCACGTACACACGAGTTCAGGTAAGAAAATGTGACATGGTGCTCATTAGACCTGCGCTAAATAAACATTTACCTTAAGCTGTTCGCTTTCATGGAATTGTGGTTATTGCATATTTGATTTTATGTAAGTTTCCTTGTATTTTGTAAATGATCTGGTTGAATGTCATTCCTATTTTGGGCTATTTTCCAAGGCCAGTGTTCATATATTTTCAACACTAAATGTAGCGTGAAGAATGTTTGATCATTTTGGACATGTCTGTTGGGTTTAAATGGAGGGTCATAAGACTAACCTAATAAGACGTGAACTATTGTGCTTCTCAGGGGAATTGGTCTAGAGGGCAAAAGTCATGTGATTTATTGACATTAGTCTTGATGCTGTTATTCTAGCTGCGTTTGTGACTAATTTGCAGCTTGGTTCTGCGTGTGATTTTACTGCTGAGACTGCATTCGCAAGACTACATTTTTGTCTTATCTAGTCTGTACTACATCAAAACCCAAAACAATTCTTCCTTTCCCATCTTCTGTTCCCAAACTGCATAGAGTTGAACAGATATGAAGCTTAAGGTTTTCCCACACAAAGGCCCTTCTGTGACAATGCTAATCAAGGAATGAAGGCTAGCAGAGAATGTGTTTGGACATTAGTGAAACTGCTGTATTTGTGGTTTTGATTAAACCAAAATTAGCAACATGCAAGAATTAGTTCACCTCAAAATTACAATTTGTTGAACATTTACTCACTGTCAGGAGTTTGTTTCTTCATGGGAACAGATTTGGAGAAAAGTGTTCCATCACTCCTCTGTAGCAAATGGGTGCCGTCAGAATGAGAGTCAAACAGCTGATAAAAACACCACAATAATACACACCGCTCCAGTCCATCAGTTAATTTCTTGTGTAAAAACTGCTTGTTTGTATGAAAAAAATCCATGATACAAGATTGTTGTCAGTAATGTTTCTTGAAAAAGTTGCAGGGTTTATGTATCATGGACAATGGTTTATGCCTTAATTATGGATTTGTTTCTTACTAACATGCAGCTTTTTGGATTTGCAAGATGTTAAGTGATGGACTGTAGTGGTGTGGAGTATTGTGATGTTTTTATCAGCTGATTGGACTCTCATTCTGACGGCACCCATTCACTGCAGAGCCTCCATTGGTGAGCATGCTGCCATGAAGAAACAAACTCACATATTAGATGTACTGAAGGTGAGTAGCACGTTTTTAATTTAAGGTGAATATCATTTTTGGATGTCTGACTTTATCAGATGGTCCATAGGTTTGTAGGAGGGTCTGTTGTCTTCTGGTTCACCAGACTCTTTGGGCCGTTCCACAGCAATACGTAACAAAGTCACATAGAGCATGGGTCACTGGGTCGGTTGAACCAGGTTTCCTCTTGTTGTCTTTGCCCGCTGTGCCTCAGGTGATAGTGGGATGAGGACAATGGGACATGGTGTGTTTTGAGTGGACGTCAGGATACTCCTCCCTCAGAAGGTTCAGCAGGAAGACCCTTTTCATGCCTGTAGATAACAATCAGAGAATGGCCCACGCTTTGCATGCTTTCTCCTAATGCTAGTGCTGTAAAATCTGTCAGATTTGCACATCTTGACAATGCTTGGTTCCAGATGTTTTCTTTTTTACTGTCATTCTGGATTCAGTCGGATTTTATAAACACCTGTCTAGGACTATTACTCAAGTCACATTTCAGTGCAAGTGAATGCAAAATAAATGCAGTAATTAAAGCCACCTCCATTTATTTAAAGTAGTTTGATTTCAAGCTACAAAATAAATCTGGGGTACAAAAAGTACCAAACATAGTACAAATAACTATTAATGTGGCAGACAGCAACCAGGCAGGCACTACACATTTTAAACTATAATTTTCACCAATCATAGCATACACTGTTAAAATGAAGTTTTTTTTATTGGGATGGCTTTATGAATAACATTTAACACCCATAGAACTTTTCCACTCCACAAAAGGTGGAAAGGTACAAAAGGAATTTTTAAAATGAAATGCTAAGAAAAGTGTTCGCTAAAGGCCAATTCACACCGCACAGACAAATGCCAACAAACTCCAACAAGCTAGTCTTTTTGGAGTTTGTTGGATCAGTGTGTTACATCTGTTAGTTTTGGTTGGTTTGTTTTCATTCAAATGACAGCAACCACAGCTTCATTTGTCAGTGTTTACCGCTAATCAAAGAACCTGCTTTACTGACGAGATGCGCATAATATATTATATTATGATATTATCATATCAGCCCTAATTTATTTGCAACATCTGTTGGAGCATTGAGTGCTGCGCGCAGTGTTGTCAAGGTAATGTTTAGTCCGTCTTATGTAAATATGTTGACGTACATACAGTATATGTAACACTGTTATATGTGCAGATAACTAATCTGCAGTAGCAGTAAAAAAGATTTTATTGCACATGAAATACTCAATTTAATGCCATTAAAAAAAAAATGACTATAGTGATCAACTGTAAACCGCTCTTTTGATCTAAACAAGACAAGTATATGGAAACTATCCAAAGTTCTGTTAATCTTTACTGATAAAGTTCACCTAAAAATGGAAATTCTGTCATTAATTACTCGCCCTCATGTCGTTTCAAACCCATAAGACCTTCATTCTTCTTTGGAAGACTTTTGTCTTATATATTTTTGATGATATCAGAGAGCCATCTGACCTTCCACAGACAGCAACACAACTGAAATGATCCGAGATCCAAAAACATAGTAAAAACACTGGATCAACTTCAGTTTTGCCGCGCTACACAAAAACTGTTTTTTTTCCACAAAGAGAACAAAAACAACATAATTCAACTCTACAGTTCTTCTCCCCTGACTTACGTCTTCTGCCATTTTAGAGTGTATTATAACGCAGCACATACGCAAGCTTCAACGTATTTGATATAATCAGCCTTTTTTACATCTTTTTAGCATGTGCGTAATCTGTGGCTGTTTGCGCCTAGAGGAAGGTATGCTACCATTTTATAGAGTAAGTGATGGGAAAAGAATGGTAGAGTTAAAATTGTTTAGTTTTTTTTATTGGGCAAAAAAAGGATTCTCATAATGTTGCAAAACTTAAGTTGTCCACTGATGTCACATGGACTGTTTTACCAGTGTTTTTGGACCTGGGATCATTTCAGGTCTGATGGCTCTCTGATATCATCAGAAATATCTTAATTTGTATTCTGAAGATGAATGAAGCTCATCTTATGGGTTTAAAACAACATGAGGGTGAGTAATTAATGACAGAAATATCATTTTTGGGTGAATTAACCCTTTAATGTGTACATATATTACTTTTTAATTAACCTGACAGCACATCCCCAATGAAAATTAACCGTGCGAAAAACCCATGATTACTGTGGTTAAACCATGTTAATCACAAATCAACCATGGTTTTGCTACACACATTTTTACCATGGTATTTGTAGCACAACTGTGATAATAAAACCATTGTTAATTTTCATAAGTCCAGTTTTGTGGCAAAGTCCAGATCTGAATCAAATGATTCAAGATACATTAAGATTCACGAACCTGCTCTGAATTTCCGATCCAAATCCAACCTTTCATGATATGTCATTTACTGTCCTAGTTTGAATCAAATGAACAAACCACTGGCTTGAAAGAAGTTGAGAGGTGACTGAGCAGCTCTGATTTTATTTCACATGCTACAGAGATTGCTGCAGTGCCATGTGCGCAGCTCCTGTTCCTCCCTCCTGCCAGGTACGTGACATACTGCACACAGATTTAATGTGCCTTGGGGCACATAAGTGCTCCCAAACAAAGCTTTGTGACACAGAATATATATGTGTGTGTGTGTGTGTGTGTGTGGAGTATTTCACGCAAAATGTGGAATTATTTGCTAACCCTTGTACAAGTGGATTTTTGCTTTTTAAAAGGGGTTTTTAAATATCTGGCACATTTTACTGATTGAATTCAGTTATCTTTTCCCCAGCATTTCTCTTTCCAGATCTAATGATCTTGGGAAAAAAATCTTATTTTCTAAAGATTTTACAGATTTTTTTAAGATCACATTTACCCTTGCCTCTATTTACTTTCATATCAATTACTTGTTTTTAACAGATTTATTTCATCCAAAACGACTTGAATTACAGAACACTCTTCCTGAAGAAAACAGAGCTTATGACCCAGATCAACAGTATAGTGTTGACACTGCATGCACCCTTCACTTTCTCGATGGTTAGGACTTATGTTTGAATGGAGACAGTGTTGTGGCGAAGGCTCTTGGACGTCAGTCTAAATGTTGCCAGGTTGTAGCACTCATTTAAAAGCCGATAACGGGTGTTATTCTATGTTAAGTGCTTGTTTGGAGTTTTTGTACCCTCCCCTTCCATTTTTTATTTTTTTTATTGGTGATGTTTACTTGGTAAACTTCACGTCCATGGAGAGACTGTCTCACTCCAACCACGACTGCTTTTAGACTAGACAGGGTGTAGGTGGAAACGGTCAGACTGTAAGTGCAAACAGAATCTAACCACACGGTTATTTTCAAGCGGCAGCCCATAAGAATACAACACACTTGCCAGTTCTATTTTAAACATAAAATTCATCCGACACTGAACCCAACCTAGTCGTAAACAAGTCAGAACAAGACAAAATACATTCAAAGTGCTTCGAAAATAAACATCGCCTTGTTTACTGGACTTATGTGTTGATTTGATTATGATTATATTAAAAGTATGCCTAGAAACTGGTATTTGATTAACATTAAGTCTTTTGTAGGTTCAGTGATTATGAGGATGGACACTTTTTCTTTACAATCCATTGAGGAATCATGTAAATGGAAAAAAAGGTAAATTTATTCTATTTATTTATTTTTTCTACTGAATTCTTAGTTTAAATCTTGCGATACAAATCTTGTTTTCACCACAGGTTAAAATATAATTAAAAAGGTGTTTTTTTTATCTCACTGTTTAGACATTTCTGAGAATAAAATTCTGAAATTCAAGACATAAATTCAGAATTGTAAGATATATTTCTGATGTAATACATTATTCTGAGTTTCTCGCAATTCAGATTTTTCATACGAAACATGCTCCAAAAAAATCTGAATTGTAAGATAAAAGTCACAATTGAAAAACAAAACAAAAACAAAATTGTGATTTTGGGACTTCTTTCTCATCTAAACTGAGATATATTTTTTTCAGTAATTTATTGATGCCTATAAGATACTTCCAGGAATAAATCACTTATTTTTTTTATTTGTTTACTTTTAAGACAAACAAAAGAATAAATGATAATGCTTGGAAAACCTGAATATATTTAGTGCCACCTATGCAGAGATAAACAACAGCAGAAATAATGAATCGAAATTTAGTAGACTTCAGACTTGAATTATTCATTCAGCTGCAATTATACCTCAGCTTTAAACAAAACTGTAGATATCACATGTCCTTGGAAATGCGATGAAGACATACAGTTGTCATTACTCTTCAGGAACCTCAGAAACTGCATGGCTGTGCTCTGATGAGTTTTCAGCTCATGTGAGTTTGACAGCAGACCCTCATTCCTCTGCGTGTGAAATGTCACATGGAAGGTGTGCATGTCCTCACTAACAGAACAACAGATGTCTGTCATTGTCAACAGGCAAGGCAAAGTGCAAATTTCTAGTCACATGCTTTAGACTAGACTAGAGGATGTTATATTTGGCCATGAAGGATCGTGGTACCTCATGACTCAGAGTGTATGTACAGTTTACAAACCAGGGCGAAAGCTGGTTCACAATAATGCAATACATTTTAATATATACTTAGATATAATGCAACATTAACTTGTGGCCTTTTTCATTAAAAGGTTTGGGCAGTGTTTGGACGCATAAAATATTTTGTATTAAACCTATTTTCTATTTAGAGCAAAAAAATTATTGGGATGCTTTTTCCATGTTTAGAGTTCCTAAGTATTTTCCCGTTGAACATTACAATCCATTTGTTTCTTTATGAAAGAATGAATTTTACATTTCTTAAGAATAAGAAAACTAGTTTGAAGCTATGTCAAGTGTCCACATTTTTAATTTGTATATGAAACAAATGTTTTAGTTCGACTATGATATAACACAGTAATTTGTTGTTATTGAAAAGTTAAAGATCAAAATCTAGTTTTATTAAACTGTGATAAAGCCTAGTTGTTCGAGCCATAGTCATCATCATCATCAGTAGTTGTGTGAATGGGACAGTCCCTCCTCTCACTCTGGTCAAGTGTCTTTCTTTGTGTAAAGCTCTCCCTGACTCCGCATTCATTCTCTTCTACTCATGAAGGTAGGGTGGTTTATACTATAGTACTTTACTCATACCTCGTGTAACTTACTTTTCTGAAGTTCTCTTTTATCGCGCGCGTTACTCTTGTGATACTTTGCGTTTGAAACCTGTAGATGTTTTCAAACATCGATGGTCAACTTTTGAGCAAACAGTGTTCTGTGGTGTGTTTTTTGGTACCAATGCGTCAAGCACATGAATTTGTGCCGCGCTGTGTTTTATATTAACTTAACATGCAAAAGCAGGTTACGTTTAGCGCCGAACAATTTTACAAACTTTTATTAGCTAAACACCCGGCTTAGTTATTATAGCTAATTTCTCTTTGGTATTTGTAAATATGTATTGATTCAGTTTGTGAATATGTCAAATCGAGTATTACTTTGTTTGTTGGCCACCACGTGGGTTAACACGCGGCGCGTCTATCGTTAAACTTTGTATCACTTTATTTTAATAGCGTAACTTTGTGGTTGTATGGTATGAATGCATTGAGTGAAATGTGACTTGAATATACATAGAGGTAGGTGAATTACGCTATGATGAGTATGATGCTCAAGCATAAACTGTCAACAGTTTTATCAAACTCGCGGGTTTTTTGGCACATACTTGGTAGTACGTAATGACGTCAGGAACCCCATCATGGTTTACCATGTGCGTATTATTGTCTGGTTTTTAAGAATAGCTAAGCTTACTGTTACTAGTAAAGAACAGCTGAGGTCTACACTGGAAGTCTTCGTCTCTAAAATATTTGGACAGTTGGAGTAACCTAAAATGAATATATTTTTAATAACTCTGAACCCCTAGAGTTCAAAGTTACTAGAAGCTTATCAACTTCAAAAAGGACAAAAGCATCATCATACAAGTAGTAAACACAGCTCATGTGCTCAGGAAGGATTAATGCTATGGAACCAAGTAGTTTAAAGAAATGAAAATATTGTTTGGATCGGTTATGTTTACAATGAAATTGCCTAGTTTAAATAACTGTTTTGTTTGTTTAGTTTAGAGTTTGAAGTGTCATGATGCTGATCCAAATGCTTGTGGCTTGGATGCACTTCTCATGCTCTTTGGATGAGATTCATGTGAGCTTTATCATGGGCAGAGACAGTGAGGTCTCAGTGAGATCCTAATGTAACTCATGTGTTGTGTATATATCGCGTGCATCTCTTAGGCGTGAAACTGCTGAAATCTAGGTGGGTTTCCAATGTGGTATTTTGTGCAGCTGTTACTGCACGCACAATTTGCACAGTATTCTGCAAGCACAGTCTGTTAGCGTCCACATTATTCCAAATGACTAATTGTTTTATTATAATCTTTTCATCAGAATGCATTACCTCAAAAACAACTTTTCTTTTTGGCATTGAATCTAACGGCATTGAATGCATTGGAAGTCGCCTTTGTGATATCAGAAAAAAAGGAAAAGTTTTTTTTTTTTTTACATTGCCTTCTGCATCTGGCTACATTCTGGAATCTAACTAAGACTTTCGATTTCACAACCCTTTCCTAATTTTTTCGATAGGTGGTTTCAATGTTATTTGAAGTAGTTTAAAGCTAAACTAGATTTGGGGATTTCAAGAGGCTGGAGAGTTTTGATTTTACAGAAAGCATGGCATAAATAAGATGACATTTCAATATGTCAATACAGTTTTTTCCTTTGGTAACATGGCAGAAAGTCAAACTTTCATGCTTTTGTAAATATTTCCTTGAGGATGAGAATAGAAGACATATTAAATGGTCTCATGCTCCAACTAATTGTGAGTTTCTTTCTCGTCAATGAAATGCAGTAGGGAAAACAGGCCTACCACTCAGCTGCCTCACAGCACTTTAAGAATGAGTCAGGGAAAATAAATGTAATCATGGCTTTCTGTTCTTCTGTGACAGCCCTAAACCCATGGGGTTTTTTGTTATAGAAATGGGGTATTGTTTTGCACAGGTGGGGTGGTTAGGTTCTTTACTCGGATCAATGGTTGCATGAAGAAACTTTAACATCCTTTTGTTAAAATTGCGCAAAAGGTTCTTGATAGGGCTGAGATATTCCTAAAGGAGATGTGATACCTTGTGTGCATTCTTACAGCTGCTTTAGATCAGTGCAACTTAAATAGGCATTACTGCTTTTCTCCCTGTGCAGCTAGGGTAATTTATGCAAGTGTTTCACAAATTTTTATCAGAGAAGTACACAAGTTAATCAGTAGTTTCTGGTTTAAGAGATGCTCTGTGGCAGCGTTACCACTTGGACTGAAACTCTTTCAGAAGAGAAATAAGTTGCTTAACCACAATAGCACTTCTTGGCTGATTTGCAGGAGGAGTGAAATTGATTATGCTCTGCCCCAGTTATGGATTTTTGAAAATGAGCTTTCATTCAGTAACATGCTGACTGAAAACATCCTGCAAAGTTTTAAATCTGAAAGATTTACACTGTGTATAAAATTACTGGGCCTCATTAATCAAGCTAACCTAAAAACGAGCACCGATCTGTGCACACAAATCAACTTAGGAGAGTTCACATGTGATTCTTAATACATTTGTATACTGCCAATCTCATTTTGTGAGTGATCACACATTGACGAATGTAATGTGGAGGCCGAAAACAATCGTTATTTCAATATCACGCCCCTAAAAACACCCTGGTTTAGAAGTCTCATTCTTAGAGTTTATGACACAGAGAAACGAACTTGTTGCACAGTGGTCCTATTTATTTTATTCCTTTTATAGGCTTAATTTCTGTTTTATCCGTGCTGCAGGTGCATGATGCGACGATTGAGTCCTCATGGTCTGCTGTTAGCACTGCTATTTGCTCATATAAAGCTAAAGCCCTGAATAAAAAAAAAAAAAAAAAGATGAAGCTTTGGTTGACGGTCAGGAAAACAACCTACAAAATTCTGTTATTCTACAACTCTCCACCGAATTAATACGTTGCATGGAAGTTTAGGTAACTCAAAAACTTGCGTACATGATTAGCTCATAGCCACTCACGTCGTCCATGTTGATAAATTCCAAATTTTGTGTAGAATTTTTTGTCATACATTCATTTAGTAAATGAGACCCATTGTCTCTCAAAAAAGAGAGTTGAATCATTAATCATCGCATCATTAAAACGAGTCCCAAGCCGAATGAAACATTAGCATATTGCCCGCCCAATTGCTGGTCTTTTCACCTTGGTCTGAAAGAAAATGCTAATTAATTCTTTGCCGCTAGGTGCTGCTTTACGAGCGTTAAATGCGAACAAACATTGCTTTAAATCTACCAATGACCAGAGGAGTTTGGAAAAACAAATCACTGAATGAATCGTTTGAGAGTCCTTGAACAAATGCATATTATAAGTACGTGAAAGTGTTTTTTGACCTTGCATGCAATTCAAACTGTTGTTTGGCACTCCTAAAATCAAAATATGAACCTTTCATTACCCATAATAGGGGCACTTTGAAAATTAGGTTTTCAGTTATTCCATATAGAAGAACCCTTTTTGGGTTTCCCAAAGAACCTTTCCGCTGTGTGAAGAACATTTTAATAACCTAACAAACTTTTTTTCCATTATTTAAAAAAAAAAAAAAATGTGTATCACTAATATTGCCCATTTATATAGTGGAAAACGTTCTTAAAAATAGGTCATTAAAATAATCTTCACACTGAGAAAAAATAAACTATTTTTATTATACATATTGTAATATTCCATTACAGCAAAGAAATAATGTAATTCGATAAATAATTTCATAACGTTTGGTTCTGTCAGCGGTTCTTGAATGTTTCCGGTTCTATAAGAGGAGTAATTGAGTTGAACCTTTTAAAGTTGTCCTAAAAGAACAGTTAAGAAACAGGATAGTTAAGTGAATCTGCATCAGAATGATTTATTTAATTTCCACCCATCTCCTTGTTTTTGTGTTGTGGAAATAGGCCGCTTGAATTGGTTCGCAGGGCCTCTTGAACTGAAATCTGTTCTGATCTTGATCTTGGGTGCCTTCTGATATTCTCAGGTTACAGCTCCTGTCACGAGGTCCGCTCAAGGCACCCCAACAGACTATTTCAGGACCTGAAGCTTTGTTGTGAAACATTGAGGCCATGAGGGAGCTTTTAGAAGCACAGTCCCAGGAAGCTGTGTGTTCTTGGGTGTGTGTTTCAGGACGTGGGAGGTGTTTTGTAGGTTGCTGGGATTAATTTGTGGAGTACAGCTTTGACAGTGTGCACATTGGCAAGGTTTAGATGACCTCTTTCAGATCTGGCGCATGAGCTGATCTGGAAGTGATTGTACACTGTAAATCAGATGTTTTTGGCAGGTTTGGAAATATTCAATGGGAATGGTTGTTCAAAAGACAGATGTCTATGAAACATTACTGTGTGTATGAATACGAATTTTAAAAACATGTTTTGGATATTATCTAGGGATGTCAAACGATTAATCGTGATTAATCGCATCCAAAATAAAAGTTTTTCTTTACATAATATATTTGTATAT
>JAUCMS010000022.1:16565336-16584305 GCA_032357445.1 Enteromius radiatus | reverse complement strand
GCTAGTGAGACTAATGTTTTTACCCGCCACAGCCGAATTTTACCCGCATTTGGCGGGTGCCAATGTCAAGCCCTGGTGTGTGTATATATATATATATATATATATATATTATAACATAACATAATATAATATAATTATTTATTTATTTATTTATTTTTTCTGATGATCTTAAAAACCCTTTGATCGGGTGACCTCAGTTTTAAATGTTTACAATTAGTTTTGTAGAAAAATATCAGTTGTCTACTTTCTTTATAAAACTACAGTTTAATTGATAAGCTGGACCAAATAGTAAATAGTTCCTCACGACTCACTCCTGTGTGTTATTTTACAGGTTTGTTGACCATTTTTCTAAAATGTAAAAAAATGAGCTTTAATAAAAATGCTGAGGTATTGTTTAACTTGGCATGAATCTTAGATTAGCTGCTGTCTGAACAGTATCTCAGGAGGGCTGATCTTGATGTTGTTTTTTTAAGGATTCCTCAGAAGCTGAGGATCTCAGGAAGTCTGTCTGTCATTTTTGTGGTGTTTCTCATCACGGCCGTGCTGGTGAAGGTGCAGATGGAGCCCCTGCCATTCTTTGCATTTACTATGATCAAAATCATCTGCATCAACTGTGAGTGTCATCATCATCATCATCATCTGCAGTGTGTCTATTCCAGGCCTCTTGACCTCAGTGTCATGGTCTTCTCTGTAGTTTTTCTCTGCTCTGGGTCGGGTCACAAGGTTTGGTTTGTTTTTGGAGTCCATAATGAGTACAAGATGGCTTGAGTTCACACACAGCCTTTGATGCTGATATTAATACGCAGTATGTTTTGAGAATCAAGCTGGGGAATCAAGCTTACTTGAAAGAGGAGATTGTACAGGAGGGAACTCTCAGAAATGTTTCATGATGTTCTGTGTCATCACAACCTTTACGTGTTTCTGTGTGCATTTATTTCTAATCGTTTTTCTGCCTCGCCGTGTCTCTCTGCAGCGTTCGGGGCGATTCTGCAAGGGAGTCTGTTTGGTTTGGCAGGAATGCTCCCAGCGTCCTACACCACACCCATCATGAGCGGACAAGGCCTGGCAGGGACCTTCGCGGCCTTCTCCATGATCTGTGCTCTCGCCTGTATGTCTTCATCCTTTGTCACTCTCTTCATGTTCTTCTTTTCAAGGTTCACAGGAAATAGAATTAGGAAACAACTAGCTTTAAGTAAAACGAATAAAGAATTTTGTTAATTTAAAATATGTATATTTAATAGAAATTATTTTTATATCAATAATTTACTACCATTTAAGGTTTCACAGACCTTAAACCTAAACCTTGACTAAAATGCAAGTCTGAGCTGTTTCAGCTGAAAGAAACTAGCACTGACTGATTTTAAAATATGTCAGTGTCTTTGTTTTGTCTTAGGAAAAAAGCATTACTGGTGTGCATCTTAAGAAAAATAACAATATATCAAGGTAAAACAAGAAATCTTAAAATTAAGTTGAAGTACTAAAATTAAATTTGAAAAAAAAAGAACCAAGAAAATTTAAATTATCAATTTAAAAATAAAAATTGAATGAATAAAAACAAATAAAGTTAAATAGAAATATTCTTTGTAAAAAATTAATAAAATTCGGGGTTTGGGCCGGATGCCGAGGTCTGTCCAACCCTCGCCGCCTAGGGGTTAAAGCCCCTAGGGATCTGAGTCCGCCGAGCTCTTGGCCCTCTCCCCAGACAGCATGCCAAACACGCCTTTCTATTCAATTATTATTAAGGAAGTGTAAATATTAATAAATGCTATAGGATAAAAAAAAATAATGCTGTAATAACATTGAACCAAAGTAGATTCAAACTGTAATTTAAAGCTAAGTAAGTAAAATAAAATAAAATGCATAGTTTATCATACATTACATTACATTACATTTAATATATTTAATATATTATATTATATTATATGGAACTTAAACCTAAATCAAAATTGAAAAGATTATCTTTAGGAGCTAAAAAAGAAAATAATTTCTAAAAATTATAAAAAAAAAAAAAAAAACTAAAAGTAGTAAAAGTTACAAATGCATATAATATTACTAACATTACAATTACAACTTAATACTGTAATAATAAATAAACACTAATACGGCACTGGACAAAGTATATTATAAAACATGTTTAATATCATAATTAAATGTTGATCTATAATAGTATAATATAATAAAAGTGGATCAAAAAAGTTAATGAAAGTTGTCCTAAGACAAGAGTACATCTTGGACAACTTTGATGAAAGGTTTTGTTAGTGTAGTTGACAGAAGTGATAATGAGTGTTTATATGTCAAAACTATTCTACATTGACTTCAATGAGTGCTTTAAAACGCTGTTTTTGTCTCCGTTTTAAAGCACCTCTTCATTTTGCAGAAATGACTGTTTAGTTAATGCAGGTGTTTCCAGGTGTTGAGCTGAGTCTTGTTTTGTTTTTTGTTGTTGTCCAGCGGGCTCTAAGCTGCAGGACAGTGCCTTTGGCTACTTCATTACTGCCTGTGTGGTTATTCTGCTGGCAGTCGTTTCTTACCTCATTCTGCCTAAAATGGTATGATGTAAACTCACATCTGCGTTTCATTTCAACTAATCAATGCTGAGAATCATGTTTCGATGTTTACATGTTAAAAACTAAAAGTATGTGTTCTGCAGGAGTTTTTCCAGTATTATTCTGAGAGCAATGGCTCCAGATCCAGCACTGATGAGGAAAACAAGATGGATTTGCTGAAACCAGGTAATGTCCAGCATTTATCAATTTTTTTTCTCTAAACATCTAATCTGATGATCAAACACTCATGAATAAATACGAGACAACTGGTGTAAAAAAACCCAATGCATCCAACTTTGTAGACGGGTTAGGTTTCACAATGTGAATGGCCGCTCTTTCTTTTTATTTTAAACAACAGATTTTGTCAAGATTTTGAGAATTTATTCGTGCTCCAGATGATTTTAGAAACTATTTAGAAACTTTTAGTGCATCTAAAAACTGTCTGAATTAGTTGAACACACTTTTTTTTTTTTTTTCAATTTATATAATTATTTAATTTATTCATTTTTTTCAGTTTCTTTCTCTTTCTTTTTATTTATTTATTTTTTTATATTTTTAAATTGTTGAATTTTGACCCTACTATTTTAACTTTGGGACAAAAGACAAGAAGCCGCTTTTGGGGTTTCTTTCTTCAATGCGTTTTTGAAAATGCAAAAATGTATTTATTATTATTATTATTATTATTATTATTGCTGTTGTTGTTTTTTTTTTAAATCTTTTAGATTTGATCAAAGTTTCTCGTATTTTATATTAATATTGACTGTACCTTACATTTTTAGTATTTACATTTACATCTAAACACTAGTGTCTTTTCAATAACTGAGTAAACTTTATTCATGTCAAAATTTTATTTAAAATAATTAATTATGTAAGGAATAATCGACGACAGGACGTTGATTATTAGAAAAATAATGCACACCCGAGGTGGTGATGCGGCCACGACGCGAAGACAGAAAAGCTTGTGCATGTATATTCATTTACTTATTCATTCGTTCGTTGCATTTTTTCTATTTATTGCAATAATAAATGAGAAACAAAATTCCTGAGGCATAGGCTATCAATATTATTTGTTGTACCTGCAATAATAACGAAAAAAAATCATGCAGCAGGCCTACCAGCTGTATTATGTTTAATTTTCGATTCATGCTACAACTTAATTTATCTAGACCTACATGTATTATTACAGTTAACTATGCAAAGTGATATGGAACTGTAATGCGGTCAAGAGAGCTGCCTGGAACTACGTTTGCCGTGCATTTCCCTGAAAATAATTGCACACCTCAGAACGTTCGTCAGCCAATCAGATTCAAGCATTCAACGGCCCCGTATTATAAATTTTATTGTATTAGGTCTATTTTTATTTTATTTTATTCATGCTATTTAAAGACTCTTTTTTTTTTTTTTTTGCTGCTAAATGACAAATAACAGAAGTGTGGCTTTGCCTTTGACTCGTGTTTGATTTCGTGTTTCCCTGTAAAGAGAGACTTTTATGTGCTCTTGGCTTGTAGAAGGTGAAGCAGAGAAGAGGCCTGTCCTGAGTTTGACCGATGAAGCGAGCAGACCCACCGTGTCAGTGTTTGGCATCTTCAAACAGGTATCAACTCAAACCAGCTGCCCACAACCATCCAAACTAGTGATGCATAACACAGCCTCTTAGGAGCAGGAAGTCTGTTTCTAATAACACTTGTACTGTCTGCTCTCCTGTCTTAGATCTGGGTGATGGCTCTTTCTGTGTGCTTTGTTTTCACCATCACCATTGGCGTATTCCCAGCCGTCACTGTTGATGTCAAAACCACTCTTGTTGATGATGAGAAAAATGATTGGAGTGAGTGTATTTTCATTCGTTCATGTCATTATATCAATGTTCCTATTCATATTCCTTATAGTCGTGTCACAAACTGTTCTGTCTCTTTCACAGATAGTTATTTCATCCCAGTGTCCTGCTTCCTCCTGTTCAATTTGATGGACTGGGCCGGCAGGAGCCTGACTGCTGTTTGTATGTGGGTACGTATGTTTGTGTTTGAGGTAATCAGGCTCTTCAAACACGTACTGTGAATGCTTTATTAGGACTTGAATCAGATGGAGCATCTGCTTTTTCTTTTTGACCTTGTCCTCCTGAGTTTGTGTGGAATTCCTGTTAAAGCGAGCAGACTCGAGCTACAAAGAGCAGAGCAGGGAAAACACTTTTGGATAGTTTCTCTGGAAAATCCTGCATCATTTGAAAGAGCAGTTCTGCCAAAAATGAAAACACTGTTGTTCTGAACTCATGTGACTTCATTTATTATGTGGAACAAGTTGCTGTTTCCATTCGATGACTACAGGCAGCCAAGCTCCAAAAAGGACAAAAAGTTCCATTTAAAAGTGGTCTTCTGAAGTCACATGATGAAGTCACATATTGCCTTTTTGTTGGAACTCGTCTGTTTCATTCATGCAATTTCAGTCTGTTTCTTGTACATAACTATTTTCATGATTACTCTAATGATAGGTTTAATAACTGATTGAAAAATGATGTAATATACAAATATAGTAGATATATTAATGTTTTATTTATTTTATTGTAAAACAAATATAGGAAATGTACAAGGATTTATTCATTTATTGCAGTACATATCAAGGATTTATTGGTTATATATTTTATAATGGATAAGACTTTTAGTTTTATGGATGTTGCCATCTTTGGGTCACTGTTGCTATGGTTACTGGTAAGGAATACGGGCTTGATTCCCCTTACACGTTCATACGGAACTTTCTTTTGTTTTCTTGATTTATTATTTAGCTAAAATAGCTATATATTTCTCTTATAGGCCTATTTATCCTTTGTTTTCTTTCCCTCTGGTCGCAAAAGTGTTGCAGGCGTATGATATAGATATGATCATGTCTACAATCTTCTGTTGTTTGCTAGTTTTTGCACGTGTAACGTTACAATAAATCCGCAGAAAACAAATATTACTATTTTTAATGGGTCACAGGTGATTATCCTTTCTAATCCAATTCGATTCTAATTTAAAATATTGTTGTCTGTTAACGGTTAATAATCGGTGAACGAGCGTGGTTGATTAGGTTGATACGTTGGTTTTGGGTGCAAGATATATAATGAATTTTTATCCTGTTAAATAAGTACACAAGTGATCTCTTGCACTCCTCCTTGCTACACTTCTTCTTTGCACTTTACTGACAACGTTCACCCAGTTTATTACAGTACAGCTGCTTGTGTTTCGCCCACTTGCACTGTCGCATCTTATAGCAACTTTTAGCAGGTGTCAGTCCAAAATGGCGGCAGCGCCATCTATAGACTGTTGCCCTTATTACTACAGAGTTTCACCTCTTGGGCTTCTTTTTTGAATTTGCTGGGAAGTCCACTCCTGACAGGATTGGTGTAAGTTTAAATATCTTCCACTTGTGAATAGTCTATCCCACTGTAAGTTACAATGATGGACTTCAGATTGTTTGGAAATGGTCTTACGACGGCAGCAACAATTGCTACGCTAAGATTACTTGCTTGGCGTTGTGTTAACACATTAAGGGTTCAGAATATAATACAGATACAGTAGATCTGAGGGATGTTATTATGATACAGATATAGCACACATCAAGGCTTTTAGGTATTTATGTGTTAGTTATCATAAGACGGATGTTGTTAAGGTTGTGAAGGTTGTTGGCCTCACTGTTATATCAGCTCTTTGTTGTTGAGAAGGTCAGTGTGAAGGTTTTGTCAGTTTCGTCATTGCTGGTTTGATAGTTATTTATTTACACTCTCAATAAGAGTTGATCTGTTTTGAGCTCAGTTCTTCTCACGACTTTTAAAAAGCAAGTCAACGCGGAATTCACCCTGTTATGTAACTTCCTCTATAAAATGGTATCAAGGGAGACCTTAATGAAGCAGATCAGATCACTGTGAAAATAGTTCTCAGTATTCCTGGCATTTCTGGAGTGTATAATAACATGAGCACCGGTCAGCTGTCTCACGCTCATGTGATGCTCGTGTACTCTATTAGCACACTCGGTCTAACACTTCTCTCCAGTCTGGAAATGAGCGATTGAAGTAAGTTTGCACTGACAGGGCAAGAGCTCAGCATCATGGAAGAAACTAGGACTGCTGTAGATCAGCATGTACTGAGATTTATGAGGATAGGAGATCAATTTAATATGTCTCGTCCAGGCACTAGCTGTAAATGAACTGGATTTGGATTCAGTATTGTCATGGGTTTGGAGTAAACCACTTTCACATGGACGCTCACATGACCTCAGAACTCGGTACTGAATGATGAAGGCCTGTTCTCCGGTCGTTCTCATGCACTGCTTCAGCAGATGAACCGCTGTGGTTGATCAACATGGGTTTGATACTGGCCGAAGTGGTCCTCATGGACCTTGGTAGATGATTTAATGATAGTGACAGCAGTGTATTATGATATAATACAGAACTGTGATGACATTAGACAAAAATAGCTGAAGTTAAGAGAACATTTATATTATGTTTGGTTATGCTTTACAATAAGATCTCATTGTTTAACATTTGTTATTGTTATGTATTAATAAATGTTGAGATTAACAATAACTTGGTAATGTTGAAAATGTTTTTAACTAAGTTGAAACCTTTTTGTTACTCAATATTTTCAATAAATAAATATTTAATTTTAAATCATATTAGATAAATATTAAATGCATTTTAAAATGTCAAATAATAATATTAATTATATATGAATAAATATAGTTATACTAATTAAACATTGTTTTCAGTGTTTAGTAGTTAATTCACTTTTACATAATTGTTTTTTTCACTTAATTTTCATTGTTTCAAATGATAATTTTAAATATTTCTCTAGCAATAATTTTAGTTAAGTTTTATTTATTTTAATATTCATATTCTTAGTAAAAAAAAAATCAAACAACAGTTTTACTTAAAAATAACAGTTTTTCAAATGTGAAAAGAAAAGTTATGCATATTTATTATAAAAAAAATTAAACTGACAATGAAAGTAATAAAATCAATGTTTTCTATCATTTTATTATTTTGTTGTTCGTCATTTTAAATTAGTTAAGTTTTTTTTCTGTTCAATTGAGTTGAATTTGAGTAATTTTAGTATGAAATGAGTTAATTTCATTTACTTCAGGTTATAGTATAATCGTTTAAAATAACTAATATATTAGCCTATCACTAATACAGTATTTACAAGAACTGAAGAGTGTGTCTGGATGGATAAAATGTAGTAAATTCCTCTGCTTTGGTTTGTGGTGAAGATGATAATGAACGTCTGCGGACACATTGGAGTTGAAGTCTGACATGTGCTCTCTGTTCTCTGTGCAGCCTGGTAAAGACAGCATCTGGCTACCCATCCTGGTCATCGCACGCTTGGTGTTCGTTCCTCTCTTTGTGTTCTGTAATGTTCAGCCCAGAAACCACTTGTCTGTGGTGTTTGCTCACGACGCCTGGTACATCATCTTCATGATCCTCTTCTCCTTCAGTAACGGATACCTGGCCAGCCTCTGCATGTGCTTCGGACCAAAGTACGTACAGAATATCATCAACATGCATGCAGAAAGCAGAGCAAATATCAATAATAAAAAAAAGCATAGAAATCTTATTTATTCTTCTCTAACAGCTTATAACACTCCAAAGAGAAAGGAAATAAAAAAAAAAATCACATCATATGACCCCTTTAAATACTGGCATGATGATGTTCATCTAACAGTTCAAAGTTGTTGGTGTCTTCTAATGTTTTGTGTATGTCCCACAGGAAAGTGTCCCAACATGAAGCGGAAACCGCAGGGGCCATCATGGCCTTCTTCCTTTCTCTTGGCTTGGCTATGGGAGCCGCGCTATCCTTCGCTTTCCGGGCCATGATCTAGAACTATTGCCTAGTGCTTAGTGTGATGAAGAAAAGGAACTTTAACCCCAGATAAACAGAGCCAGAGAGAATATTTTCACACCGCACATGTATCCGCTTGCCTGTTCGTCCCTCTTGTGCATTTTCTAAAAGACATGGAACTGGAATAGACAGGGATTCAAGAGGGACCATCTTTATCAACATTATGATGAGCGTCATCATCAGGCAACAAAATGAGCCAAATCTGAATCCATTGTTTTTGTATACCTTTATGTGCCAATTCAGTATTTAGCAATAATGTATAGTTAAAGTTAACCCCTTTCTGTGTTAGTTGTTTTTAATGTTTTTTGTTGTTGTAGATGTGAACAGTTTTTATGGTCCTGTTTTAGTTTCGGTTAGTGATGGCAGCATGCAGCTATTAGGGCAGTAGTTCACTGCTAAAAAAAAAGTCTTCTTGTCTTTCCTTTGCAAATGTCTACAAATTCTAACTTTTTGATAGGACGTAAGACAAAATTAAATGAGTTTATGCTTAAAACAAGAAGAAAAAAATTGGATTATTGATGGACATTTTTTACTTGTTTTAAGCATAAACTCAACTGATTTCAACATCTCAAGTCATTTTTTGCAGGTAAATGTCTCTGTTTAAGAATGCTTAGATATTTGTACGGAAAACAAGACTAAGGAACTTTTTTTTTTTGCAGTGGTTCTAGATAAATTGTACTGTATCACGTCATTAAAGGGCCCCAATTTGAGTTTATAGTGGCATTTTGAATCGTAAGATCCATTCAGATGTCTGCTGTTTATTTTGTCAGCTGGATATACTTGCTTTCAAATATTGGCCTTAGTATATTTTTGTCAGCAATGAAGTTTCTCATTTGAAATGAAGGCCTAAAAATGTTACATTTGACCTTATTATTTATGTTTATTTTATAACAGCTTTTTTATGATTTTTTTTTTAATGCAGCATGTATGAAGACACATTTTAACATCATGTAAATGTACAACTTGCTTTGCTGCCTTTTAAATGAGATGTTTTCCAAAAAACTGGCCAAATTGAAATGTGTAGTCACGGGGCAGGTGCGTGGGACTGTGAATGGAAGGGGATGGAAATAAACACATTTCTCTTTGTAACTGCGTGATAGTGTCTGTTTAGTATGTGAGATAAACCAGAGACTCCACCACTCATCTGTCAGCATCTCATAACTAATTACAGGAAGTCTGATTAGTGAAGTCGATCCTGTGGCAAAGTCAAGAAGCCTTTCATTAATGTTAGGCATGCCTTTTAAATGTTACATCCGCCAATTGTTATATATTCACAAAGGCTGATTTTCATGAGAATACCATTGTAGTATCTACAGTTATATTATCTATAGTTAGTTAACTTGGGTCATTGCCATAAAAAACAAGGGCAATGCTAGTTAACACTGATTAATATTTATTATTATTATTTCTCAAGTCTACACAGATGATCTGGCAGAGCAACCACGTGTATATCATTCCATTACCTATATTCTTTTCAAAATACTGCCTTCAATTTCAATAAATTCACTATATATTCTTTTAATATTTACACTGAACCAAACAAACATTTTGAAAGTGTTTCGCTTGAAAAGTGTGCTATTGCTAAACGTCGAGGCAATATATATTCGCCTGGTCGCTAGATGGCGTTGTTCCGAATTTGAAATATTTCCATCAGCTTAAAAGAATTTAAAGCTGTTCCTGTGACGTTCCTGCGATGCTATGGTGACCAGAGAAGCGTTCGAGCGTTTGAAGAGCAGATTAAGGCGCGAATAAGTATTACAAAACAAAAATTCAAATAGTATTAACTTGCTCTTTATGTCGTTGTTAACTGTTCTACTACAGCAACTAGATATTACAGATTTGTAAACGAGCTGTATTCTCTATCAAATGCATAAAGTAGGTTATTAATGGAGCATTTTAGATCAATTTCACCTCTCCTGCATTTGGATTTAAGCAATTTCAACTCTCCAGAAGCTGAAGATAGCAGATATGTTCTGACAAGTCCACGTTCACTTGAAGCCTGTGCAAGACTGTCAGTGAAACCTGTTGATTTGTTGTTCAGATCCTTCACATACTTTATTGATGAAAACCAACAGTCCACACTGGAGGAAGTGACTGCGTTATATGAGGAGTACGAGAAAGGAAGAAGAGAACGACTGCGCTTGTGTCGAGAGGAGAGAGAGCAGATCATACAAGAGGGCTGGCATAGAATGTCATCTGTAAAACCATTCACAGCCCTGGAAACCGTCCTAGAGCAAACAGTTGAGTGTCAAAGCACTGATTCTAAAGCCAAATGTCCAACCTTTCAAAGCGATTGCTCAAAGTCTGCGATTACGATCTCAGATGGGTTCCCGACTGTATGCGGCCAGAAGTTTCCCAACAGTTTCAGTCTGGCCGACCTCAGACGATCTCCTGCGACGGAGCGTCGGCTGAAGAGCCTCTCGCAGGAGATCAGTCGCAAACTAAGCATCACCGTCCCAAAAAAAGATCGCAAGATTGCTGCGTTGATGCTGGCCAAGCACGAAGAGGAGCAGTTCCGCTTACGCCAGAGCATGTTTGAGGAGCAGCATCGCGAGGAGGAGCACAGGCGTGAGGAGGAGCGGCGAGATCACATGGAGCGAAAGCGGCGCAAAGAACTTCTGCGACATATCCGCCGCTGGCAGAAGGACATGGAGGAGCGGAGGAGGTTGAGAGAAGAAGAGGAGGTGATGCTTGTGGAGCAGCGTGAGCGGGAGACGCTTCAGGAGGAGGAATGCTGGAGGAGGTTCGCAGAGGAGCAACAAGCTCGACGCAGGTTCAAGCTTGATGTGGCGAGCAGGGATGCAAAGGAGCGCAAGCGCTACCAAGAAAGGCTCCTGCGAGAGAAAGAGCGCACTGAGGAGGCGCAGCGAGAGAAGGAGCTGCAGGAGGCGCAGGAAAAACACCACCACGCAGCGAGGAGCAAGCGAATGCAGGAGAAGACAGAAAAGAGGAGACTCGAGCAAGAGAACCAGAGGGAGCTGCTCAAACACCTCCTCCTGAAAAAGAAGGTGGAGGAGCAGGAGCGGGCAGAGAAGGAGCTCAAGCGAAAAGGACTGGAGCAGAAGCTGCAACGCTCCAAGGAGAACCATGCGTTGCTTCTAGAGGCGCGAGTGCAGGAAATACGATCGCGTGCTGAGAAAGAGGAGGAGCAGATGCAGACGGCGCAGCAGCGGGTGAGGAGGGAGAACAGAGAGAGGATGGAGCAGAAGCAAATGTTGCTGCAACGCTGCCAGCTGCGGACGGAGCATGCACTGATGCAAGCACAGGAGCAAAAATGGCGAAGATCTCAAGGCGTCAGACGAAAAAACCAGGAGAAGAAGCTCAGCCACAGCAGACTGCGAGAAAGAGTCCAGGAGGAGCAGAAAGTGCAGTGGGAGGAGAGGTGCAGGGCCGTGATGGAGAAGGAACAACGCAGGGAGAAGCTGCAGAGAGAGCGGGCCGAGGCCCAGGAGCAGAGCCGGAAGGTGGCTCACGCCTCCTGCTACATGAGAGAGAGGGTGAGGGAGCAGACGACCCGTCGCAACTTTAACCAGATGGCACGAGAAGCACAGCTGACCGCTCAACTGGGCAACCTCAAACTAGTGTAGAACAAAAAGAAAAGAAAAAGAATTATGATAGTATTAATGAAGCCAAACAAAACAACTTCGTAGCCATGTTGAAACGTAAACCAGTTGTTTTCCATTCAAATATGGTGTTTACAGATGTATTTATCAGGCAGTTCATAAGCTTTTAGACCTCACCAAAGACAGGCCAAGTATTTATTATTTATTATTATTAACCAATCAAACTTTGAAATATTTCTATATGAATTTGTGTTACAGATAATAACATTTTTATGTCAATGTGAACTGCAGGTCACAAAAAGCGTTTATGGCTTTTAATAGATTGTCACGTACCACAGAGATTGTCATGCCATCTCAATGTGCATGTATTTCAGATTGCACTGCTTTGTACTTCTCAAAATAAACATTGGTTTATATTAATATGAGACATTCTTGATTTAATACAAACTTCAAAAAAAGAAGAAGAAAATAAGCAACATTTTAAAATTATTTGGAAAAAGAGCACTGTATTGCACTTGAGTTTTGCAACTCTGATTACTTCATTTCTATGGTAAAATAAAATCTGATTCTAGATATAAGAATGTAAATTCTCTAAATAATTTTTAGTCTTTGACAATGCACATAAAAACACCACAGGCTTGTAGTTTCTCGGCTTATAAAACAATCAGTTAAACAAAAAATGTGGGGAGTTTCATAACTCTAATCATGACAAAACATAAAATTAGTGAAGCATTCTCAAGTCCTGATAAAAATATAAACATCGCTTTCAAATGAAATATTCCATGTCACCAGTCTGGCTGTTGGACTGCTCTGAGATTAATCATCTGGTAATCCGAGGGCCAACAGCACAGGAAGTCCAGTTCCCAGGATGAGAGTCAGGCTCTCTGTGATGCCCAGGCCACCCTGCTGCTGGTGGGCTCCACTTCCTGTATAATGGTGGAGGTGAGTGGGGTGCTGATGCCCTCTGCTGTTGATTTCTGGCAGAACATGAACCGTGGCCACATACAAGAACGTCCCAGCTGAGAACAGCATGCCAATGCCTGTGGTGCTCAGGCGGCTCTGAGAAGAACCGTTAGACTGCAAAGACATTCATTTTTATTTTAGATCATTCTAAAAAAAACAGAAGATTTAAATAGAAAATGTTAAAACAGTTATATTGTTGAATTGCTCGTCTGAAATCAATGTTTAGATGTATTACGCAGAAAACAAAACAGGTTGGTTTTATGGTAAACATGTCAGTTCCAAAAACTTTTTAGACTAGTGTTACAAGTTTTTTATGCTGCAAAAAAAAAAAAAAAAAAAAAGAAATGCTGATTTAACAAAATGGGTGTTTATGCAACTTCCCCTAATCTCAAAAGGATCTGATGTTATTGTGCCATCAAAAAAGGGACTAAAATTAAAAAGACAAATCTGAAGAACTTCTGAAAAATTTTTTTGCCTTGTAACTAACTGAAAAAAAGATAAGTTGCACTATTAAAATTACTTAACTGTAATAAAAATAAAGCTAAATACAAACTTGAATTCTAAAAATAGTAACTAATAAAATGGACAAAAGGAGATATATATTTTTAAAATTTGAACTGACAATATAAAAATAAAAGCAAATTCAAAATACAAATTAAATATACAAAAAGAAAACTGTATTGTGTGTGTAATTTGATGTGTGCCTGCTAGTTCACTGGAATGAAAGTTTCAGATGTCAAATGAAGGTGACTAAGGTTTCTTACTGCACTCAGGATGAAGTAAGTGCTGATGGCCATCAGCGGCGCAGCAGCAGAAAATGCCAGTAAATGCTTCTGAATAGTCTTCCTCTCCAGACCTGTGTGCATGAGGAAAGACACAAGACCAAATGCCGCTGGAGCCTATAGAGAAAGAGAACTTGTTAAATTAAGGAAAGTGATTGGACACGAACTGTAATTCTACTATATTTTGCAACAAACGCATAGAAGTGGTCAGAAGGTTTTTAATTGACACATTTTTCTTACATTTGATCTTTTCTACTCTATTTTTAGAGACATGTTTAGATTAGACATGTTAAGCAATACTTGCTTTTCACAGATTTTTATCAGTTAAAGAGATAGCTCACACAAAAATGAAAATATGATGTTTATCTGCTTACCCCCAGGGCATCCAAGATGTAGGTGACTTTGTTCCTTCAGTAGAACACAAACAAAGATTTTTAACTCAAACAGTCTGTAAGTCATATATAATGCAAGTCAATGGCAACCAAACGTTCCAAAGCTCTGAGAGTCCAAAAAAACCCAAAACAAAACAAAACAAAAACATACACAGACGAACCCAAATTAAACCCTGTGGCTCGTGGAGATACAGTAAGGTGTTAAGACACAAAACGATCGGTCTGAACAGGATTTATTATATAATTTTGTACCTTTTATACACCACAATCTCTGACTGTCCTCAGCTCATACACAGCATCCGGTGCTTGATGCATCAACGTGATTTGGCAAATAGATATCTATACATACATATATATGTAGATCCATATAATATGCGGTCCATAGGAACAGTCATTAATGAGGCATCTATGTTGTATAGCTATCTATGTGCCAGCATCAAGTGCCGGACAGCCAGAGATTGTGGTGTATAACAGGTAAAAAATAATATAAATATGGTTCAGACTGATATTTTCTTGTCTCAACACCTCAATGTATCTTCATGAGCTGCAGGGTTTAATTTGGTTTCATCATTGTATGTTTTCTTGACTCTCAGAGCTTTGAAATGCTTGATGCCCATTGACTTCCATTATATGACTGACAGACTGTTTGAGTTAAAAAACTGTTTGTGTTCTACTGAAGAAACAAAGTCACCTACATTTTGGATGCCCTAGGGGTGAGCAGATAAACATCACATTTTAATGTTTTATTTCATTTTTGGGTGAACTATCCCACTAATGCAGTGGTTTTCAAACCTATCCGTGAAGTACCCTCAAGCACTGCACATTTTGCATCTCTCCCTATATCTTACACGCACACACACTTGAGGTCTTCCATTCTCCGCTAGTGAGCTGATGAGTTGAATCAGGTGTGATATATAAGGGAGCATACAAAAAGTGCAGGGCTGGGTGTACTCCAGGACAGGTTTGAGAAACACTGAGTTAACGCATTCCATGAGAGTCAAACCCATGACCTTGCAAATGCTTTACTGTATGCGCTACTTAATGCAGACTGACTCAGAAGTGATAGTACAGATAAAAAAAACAAGCAATCTCACCTTATGCAAAATAACCGCAAAAAACACGACAACCTGCACAGACACCTGTGACGAGGCCGCAGCTGCACCCAGAGCAACACCATCAGCTGGACAAATAATGTCAATATCATGCAAATTGTATTATTTACAAACTACAACTGACAAAACAAACACCAAACTGAACCTAGCCATTTCTATCATTAAAACTATATTTACTTAATCTTGAGTATTTAATAATTAGATTGACCAAACATCCTTCTTTTTCTAAATTGCTTAAAATGTCCAGGTTTTGTTTTTGTTTGCCTTCTTGCACACCACGATTGGTTAATCATGTATAATGCCTGCACGCTGTTGGTCAAACAGCTCCTGGTACTCCTGGTAATACAGAAATGCAACAGTAGCCATGAAAACCAAATGAGGCTAGTCTGTTTTTATTGTCCCTATTTTGTATTTACAGATAACACAATGAAGGCTTATCAAGCAGAATTGAAAACCCAGCGTTCATTGACTTGAATAGGACAAGCACTACAGGCATGATTCACTGTAATGTAATCTGTTTTGACTGGTGATACGGAACATAATAGTGGAAGTGAAGCCCTTGTTACCTGCGGCGTGAATAAGCAGACCCAGGGTGGCAGTAACACTGTTGCCACTGTACATGTATGCTCGGGGTTCTGGGAAACAAGACAAACAGAGACAATCTCAAGAGAGCATCTGACAGCATTTCAAACGGCTGTTTTTCCACAGACTGCCAACATATCTATCTGCAGCCGAGTGGAATAAAATCATAATACATGCTCACAATTGTGCTTTATAATTTCAATAATACACTACGAATTTGATTTATCACATTAAAGTAATAAGTAAAAAATTAGTGTTCACAATCGGTTAAATCGCATCTAAAATAAATGTTTTTGTTTACAAAATAGATGTATGTATATTTATTATGTATATATAAATACAAACAAATATCTATTTATATATAATCTAAAAAAAAAATATAAGAATATGAATATATAAATGTTAAAGGTAAATATTTTCAAAATATATAATGTATGTGTATTTATACAGACATAATAAATATACACAGTGCACATACATATAAAATGTAAACAAATACTTTTATTTGTGATTTATCACAATTAATCATAAAAAGAAAATGCAATTTCTAATAATGCTGTTTTGATTTGTCATGAAATATGACTCAGATACTTCTTTTACGTTTTCAGGAGAGTTGCATCAAAAATTAAGACTTTTTAAAAAGACGTTGGATGTAACAATGCAAAATAATGTTTTATTTCTGACATGATAACTGGATGCAGCTTGCTGAAGTAAACAACAAACCATACTGTAGATTTCTTTTGTTGTATACTCAAAATCTATAGATTTGATTAAGATTTTAAAACAGCAGGCAATTATCTGCACCTCAGTATTGTAGAACGTTATAAAACAATATGCAAACATAACGTATTGAATGAAAATTTTAATGTTAATTCAAATTATTAAATGCATGCCACCTTCTCAGGACAATAAAACCCTCTCTATACCTACCAAATATGTTATTTTAAAATATAATATATTTTGGATTACTTCCTTTATTTTTTATTGAAAGTGAATGCCTTGAAAAGTGAGTGGATAAGAACTGAAATGTGTTTCTAAAGAGAAGAAGCGCTGAGGTACCGTGCATAGAGCAGTAGTTGGCAATCTGGTCCACCACAAACATGAGCGTAAAGCCCAAGACGAGAGAGAGTCCTATGAAGAAGTGAGGACGCAGACCTTTCTTTGCGGTTAGATGAAGTGTTGAATTTGATTCTGAGATGTTTTGATTCTCTCCCATAGCAGAACAATACCAGTCTACGTGAGGAGAAGAAACATGTATTGGTAAACATGATAATTTGTCTGGTCTATATGAGGCTAGTGAGTTGTAACTGGTAACCTACTTTGAATAAAAGTAAACAAAGACATTGTAAAAGTGTGCATTACTGTGCATATTAATTCTCTGAATAGGGAAGAGAACGAATAAATAAGAGGAAGATGGCTAGTCTCACCTTTCCATGACTCCTGCACTAACTCCACCCCCTCGGGGATAATGATTGACAGGGCAGTGCCACATAGAAGCCCCGCCCCCAGCACAGTAATCAGCTGTAGTTTCTGCTGTAAGGGTGGAGAAAATGTCCTAAAATAACTTTAAACTTGTCTTGCCATGTCAAAATACACAGTTACGGCCTTTATAGTTATGAACATTTATGTTTTACAGTATGATATTGTAAGTTGATATACAAAAACTCATTTGTGTAGAGATTTACACATACAAAGTAAAGAAGAAACTATCACATGCAGAAACATTCACAGGCTACGTGACTGAACTCATATACACTGGGCAGAGTACAAACTAAACATAGTTAAACTTAATGTGTAATGCACGCTACAATTTACATGTGGTGTAATGTATATAAACGTTGTTTTTTTTTTGCCTGTATTTGATACACTGGTTTATCGTCTGAAAACTAGAGTTTACTGACTGATCCAGTTATATGCTCTACCTAAAGTTAACGTACCAGCATTTGTTACATGTGAATATTGATCCTCTTACCTCTGATAAATTGATCAATAGCGGAATTATCCCAAGTATGAAACATCCCACGAACATAGCCAAAGATATGAGAATAACAGCCCAAGCTCCGTCCATGACTGCCCTTTAGCCCTTCCGATCAAACCTCTTAACGCACAGTCAGGCTGCATCACATGTAACAAACACCCGAAAACACAAAGGGAAGACACAATATCCTCTTTGAGCACTCACTGGAAGGCATAGCGGAGTTCTCCACGTTTCAACCTACGGTTCAACACCCTCCTGAATCCCATCAAAACTCTTAACTACACCCCTAGAGTCAGACGAACAGTATTACATGATGCTAATGCTTATTTTAGAGAATCGGTTCCTGTTATTCAACTCATCTACGAGCCGAGTCAGTGTTTTTATTTTGTAGTAAAATTGATGAGGTCAGTGTGTTATATGTAGATGTAAATTGTCTCACAACATAAGTCTAACTAAACGTATCAGTGTAATTCAATGCATGTAGCGTTACTTATCATGAAAACAAAACAAAACATTCAGAATACCAAATTACCACTTTATGTGAATAAATTGTGAATAGTCATATTATTTATTTTTCGTTGTTAAGACGCTTTTTAAATGGGCACGTGACCCAAATTAATCATGTAAAAGCCGTTGTTGAACGTTAGATCACGCGCACACAGTCTGAGGTAAGACGTTGTGTCCTCAGGACAAATGACTTAAAATTACTTTTATTTGATAAAATACATATTCTGTAATAAAATTGTGATAAGGTAACGTAATGTGAATTTTATGTGCATCGTTATGCTAAAATAGGCTAAATAAATAATACCTAATTTCTTTAGGTAATATTATTGACAAACACGTTTATCATAAGCAAAAACCTTTCGCCGACGCCAAATGCAGTCGAATGTTTTGACCGAACCAAAGCAAAGAATCGGTTCAAAAGAAAGATTCGTTAGCGAATCGGATAACGGAGAAAACGTGAGAGCTTATGACTCCGTTTTTTTCCCTTCTCGAGACACATCACAAGACTCTACCACAAGTCCTCGAGAGGTTAAAGATTGTCCTCTCTGTTTCTTGGCAAAGATTAAAAGCTGCCATAAAATGACATCATGACTCCTGAGGATTCAATTCAAATTTATTTGTATAGCGCTTTTCATGATACATATCATTGCAAAGCAGCTTTACACCAAAGTAATGTT
>JAUCMS010000022.1:16538185-16556586 GCA_032357445.1 Enteromius radiatus | reverse complement strand
GTTTATTTCAAACTCTAACTTGTTTAACATATTTAACATAAAAGAGTGTTTATCTTGTCGCTAATAGCCAAACACGTCTCAATAAACAAAAAGCAAAAAAAAAAAAAAAAAAAAAATTAAATAACCAAGACCTAAAATAATGCAATTCTAGTTACATTGCTTACAGATTTAAAACAATATGACTGTTTACGATGCAAGAGAAATGTTTCCGTCTATAGATTTATTGCCAAAAATACAAGCTGGTTAACTTTTTCTGGTTTGAGTAGGCTGCGAAGTGGAGTGATTATGTTGCCGGCTGCGCTAAACACACGCGAAAACGGCATCTATTTTCGGCTTTGCTCTGGCAAGAAGACAACCCAGCCGTCTGTGTCCACATCCACACCTGTAGACCAGCGAGCAAAATCTGAAATCACGTCTTACTTACAAAAGGAAGTAACTGATGGTGATGACAAGCCACTGGACTGGTGGAAAGAAAATAGATGCCGATTTCCTTTAATGGCAAACTTGGCAAAAAAAATACCTGTGTGTTACCGCAACTAGCACCCCTTCAGAGCGCGTGTTTAGCACAGCCGGCAACATAATCACATAATCATAATCAAATAAACCTTCTTTTCATTTTCATAGCCGACTGATTATTGTGCATTTATTCTGAATACGCATCATACATTTGCGAATGCATATATGACGATTTTTAACCATTTTTAAAAAACCCAGGCAAAACTGCATTATTTTAGTTGCATAAAGTGTAATATTTAAATAAAAGTGTAAATAAAAAAGTAGACTAATAAGTAAATAAATGATCTTATAAATAAGCAAACAAATAAATAAATAATCAAAAAATTGCCCCTCCCCCATACTATCGTTTATCAGTGATCTTACAATGGGCATGACAATGGGCATTATCGCGCAACCCTAACCAAGATAGAACTTTTTGGCCTTAATTCTAAGTGTTATGTGTGGAGAAAACCAGACATTGCTCGTCACCTGTCCAAATGGCTGTCCACCAAAGTTTACCATCCGACCTGACATAACTGGAAAGGATCTGCAAGGAGGAATGGCAGAGGATCCCCAAATCCAGGTGTGAAAAACTTGTTGCATCTTTCCCAAAAAGACTTGTGGCTGTATTCGATCAGAAGGGTGCTTCTACTAAATACTGAGCAAAGGGTCTGAATACTTAGGACCATGTGATAGTTCAGTTTTCTTTTTTAATAAATCTGTAAAAATGTCAACAATTCCGTGTTTTTCTGTCAAAATGGGGTGCTGTGTGTACATTAATGAGGGAAAAAATGAAATTATATGGTTTAGCAAATGGCTGCAATATAACAAAGTGAAAAAATTAAGGGGGTCTGAATACTTTCTGTACCCACTGTACATCTCAGCATCCGCACCAAATTTCTTACTTTTGTTCAATTTGGGCCTCTGAATATAATTAAGGTGTTTTTTTCTGCCTGGAATATAAGTTTGATATTTTCCGTATCACAATATATGAGCTTTCAAGACCAGGAATGTATCAAAAACAAGATACTACGCAAACTTTTCTTCTGACTATTGTTTCATGTTCCAGGCTTTACAATTTAATATCACGTAACTGTCCCTTTGAAATCTGTTACTTTTCCATGATTTAATTATATCATTAAGCAACAAACCCTATATTTAAAGCTTTGCTTGCCTGCAATTTAAGACCTTGTTTTTTCCAGCATTACAGTCATAGTCCAGCAGGGGGAAATGAAGAGCTACTCAGAAAAAGTGACAAAGGAGTCTGTTTATCTAATGAGGACACTTGGGAGATGCTGAATAATCCCGTGCTGATGTTGAACATATCTCACAACATCATCCTGACTGTAAATATGATGAAGCAGAACTATAAGAAGCATGCAGTGGGAAATTTCTGTGTATTCCTGAAGTTCATGCATGCATTGATGATTTACATTTGAGTGTGAAGTGAAATTCATGAGGATTCATTTACTAATTCTTCAAAACCCCTTAAGTGAAAAGCTGAGAGTCGACAATGTATATGATCTAACCTGCTCGCAGCCTGTGATGATGCAGCAGCAGAGGTGGCCGCAGGGTTTGGGGTTAATCATAGTGGGGATATGCTCCTTGGCCATCAGGTCTGTATAGAACTTTTTGCTGCGTTCTGCCTTTTTTCTGAAGTAGATAAAGTCAAGAACATTGAATTGAGTCTGAATTTTAAGTTTACTTCTTGATGTTTTTGTTGCAGTCTCCATGAATAAGGTACAAAAAAGGTCTGTTCTTTTTCAACAAAAGGTCAACAATAAGTTAGGGTTAGGGTGTTTTTTCAGAAAATACTGTTATTTTGACCTCAGTAGGTCGAAATAAATATAATGGTGTCATTTTGAGTCAAAGTTTGGATGACTCTAATTTCGTAACAATGTATATAATTAAAGGAACACTCCACATTTTATAATTAGGCAAATTTTCCAAACTCCCCTATAGTTAAACAATTGAGTTTTACTGTTTTTGAATCCATTCAGCCAATCTCCGGGTCTGGCAGGAACACTTTTAGCTGTAGCTTAGCATAGATTATTGAATCTGATTAGACCATTAGCATAAGCATGGTTCCAAAAATATGAAAACTCAACTCTAAGGGAGTGTTCCTTTAAACATGAAAATGTAAACATAATATACAAATGTGTATCTTTTGTACAGTACTTTTTGTACATCATTGTGTACAGTATTTAAAATAGTGAATAAAACTTCTAAACTGAGCTTGTAAAATGTTTACCTTTCAGACTCCAGGGACATAAGCTTGGCAACGTCGTAGCAAATGCGAGCATCCAGAACCATGCAGTTTTCATATGCTTTCCTGGATATTAAACAAAGAGATGAAAAGGAGAAAAAAAAAAGTAAGAGAGTGTAAGAGAGACAGAACTCCCATGACGGGGACAGGAAATAGTCCTGCTAATTCCCTCTTTCTCTTTTAACCAGGCACTGGAACACAGTGTTGATAGTCCTGCAGGAGCCAGGCTTCAGTATTGTCTGGCATGCACTGTGCTTTATGCAGGCCAAGAATGGCTCGCTTAGATAGGAAGAAACTGACTGATATTTAAAATGACCAACCACTGTTTTTTTTTTTTTTGTTTTTTTTATGTGATGCACAAGGGCAAATAAATCTGAAATCAATGGTACCAAAATAGAATGGCATGCAACAAATTGGTAAGCTTTTTAAATAATCACACAGCAGCCTCTTTAGAGATGATGTACACAAGACGCCAAAGACATTAGTGGAATATAATGTGTACACTATGAAGTCAAAATTTCCATCCATCCAAAAGTAATAGGTCTGTGAGAATCTAAAGGACTGATGACTCTTTTCCTAGTTGACTGCCGCAGGACAGACTGCAATATGCTTTGAAACATCTTTGAGACTGAAATCCATTTTGCTCTCTTTTGTGTTTGTTCTGTTCAGCCTCTTTATCCTCCATTTACACATCCTGCCTTCTCTTTCTCAAATGGCTTGGTGGTCACTTTGCCTCCAGATGTGTTCTAGAAATCCTTGACCCAGAAGAAGTTAAAGACATGTTTTGTCCCCACACATTCTTTAGCAGTAAATGGGATTAGATAAACTGTGGATGGACACACTGAGCGTCTTGTAGCCACATGATCACTTTAGATCCAATTAAAGTTGGTCATTGTCAATTTACTGTGTGGACTGCAAACTCTTAAAGGAACAGTCTCCCAAAAAATTTATTCTGTCATCATTAACTCTCCCTCGTGACTGATTTATGCGGAACACAAAAGAATATCCAACAAATGGTGCAACAAACATTGGACCTCATTGACTTGGATTAGACATTTAGCTATTAAATTATGTTCTTGTAATGTTCTACAAAGGAAAGCAAGCTATACACACTTTGGATATATTACACACTTTACCCTTACAGATGATGGGAAGGCAGATCCTAATTAACACTGTGACAAAAAGTGTATCTTCAGTAAGAACTTACTCAAAATGCTGCTTTATTTGACTCTCTTCAGCATATTTTGCAATCCCGTTAATGAATAAAGTGCGTTTCACCTGTGGATAGATACAATTTGGAGACATCAGAGTTAATTTATGGAACTTAGTCAGGAGAGACATTTTATTTGATGGCAAATATGTGTCTGTGAAGAATGGAAGCCGGTTTCTGCCACTGAATAAAAAATAAAAAAAGTTTATTGCAACTTTTTAATCTTACAATTCTGACTTTTTTCTCAGAATTGCGTGACACAAATTCACGATTCTGACTTATTTTCTCGCAACTGGGAGATATAAAGTCAGAATTGCAAATTATAAAGTCAGAATTGTGACTTTATATTTCTGACTGTAAGGCACTTACAACTGAGATAAAACTTTAAAATGGGCCAGCATTTAAAATGTGATGCTCATATTATAAGATGTGGTAAAGGACATTTTGCCAAATATGCTGTAGATATGAACTTGTATTGAACATTTCTGTGAAGTTGTCTCTGCTCACCAAGTCGTCCTCTTTGTAGTGCATCTTTGATGTGTGTCTTCTCATGCTGTACACAGTCAGTAACAGATAGAAGAAGGCAAATGTAGTGTGCAGCCACAGCAGGTTATTACTGAAAGAGAAGGAAAACAAAAGGATGATTCATTCATCAACAGTCATTCAAAGAGTCATTTCAGTGTCATAGATATTATCCGGGCTTACCCAGATTTTATGTTGGCTATTGTAGTTCGCCCAAAACTGTAGGCATTATCTTCTGCAGAAAGAGAAGATCATAGGGAGTCTTTAGTCATAAACTACAGGAAGGTAAACTTAAATTGCTGCGTTAAGATGTGTAATCGTAGATGACTCTTTCTGAAACTTTTTTGACTCACCTAATAGGTCTCCTGAGAAGTTGACGGGCAGGACAATGCCCACGGAGAGCACCCCTACCACTACCAACAGACCAATAATGTGCCGCTGGAATGAGAGGTAGTGCACTGAATCCTCCCCACACTTCTCCCTGATCTCGTCATCTCTGTAAAGGTGAGAGAGGTATGTCATTTCATTTAGACTTAATTTGAATGATGGGTAAATACCATTTTCACAAAGAAATATACATTCAATTTAAACCCAAGTGTATTGCATATGCTTTTTACATTTAGCATTATGTTGACATGAGTGTTAAAAGCTCACAAACGCTGTTTTAAATTAGGCATTATGCAAAGGAGAGGTTTGGAAATATGAATAGTTTAAAAAATCGTTTGGGAGTCATTGAACAAATAAGGTAAAGTAAATGCATATTATAAGAAAATGAAAGTGCTTTCTGACCATGCATGCATGCCAACATGTTGTTGGGGACCAAAACCAAGATATTAACCTTTGATAACCAATAATATGGGCACTTTAAACAAGTACAGCATTTAGTTCACAATATAAACTATAAATTAAATATCGGATGAAAATCTGATTACAGTGCATGCTAGAGAAAATGTATAATTCAACAAAACGACATGATATGATTTTCTTATGTAACAACTGAAATGAAAATTGAACTGAAATTCCTTGTTCCTTCTAATTTGAAAAGGACTCCGGGTACTGCTGACATGTAAATGTGGTTATAACGCACTGGGGTTTTGTGATCAGCAATTCAATTATTTTGGAACAAATTGCATCAGCATAGTTGGAATAACCGGGAAGTCTTCATTTCAGAAGTTACAGTATGTTCATTAAGTAAAAGCAGAAAGGACTCACTTTATCCTGAAGATGGCGGTTAGCCAGGCACAGAAGCCCTATTAAATAGACAAAGAAAAGAACATCACATTCATTGCACACTCACTGTTGCCTGTCAGTCACCTCCACATTCAGAGACATTACCAGTCTCTAATGCAGTTTGAGGAGTTGTTAGAAGCTGTGTGGTGCACGTGACACCAGTTTACATAAGTGCAGTTATTCCAGATCACAGCAGGGAAGGGAGAGGCAAACAAATGGCTGTCAAAAGGCGTTGTGTGTGCTATTATGAAATCCACAGGTGTGTGTGCTTTAAGGGGGATAGAGCTATAGTAGATGACAAGAAATACTTCCTGCATATGCTTTTCAAACTGTGTGAACATGAGTGAATATGTGAGCAAGGAAGACAAAGGGTATGTTCCGAATGGCAAACTTTTACAGCACCTTTACTACTTTTGTAGTATGTATGTATACTGTAAACAATATGCATATTTTCTATAAGGACAAAACCTGGATGATGTAATGCGCTCTAATAGAAAATGATCATCTCCCTTTCAACTGACTCATGTCAGGGCTTGCACCTCTCGACCTGTCAAGTGCTGCTTTGACCTTTACACAAAGAGCACTGCAGATATAGCCTTAAGGTCTGTACACAACAAGGATAATAGTTACAATATCTTAAGTTAATAGTCATTCTTATTCTGTGAATAATGAAGCCTACACCCTTGCATAACTATAAAAATATGCCAGTGTAATTTCAGTATTACTAGTATACTATTACAGTTTTATTAAATATTTTTGAAGTAGGATTTATATTTGAATTTTCTATTTTCATTTTGTAATTTTTTTTTATAAATTTAAAGAAATATATTATATATATCCATATTAGCCTTAATAATTTTGGTAAATTAAGGGTAACTAAAGGAAAATTAGAAGTCATGCATTGGCAACTAGCTGAAATAAACCTTTAACTGAAATAAAATAACTTGCAACAAACATTTTATTATTTAGTTTTAATTTAATTTTGGTTTAATTAACAATAATAACCCTAATAAGGATACAATATCATTAGAATCACATTCAGAACTATTTATTCTTTTACAGTAACTGATAATAACTAATAGTTAATGTGAATCATAATCCACTTAGCTTTAAAATGCTCAAGATTTAAGGTGACATAACAGCAGAATGTTGTATGTTGATGTGTGACACCATATATTTATTGTTTTAGTTATCTCTATATTTAGCTCTTGGTGTGAATAGGCATTTATACACAGAATCATTTCACTACTTAGTAGGGGTGTGATGAGACACTGATCCCACGAGACGTGACAAGACACTGGGTTTACGAGAATGAGATGACTTTTAAAATAAATCCTCAATGATAAAATATATTGGGAAAAATAGTAATTTAGTAATGTACAAAGAATACCTAATGTGTTTAATACTGTAAGCTGATTATTCTAGAACAGGGGTGGGCAAACTTGGCCCTTACGGGCCACTTTCCTTCAGAGTTTAGCTCCAACCCTAATCAAACACACCAGGGGCCAGTTGCATAAACTTAGCCTTCATGTTAAGACAGTGTCTTAAGAGCTAGTCTGACCAGCTAGCAGTTAGCCAAAAGTAATGTTTTATTTTTTGTATTTACCTTAAAACTAATATACATTTTTATGTAACTGAATTAAAAAAAACAAACTGTGTCCAGTTGTAAAGAAAAATTTAGCTGACAAACTTTTAAGACTTGTCTTATCCTTTTATGCAACCGGCCCCTGAACCAGCTAATCATTGTCATTAAGACAATGGCAGCTACAGGCAGGGGAGTTCATCAAGGTTGGATCAAATATCTGGAGGAAAGTGGCCTGGAAAGGCCAAGTTTGCCAATTACAGTTCTAGAATGAACAACTTAAATGCGTCTAGATATTATTACGTTGCAAATGACACTCTGATGCCCACTGTCCCATAATGAATGCTGTTTTACAAACATGTTTTAACATTGCTGGGAGAACACAGTGTAAAATAAAAGGATGCTAGTATTCCATTCTGAACATAGCCATGGGAATCCACATTAATGACCTTGCAAGCTACTTACGTTATCCCTTTGGTCAAAGTCGACCGAGCTGGACACAGAGGTGAGACGCTCGTATCGGGAGTCAGCAGGCGTCTGCATGGCGGAGGCCACACTGAATACAAACGCACATTATCAAACATGTGCTCTGAGAGCACAGCACGCAAGCTAACACAGA
Organism: Enteromius radiatus; assembly: GCA_032357445.1. Classification (NCBI taxonomy): domain Eukaryota; kingdom Metazoa; phylum Chordata; class Actinopteri; order Cypriniformes; family Cyprinidae; genus Enteromius; species Enteromius radiatus. The sequence continues at coordinate 16,548,662 of JAUCMS010000022.1, read as the reverse complement.
AGCGTACAGTCACTTAATGGCATGCCACTACATTCAGCAGTATTTCGAATCTGGATTATAGATTTTAGAAAATGACAAAAAAAAATATAAGTCTGGATCAACTAATCTTTTTAATAACTGTTAACTTTATCTCAGCATCTTCACTGGGTCCATTCGATGGCAGCTTATTAATAAGTGATGGGCACTGCTAGGCACTCCAAGCTCACGTTACTCCAGCTACATCAGGCCATATCAAGGCTACCCACATGTCAGGCATGCAGCAAAAAGTGACTGTGCGAAAAACTCAAACACAAAGTTAGCATTAGCTGTTGATGAGAGGCGTTGCACACAAACTGTTCACAAAGAGACTGCAGTAAACCTAGAAAGGAGAAGAACATGCAGAGAGAAAAAGCATACATTTAGGCTGATGATACACGCAGCAATGTTTGAGCAATTTTCCATTGAGAATGGGTAAGAAATTTCTGTGTGGATATTTTAAATTGCCTATGCGCCTTTTGTCTCACCAAGTTGCTGCATGATGGCAACATTACCCAAAGTTGCCCCATGTATCATCAACCTTAAGAGTTGATTAGAGCCAGAGTGTGTTAAACAGAGAAAGTCTCATCAAGAACAGGGCAGAGACACAGGATAATACAGGAGTCTCCAAAAGCCACAATTCATATAATATCAACTGCATTTAGCTTAAAAGTGTGACACTATTTCAATAGTCCGGTTTAGACATTATACTAACAGCAAATATATGTGCAACTACATATCAATTAGCAGTCATTAGATTATTAGTAGAGTATCTGCTTAATAACTTCTAACATTTTATTTTGATGGGTCCACAACATACTAACTATCAGAAATTTTGCAAATATATGTCAACTTACTCTACTAACCTTAAACCTACCCCAACGGTTTACCCTGAGAGTTAGTAGACATGTAGTTGCAAATTAATGAGAATTAGTTGACATGAAGTTACAAAGTTATGTCTAAATTGTCTAAAGTGGACTATCAAAATAAAGCGTAACCAAATTGTCAATGCGGTTTCGTTTAATAGTTTGCTTTCTACAGCGTTGGCATACATAAATGTTTTATTAAGGCCAATGTATGTGTAATTCTCAGGCTACTTTTGGACTGATTCTATAGAGCCACTTCTACAGGGCACTTGGAATAAGTATCAATTCTATCCATTTGTCAATTGACACAAACAGTCACGGGACGAATCACAAGCATCCATCAAAACTAGGACTTCCAGTTACATAGGGGTTTTCTATGTCACCACAGGATGCTTTACCTCTCCCTTTAAGCCTCTTCCCTGTGTGACCTATAGGGTGCTAAGACCCTGGCCAGAAAGTGCACGCTTAAAGGAACAAAAACATTATTTAATGGTGAATTGTGTGTTTTTTTCAGTTTAACATGCGGAGTAACTATAAGTAAACCAAGTGTAGTTTGACATTCTAAAGAGTTTAACACTTCTAAGACATTGCTCTGTTTGTTTTAGGGAGGTCCAGCCTGTGCTGTGAGTTTGAGAAAGGAGTATCTGTTTTTAAGAAGAGTTTAGGAAATCTCTTTGGAAACTTGTACAATTTCGTTTGGTGCAGAAATTACACAATTCACCTTTAAAAAGACACTGATCCATAAGAAACACAATTATATTGATTAGTTCAGGTAAACGTGATGAGTATCTTGAGAAACCCTCAACCAATGGACTCTAGGAAGGAAGTCATTTTAAAAAAGGACAATAGAAAGAAGTAAAAAGAGTTAGAGACAGTACACAGTGAACAAATTCACCCCAAATTCTCCCGATAAAACACACAGCAGTCAGAAACGCCAGAGGGTAAATTCAAAAAGCAGACACAAGGAGTCCTTGGAAGAGAGATAGATGAAGTTTAAAACCAACACATACTATTCCTGCTCGTCCAGACGCTGATAGTGCTGATTCTGCCTACGGCTGAGGGGAAAAAATTCAAGTTCATGCTTAACAGAAATTTGTCATAATATGATATCATTCATTTTGATGAACAACATATTATTTCTCTGATGAAATGCGATGACACTAGTAATTCAACATTTCCTTTAAAAGCAAGTTATTACATGTAATCAATTCAAACCTTTATTCATTTCTGCAAACCATTTAGCATTTTAGAGCGTTTTCTTTTTTATTATAAAACAAAATGAGATACAAACTTATACAAGAATGAGTAGTTTTAGCTTAATTTAGTTATAAGAGCTATAGCTAATAGCTCAAGGTTTGTTGACAATTTTACAGTTCCACATAATGTCACCGCAAACTTCACACTTTCAAACTAGTAATGTCTGCCTGACCTGTTTGTAAGCAGGATTAATGTGTGACATAAGGAAACAGTTCTACGCCAAAGCATGTTTTAGCCACAAAAACTTGGAAAATGCCTTGGGACAAACTCATGTAATAACAATGGTAGAACTGCAGCAATTAACTGTTGAATTATTCATAAAAAATGTAATGCACTGCCAAGCTCTAACTTTTATGACATTTAAATAGAGAACTGGGCACTCATAATGTACATGTTGTAATTCAAGGAAATGTTTGTGGAAGTAAATGTTCAAAACAAATCAATAAATGTTGGGTGGGTACACGCAAAAACCCATTACATTTATTAAAGGGTTGCCACCTCCTTAAATAATCTTTAAAAATGGCTAGATGCCACCAAAGACTCGTTCTTAAATATATATCTGACTCGAGCTGAATCATGACTTAGATAGATGTGCTAGCCTAAAAAATAAAGGAGCGGCTTTTGACATCTGCATACAAAAAAAAAAAAATGCCACTGTGTGATCTGACAGGACAAAAATGAAGTTTGAGAGATGCCCGGAATATAATCAGATCTCCCTTAAACATAATCTCTTGTGCACTTATATACCGGTCAAACCAGTTTTCAGATCGAAGGATGAGAGTGTGACTGAAAGGCATGGTCATATTACTAATCAAATAAGACTGGCTGAGCTTTTGGAAAGGTAGAAGCTTCAGATCTGTACAACTAATCCATTAGCCAAATCCATTATGCAGCTGTTGAGATCATGCTGGCTTGCAGTGTTAAATGCAAGAAATGCACTGCTGCAGTATGCATTTTCTCTTTTATTTGGGCTAATCAGAGGTCTTGTCCGAACCATGACTGATGAATGGAGTATATATAGTCTGACTATTTCACAAAATGTTACTTTGCAGGAGAGATGAGTGTTTGTTTGGGGTTATATTGGGGCCAAGAGCATGCTGTGATAATGCAGCCAGCTGAGGCCGCAGTATGACATCCTGGGAATACAGCCGTAATGGTGCAGTTGTGACAGGTTTATCGTTTTTTTATATTGCACAATAATAAAATAATTTTATATTATGGTAATGCAAATTAGAATGATTAGTTATTACAGAACAGGTCTACTTGTCAAATGGTAAATTAACATTTACTTGAAATTGCATATTAGAGAAATCTACTAATAATTACCTGTCGGCATCAGAGACCAATGCGAGTCTCCCATAATCCCATGCCACCTTCCTCAAGACAGAGAACACACATAGCAGCACCTGGAGAAACAGAACGTCAATCAAATTAACATCTCATTCCACACATGCATTCAAACGCAAATCCCTGTTCACAACACCACAAATATGTGACATTTATGAAACAAACATTCTTAAAGTGCTCAAATTTGAACCGCAGAAAAAAAAGAACATTGCTGATTTCTGAGGCCCAAAATAATCTGAAACACATGCATTGTGGATAATAAAGACCTGCAGAATTTCACAGAAAGCTCTGCTGATGTCCATTAAATTTAATTTGGTTTCATGCATCCTTTAGCCACTTGTTTATTAATGCAATACATTATACATTTAGGAGATGCTTTTATTTAAAGTGACTTAAAACAGAGGAGCATATAAGCAATTTGTCATAGACTCAGCAATATTCTCAGTATGCAATGCAACATTTATTAGTTCACTGGATTAGGAAACAAAGTAGAGGAGAAATGTACAGAAGAGTAAGGAAATTATTATTATTTTTTTTTTAGGGTTGTGGCGTGATTACGTACCGACAGAAAAGGTGTGTCTTCAACTGCTTCTTAACAGTTGAGATAGTTTTAGGAATTGGGTGGAGCTTGGCAGCTCATTCAAACAGAGTGAAGTGGGGAAGATGAAATCTTTGGAAAGCGACATTGTGAAGGCCCTGCTCAGAGTGTCAACATGAAGTCAACAGCCTTGGCAAGTTTTTTTTAAATCAGTCAATATTGAATATTATCAATGAATTTCACATCTTTATTTCTTTCAAGTTTAAAGGCACATTGTTTTTAGACCATTAAAGGAATAGTTCACCCCCAAGCCACCCTAGGTGTATATGACTTTCTTCTTTCAGACAAATTTATCCTGGCTCTTCCAAGCTTGGTAATGCTAGTGGATAGTGGCCAATATTTTGAAGCTCCATAAATCATATATCCATCGTAAAAATAACCTATATGTCTCTGGGTGGATAACACATGTCTTCTGAAGCAGATTGATAGGTTTGATGTAAACGGCATTCGTTCTTATAGTAAAAGCCTCCGACATTGTCTTTTTAACTTTTCATTTTCTACGTTTAATTTGTTGCTGGCATTTAGTATTGCTCTATCCTCATTCGTCTATTCTCTTCAAAGCTTAAACTATGAATGCGGCTTATGTCATACGTTGAGTCAGTGGTCAGCCAAAGAGCTGAAACTTGACTCTCTTAATTTAAATAATAATAATAATACTGTATTCGTCTGAAAGAAGAAAGTCATATACACCTAGGATGGCTTGGGGGTGAGTAGATTATTGGGTCATTTCCATTTTTGGGTACACCATTCCTTAAATTGTGCTTTTGAACTACTTTTTATAGTCAGAACATAGAAAAAACTAAAATAATTATTTTCCTGTTTTAATAAATGATATTGTTTCTAAACATGAAATTTTTTATGAAATGTTTTCTGACTGTTTGAATTCTATTTATTTTTTCCATAGTAGCATACATTTAGATCAAGGGTGTCAAACTCAATTAAGCCTAAATAACTTGCTTAGTTGGATCAGTTGTGTATAATCAGGGTGGCATCTAAACTCTGCAAGGCTCCGGCCCTCCAGGAATACCATAGTAAAAATGTATCTATGGTAAATAATGGTGATTTGTAGATTTTAAAAAAGCCTTCTGACTGTATTGAGTGTTTCTCCTGTCTGTCAGTGCTGCTTTACTGGCTTTAAACTAGTTTAAATCACAGAGTCACTTGTGTTCTTTTCTCAATTCAAATGCTTCTCACTAGATCTCACAGCACTGTTTAGTGGTCATGTGACTGTTCTAGTAGGCTTGTGCTGCTTCAGTCCATGTGGCACAGTTCAATTGAGAAACAAAGTTTTTATCCACTTTTAGTACATTTTATAGAAGTCGTTATTATTTATTAGAAGAAAATTATATTCCTAAAATTTGTTTTTTTGCGACCCAGCCCTACCAGAATAGATGGTGTTGCATATCCTATTAAATAGTCCATTACCTGCATCAACCTATAACAATAGCTAAACTTTTAACAAAAAAAGCCTGAATTGTGCATAAGACCAGGAACAGGTTTTAGGTGACAAACAAATGAACAACAACTGAAAATTGTGCACACCAAAAAGCACATGAAGTCAAGGGCGAGTACGGTGGGTACTCCTCCGAAGGGCAGGCCCTGGAGCACAGTGCTGCGGATCCGGGCCGAATAGCAAAAGTCCTTAGAGCCATTGGAGCAGTTCGTAAAGCCTTGGCATGAAGCCACTTGACTGGTCGTAGTCATCATGAGCAAAGCTAAGACTGTCAGAATCCTCAGTACAGCTGCATACTGAAACTCCACCTGTTAGGGGAAAAGATGTAGAGTGTCATTATGTGTATTTCAAAAGTGAATTTTTAGAGGTATATCAGCATACAGATGACCCCTCTATTATTGATCAAATGGGGTCTTTAATAGACAAAATAGTCTGCTTTCATTGTAAGATTGCAATCTATTGCGTTTTGGAACAACATGAGGGTGAGTAAATGATAACAGTATAGTCATTTTCAAGTGAATGGCTTATAGAAAGAAATAATTTCATAGCTGAACTAGTATATTTAAAGACAGAAATGACTAAATTAAAAACAAACAATGAATCTTGGTCACGCTTTCTTCTGAAACTAAAGAGAGCAGTTTTGGAAATAATCAGACAGGAAAGACCGGTCAGGGTAACCAATGAGAGAATGCAAAGAAGCTCAATAAATCAGCGCGGCATCTATAGGTGTGACTTAGCGAATTACGCAACTGCGTGAAAGCTTTGCTGTGAGTAACTGAAAACAGATCTCTACATTAAAACATTTGTGGACCTCCAAGTCTGTGCATGCTGTGCCCTGGCATGCTGCCGCTGACTCAACACAGACACGTCTATATTCCTCCTACAGTGAGATCAGCCTCAAAACGAATTGACAATGGACAAACAGAGGTCAGTCAGTTCAAGCTGTCTCTCAGAAGCAAACTGTAACAAGTTCTTCCTGAGGAAACCAGTGCTGTATATTTCAAATATTAAATAATAGTTTAAATATTAGAAGAATAGGTTCTTTCGTCTGTGAAACACAAAAGAAATGTTGATGTCTGCAGTGCTTTTCCCTTTTTCCAATCTAAAAAGCCCCAGAAAACAAAATACTGATCTGAAGTGGAAATTCAAATACAAAACTTACAACAAAAGAAAAATACATAAGAAATATATAAATATCAATGATACTAAGCTAATGGTGCTTTAAATACGCAGTCCAAATAAGTGAAATTAATTTGAGCTGGTGTTTGCATTTAATGTTTAAACCGCTCTTCATTTCTAGTTATATTTGCTAATATATTGCACGATTGAATGGCATGCAGCATACACATACAGGGGCTGTCCAGTGTGGATTAATGTTAGAAACAAGGTTACGTTAACCGTGACAGCAGGAGGCTTTCTTTTCCAATGGAAAATAAATACAGCATATAAGGGTGATGGGGGAGAGAAAGTCACACGCTGGGTTTCGTAACAAACCAAGTTCTGTGCCAAACCAGCTGAAGGTGAGGTCAGTCATGAGCATATCATCTTTGACATCATTTCACTTTTGATAACTCAAGGAAAATAGGCACTCTGCATAATTCCTGGTTGGTGAAATACTACATTACCCTGTAAATACATTTCCACAGGGAGTTTTGACAAATACATTATGAATCAGAGAAATAGCACCACAAGCACACTTCCAGTAGGGACTGCAAATAATGCAGGCCAGTCTTAAATTCTGCATTTCGTAGAATTTAAAGCTGTGCAGTACACAGTCTTTGTCTTTTTGCTGTCAAATCAAAGTTTGTAATGTTGTGATTCACCTCACAGCTGGTTGATTTGGTTCATGGGTTTAAGAGGCCTATTCACACCAATGACAAATATGAATAACCAAAGTTTCAATACTTGTTCTAATTCTTATGCTGCATATAACTATACCACACACATTTCCATTACCATTCAAATTGTGCAAATTGCAATTAAAAAGATGAGAGGCCTGTAATTTTCATCATAGGTGTACCTCAACTATGAGAGACGAAATAAGGGAAAAAAAATCCCGAAAATCACATCGTTGCAAATTATGGTGGAAAATAAGTTTTTGGTCAATAACAAAATTTCATCTCAATACTTTGTTATATACCCTTTGTTGGCAATGACAGAGGTCAAACGTTTTCTGTAAGTCTTCACAAGGTTTTCACACACTGTTGCTGGTATTTTGGCCCATTCTTCCATGCAGATCGCCTCTAGAGCAGTAATGCTTTGTTTAAACTTTCAATTCCCTCCAAAGATTTTCTATGGGGTTGAGATCTGGAGACTGGTTAGGCCACTCCAGGACCTTGAAATGCTTCTTACGAAGCCACTCCTTCGTCACCCGGGCGGTGTGTTTGGGATCATTTGTCATGCTGAAAGACCCAGCAGCGTTTCATCTTATTGCCCTTGCTGATAGAAGGAGGTTTTCAATTAAAATCTCACAATACATGGCCCCGTTCATGATTTATGATACATGATTTTACCCGCTGTATATTATTATCTTAAATGGATCTTTAATGGCATATCATATGGTTGCAAATGTCAAAGTGTCTGCAAAAGCAATGCAGAGAGTGTGGCATCTACAGCAGGATGTGATTGCATCACCCCTTACAGTGTTGACTCATGTGTTTGAAATTCTTTTCATGCCAAACCACATTAGAAAGGGAGTGTCACTTTCACGTCACGGCTTTATAATTACTCAGTTCACTGTGTCAGACAGTGTAAACCTTTATCAGTCAAGTGCTTGCACAGACAGATCTTAAAATATCTTAGTGCAAATGTTTTGTTTCAAGATGCACGCCAGTAATGTTTCTAAGAAACATTAAATAAATAAAAAAAAAGCTTAAAAGAGTTGATTGAACAACGGCATAGCCTAATCCTGATGACAATGATCTAATCAGTTCCTGACTGACAAAATCAAGTATGATCCATTTTATTCACTCTGATATACAGTATGTTAGCAGTCTATATAAAGCACAGTATGCTATTGATAGTATGATTACTGTCAATAAATATAGACTTAACACAATTCCGCCTACTAATCCTAAGGAAGGAAGGAGGAAGGACGTGACGTGGTTTCCCATACTTGGAATTTTAACCCATGATGATAATGATAGCTGATTAAGGAGGATGTAGTGCCTATCCCTAATCATAAGCTAAGAGATATTTCCTGAAAAGTTATCCCTCATTTCTGGTTGGTTGCTTGGAATGTTGTTTTAGGATCAACAATGATGTTGCAAATGCACAGAACGAAAATTATTTTTGTAGTTAGTTCTTTTTAATGAAATTTTAAAAGGCAAAAACAACCACGTCTCTTCAAGAAGGGCCCTGCTACAGGGTTTTCAACAAAATTTTATATGCCATGTTTATTGTAGTTATGTTGTGCAAAAGGTAATGTTTCATTTAAATTCAATTTGTTATAGCCAACCTGGGCTCATAAAAATATGTACTTCTGTGTATTTTTACTTACCTTACTGCACACTTTGCTGCAGTGTCAAAGAGAAATGACCACGGACTGGTGCTAAAACACAGGCTCAATATGTGAACCGTGGCACATTTTTATTATGTTGCTTCAGGTACTGTACGTATTGCAGCGGTTCAGAATTGAAATATCTGTCGACTGTCGCTAAAAGTTAATGCTCTATCATGTTGGAAATATGCTCCACACCAAATCCAATCCTAATCCCGATAGTGTTTTCCACCCACAAAAAGTCGCATCAAACCCATCAAATCTTATTGGCTGCGTGAAGGGGTAATGACTCAGAACATTCCAAAGGGATCTTATTAGAAAAGAACTAGAATGCACTCAAAATGACTATTGTTTTAGTAAAAGATCACTTAAGGTGAATGCGAGTGTCAGATGATAGCTTCTTCCTTACAAGAAAGGAGATGAGCTAAGGAGTTTCACATCAACAAGTACAAGGGGAATGGTTAAATATATATATATATATGTCATAGATAGAACATTGTTTTCCCAATTTACTTTTCAAAACAATTTTAGATTAACCGAGGAACACACAGTGCAAACACGACTGCAAAAAGTCATTCATCAAGTGTGTGAAGATCTGCCTTTCCATTGTTTTCCACTGTGGCTGCAAGCTGCATGTAAAGCTTGTTTTTCCGGCTGGTTCTAAGGAATTACATCATTCACACTTGGGGAAATAAATCAAGGAAATGGCATTCAGTCAATCAATTCAAGAAAATGTCTGGAAAATGAATGGTAAGCTGAAGGGGTCAGTGATGCGTGGGTTGATCCGAAATGAGCGGGTGCCCGCTCGGTTAAGAGTCATCCAAAAATATTTTTAATGATTTTCGGGTCGCAGTTGGTCGGGTCGTTTGAAATAAAGATGCTAATTAAACCTTTGTCATTTATATAGTACCAGACACTATTTTTTTATGAAATACATAGGCCTACACGTATATAATATCCTAAGCCTACTAATACAAGCGGGAAATCCTTATTTACCTTTTGAATGTTGAGCGTTATTAACTTTTGAATAAATGCTGACGCGGGACAAAATTCCCGATTTCCAACACGTTGAAACGAAATAAATGAATAAATCAAGCCTTTATTACGTAACACTTTATTACACAAAACATAAACATCACATTCATCAGTAATATGCATCTAGACAGCTGAAATTAAAAATGATGGGTCACCTCAAGAACTGCCTGCTCTCGCCGCCGCACCTGTGAGAGCACCACGTCACCCAAGCGGGTCGGGTACAATATTTTATTCTTATTTTTTTGCGGCCCGAGTTGCGGGCGGGTTAGTTGAAAGCATCGGTCGGGTTCGAGGTTGTTTATTCATTGACCCACGCATCACTGGTAGGGGTATAGCCTAACATTAGAATCTCAAATATGTGAAAACTTAAGCTCATTACACCCTGTTCAAATAATGATTTGTGTCTT
>JAUCMS010000022.1:16515777-16532318 GCA_032357445.1 Enteromius radiatus | reverse complement strand
GACTGACTGACTCTCATTCTGCCCCGCCCCCAAACATATGATTCGACTATCAGTCGACTATTGGCAAGATTCGAAAAATTCCGATTCGTCTGTGAAAATTCTTAGTCGGGGACACCCCTAAAACCAATGTACTAATTTTATATTTTGTACCTTTATTATACAGACATTTAACAGTGTTTATAGCTCTGTGTTACCATTAACCGATTTTACAATATTTAAAAAATTACAATCACTTATTTACATTAGCATGACATTTTGGAAGCACAAGTGTTGAGTGAGCAAATAGAGCATGGTCAGCCTTTTGCTCTGGGCTCTCAATATCAGTAACTGCCATAAAGCAACCCAAAGCCTCTGAGCAAAATTACTAGGAGAAGAGAAGACAGGATGTGAGGTGTGACAAATGGAACATATGGTGAGCCCAAGGAGCAGTTGCTGCTTTACTGAAAACAACCTGGTTGAAAGGATCTTTGTAAGATCTGACATTCTCCTCATTTCATAAACTGCAGCCAAGCCTAAAGGGTAAACTGCATTTTGACTCCAGAGACAATATCAAACTTGGAGTGAAGACTTTATCCTTTTAAAATGCACCGAAACAGTTTTAAAACTGTATCCAATTTCTAAAAGCCATCTCCAAGACACCAATGAGCTCAATATATTGATTTTCGTTGCACTAAGCTGTGCTGGAGGCCAAACGCAAGGATCACAGAGCAGCAGCAGAAAACATTGAGCAACCCTCTGCTACTACAACAGAAACTGAGCGATTTGCCACAGGATAATCAAACTTGGCAGATTGAAGGTTTCATAAAATTTTAACATATCACAGAGTCAGTGGAAGACTAATAAACAACTTGTTAAACTCAAGGCACAAAACAAGTAAAATTCTGCCAGTCAAAAGTGGTTTCATTCTGAAACATGGCATAAATTAAAAAGTAACTAATTAGTGCACAAAACAAAACCACATTTTTTTTAAGCTAAAATAACTGCTTAATGCTGAAATGTTTATTTTTATTTTTTTCCAAAACAATTGCTAGTATTGTGAATTTGACAAATATTTTGTAAAGAAACTGTAAGAAACATTGAATTAAAGATGAGATTTTTAGTGGAAATACTGAAATTGTATTATCTTGTAAATCATACTTGGGCAAACTTTAATAAATTTGTTTATAAGTTCTATTTTCCCAGTGCTTACCAGGGGGTTTTCCATCTTGCAAATGTCATGACTGCCATATTTAATCACTTAATCTTAAAATCTAAAATGCAGCTATATGTCCATGTATAAAGACCCAGTTCATACTGTGAAACAATAAAATTATAAGCGTGTCAGATATTATTTGGAAAATATTTAGCTTGGATTACTTGGGATGACCCCAATTTCACCCCCACTTGTATTCATAAGTAACATACCAGATGCTAGAACTCAACATATAAAAAAAGAGAAAACATTAAATGATTTTTGGTTTTATATCCCTTCATAAAACCCTAGTCATAATATAGTCAGACGGATCAGAAAATGTGCCATGAGAGTACACTATAACCTGATGCTGGAGAGGATTCATAATATGATGCTGGTGAGGATTGACACTAATCAGCAGATTAGCTATGCCACATATCACCTCAAGTACCTCCAACTCAGTCTTAACCACAGCAAATACCATCAACTAACAATTTACTAGACTTGCAGAAAAACAGCTCTAGCTAAATAACGTTAAGGAGAGGCTAATCAACCCATGCAGCTAACATCAAAATAACCATAGTAGCCGGTTCTAAGTAAAACTACTATATTTAGTCGTTGTTAAAGATATATAACAGGTAATCATGCATCGATCTATCTTTAAAAAAAACACTTATGAATGAAGTTAAATACTTAGCTAAAGCTAAAGCGATCTAGCCGAACTGTTAGCCACTTAGGTGGGGTGATTTCACATCAGGATGTTTACATTATTTGACATTTATACAGGTTTAGTTATACCAAAACTAGGCGACACGATGATCAAACTGACAACGCCTAACTAGTTGGTTTAGATAGTAACGTTAATCAAGTTACTCACCTGGACGCGGTGGTCAAAGCCAAAGTAGCTCTCGGCTAGCTACTTCTGTAATATCCCAAAATAACCGTGATAATCTCAAAATTCAAGCTCGGTATTTCCTCAAAACGATTTAATAGTGCTCGGAAAAACAAAATGCCCAAGATTAGTCCATCATTTAGTTAGTGTCTCATCTGTATGACACTGACACTCAACAAGCCCTAGCATGGCTCTGATGGGTCGGGCCGGTGTATGAGCCGTTGATAGGCAACCCACGAACTGTTTCCCTGCCGGGGCGTCGTCCAAGCTCGGCCCTCTTCGGATTCGTTCGGTCGCATTTGGCTACGCCTTCGAAGTCTGTTGCGCACGCTCGGTGGTGGTCGATTTTAGTCGGATTTTTTTCGGACATTCATGATTGTTTTAAACGACGTTGCCACCTGGTGGTGGTTGTTAGCACAGCTATTAGCTATTTTTAAGGACTTTATTGGGATGATTTTGTTTACACACAATATAAATATTCTATACAAAACAAAATACTGTAATAATATGAATCATATAATATTCAGAGTATTTAAAAAAAGGAGAATAAAGTTATCATACTTTATATAATACTGCCCTCTAGTGGCTTTGAAAACATCTTCAATCCTTCGAACATGTTCTTATTTCGTAGAGCTGTCATACCTCGCCGTTTTCGGTTTTAGTTTTTATTTATGTAGTTTTAGTATAACTTATGAAACGCGAAAATTTGAATCACACTTGACGTCAGCCTGTGTGTTGCCAGATGTTTTAAATGCGCCATCACTGGCTGAACATAAACAAACTGCCAACGTTATCGAGAGAATGGGCTTTTAATGTGTTATTACTACGGAGTGATTTGCATGGCATGTACTATAGACGCCAGCAAGACAGATCCTTCGGGAAATGTACTCCATAGTGGAGCTCAAAGGTGTAAAATGTGGATATCGCTGTGGCTACTGTGGGAATGCAGGAGGTAAAGCTTCATACGGTAAGTGAAGCGGCATAGTAGAAAGTAAACACAAAACAAGTAAATTGCAACACACAAAACCTTATAACTTTTGCGTACAGTCCATATTTTATGGCAAGGCAAGTTATGTATTTCGAAAGCTTTCCAAACGAAAGTTTTGAATCATACATGTTTTACTGTTTTTTAGGGGACTTTTATCAATACAGGAAATGTACAGTGAGTCAGTGCTTCCTGGGTTAGGTCACGTAAAACTGCGTTTAAAGCGCTCGAATCTTACACGGCGAAATTTTTTGCTCGTTAATATTAATTATGTTTTTCTGACGTTACTTCCTTGTGTTTTTGGAACGTCCAATCACGTCGCGTCATTAATATTAATCATCTTATTTCGTTTTTAAGCCCCCACCTACTAACGGCGGGGTTTTAGGATGTCAGAACAATCAGAAACGTGCACTGGGCAAACGTCATGCAGCATAATTAATATTCATGACACAGGCCTTTCCAATAGTAGGGTTACTTTGTAATGTGTTTCTGGGCGCAGCTAAGAGAGCGTGGAAATGGCAGCGGGAGGATCATACAGTATAGTTGAGTATTTCGGGGGAGATGACGGCTATCGCTGCGGTTACTGTAAACATGAAAACGGCAATTTCTCACACGGTGAGTGTGTTACCATTTGTTACCGATGGCTGGTGGTAAATCCTCAGTGAATTGACAGAACTGCTTACGAAAGCCGGGTTTGACCACTCTGTTTTGACTAGCGTTCAACGGTTTCAGCAACTGGTAAGCGTGATTTGTGAAATGTTAAGACGCTTAATTATATTAAAGTGTTAGTTATATAGTTCTAGGTGGGTTGTTTAAAGTATTTCATTGTTTAATCAATTAAAAACACCGCGATGGTTTCATTATCTGTCAGCTGTCACCCAAACGTTTCCTCAAAATGAATTTGGTCAGTTTGAAACTTCAAAGAAGTATTTTTTTTTTAAAACATAGAAGTTATAAATCATGTCTTGATGGGAAGGAATAGCAGAGGCCTTGTTATATTTGTTCATCCCTGCCTGGACCAGTGACCTTTTGCAATGGGTTTAACAGCCCAGCTCTTTACATCAACTATGTGTGTTGTAATAAGTGCATTTAACATGAGAATAAAGTGTGTATTTTATATAAATTAGACAATCAAATGCAGGTTTGAGTTCATGAAATGATGAATGTGCAATCTTCTAGATGCCACAGATCCCCAATGATTACCCTTGTATGAGGGACCACCCATGCTAACATATAAAATCTTCTATATAGTTTCTTGCATAAGCAAAGTTATACTATGAAAAATGTATATTATAATCACATCTAAAATATTTAGTTTCTTTTAAACTACGTTTTGATGTTTTTTTGAACTACTAGGATTGTTATACTATTGTATTTAATTCAAGTGTTTGATATGATTTATGCATATAACTTTGGGTAACTTATTTGATAATGTTTAGTCTCTTTTAAATGTTTTGTTATTTTTATTTTTGAAGATTGTTTATTTTGACGTTTTTCGTGTTTTCTATTGGACCTCCTAGCACTCCCCTGCAGCCCCTGCTTGCAGTTTTAAAACTATTATATAGATATAATAACCTACAATATAGAGTAACAGTATTACAGTTTAGATAGAATCTGGTCAATTTAGAACATATACATACTTTTTTATAATTCCCAAACCCATCATAGTGAGAAATGGTCCAGGGAATCGCAAAAGTGTGGTGGTTATGAAATTAGGTGGATTTATGTACTCTGTTTGTTTTTACTACAGCCACCAGATAATTCACATTTAAATGGATCTTGATTCACCTTTATAATGATACTGCTGTTGACAGCTCACTGTAGAACTAGTGTTAACAGTGGCGACGTAAACAGATGATCAAGGATTATGAGGATGCAGTGTTGTAATAATGGGAAAGTTAGGTCTAAATAGGGGATGAGATTGTCTACGAATGAACGTGCTGGAGGAGATAATCTGATCCTGGTAATCTGCTCCATGCCACATAATGTGGAAAACCAGAAGAAGGAAGAGTGCCTCTGATGCTAATCTTGACGTGGCTGGAAGCCATCATGATGGGAACGCTCAGAGACGTTTGATTACTTTCGCCTGGCAGGTGTCCTAAGCAACTTGCTTTGTCTATTTTAGTGACCTGCAAAATGGTGATAGTCTCATTAACTCTTCACATATATGTCTTTATCTGCCACCGTGACTAATTTCAACCCTGCCATGTATGAGAATAGTTTAACTGATTGTGGTGACTGAATAATTTAGCTGCTTGAAGGATTTAAAAAGTGAAAGTAAATTCCAGAACCTTTCAAAGTCAGCATAACAATATGAAACTTTTCCAATTGAAACTGAATATGCATTGAGAAATAATGTAGGAGGCGACTATAATTTATTCATTGCAAATGTGTATGTAAACTGGGTGCTACGTGGCAGAATAGAGCTGAGCTCAGGTGTTGAAATAAAAGAGGGTTTGATAATATTGTAGATTTAGAGGTGAAGCAAGCCGATTAAAACAATATGAAGACTTTTTTCATCATTCATAATAAGTCAAGACATAATGCATTATTTTGGACTTTGCATTCATTGATGCACATTCATCTTTTAATCTTTGTGTGTGTGTGTGTGTGTGTGTGTGTGTGTAATGCCCCCTAATGGATAATAAACAATAAGTCTTTCTGAGCAATACACTTTTTTTGTCTCTTATTTGAGCTGAACTAATGTTGTGTGTAAAGCTGTGCATAACGTTTCTTTGCGAAGTTACCATAAAGATCAGCACTCAAGTGGAAATGCAGGAACAACTGGTGCTGGACTTAAGGACTGGCATAACTATACAGAGGTGAATGACTTGTCTTAAACCTTTCACTTTATCACTCACCGATCAAATTTATGCAATGAGATTGCAATACACCGGGCTAATGCTTAACCAAGAGTAGACACAGCTTAAATCGTTTGTCGGACACATGCTTCTGTTGCAAAATTATGAATGCATTGATTGCATGAGTGCTGGAATTAAAACAATGATCATTTTTTTAGTTATTTTACTCCATTATTATTTAGTCTGTGTTTTTTGAATCTGCGAAGCGTCTGTCTTTTCAGGGCACAGACTAACTGTTGTGTTGTGCTCTAGGCCTGAACCAGTGCCAGTGATGCCTTTTTTTGTATGAGAAGGTCATGCACTGTGTTTGAGATGATTACTCACCTTTTTAGGGCTTGCTTATCTGCCTCAAACCCTAATCAGGGGCTATTGTGTGATGAAAAACAGGTGCCCTTGTATTGGTTAGATTAATGCATAAGTCGTCAGCTAAAAACGAACCTCTTTTGTTGTGGTGATCTGACTGATGCTGCTTAATGGCTGTTTCTGGATTGTGTGTTCTGTGTTCTTCTGTTTGTTTTTGTTCTGAGACCTGTCGGCCTGGCCTGTGGAGCTCAAAAGTGAGTGTCAGGATTCAGGAAGTATTAATAAATTACTTGTTAGTTTACATTAACATTTTGCAGATATATTAATCAATGGCTATTTGCTTCCTTTGTTTAAGGTTTAAAAGACTATTGACTTTCCCATCCTATTCGAATAAACCATGCTTTTAAACAGGGAAAGCTCTAGATTACAGAAAAGGTGTGGCAAAAATAATAAACAATCAAACTACGTATACATATTTATGTAGACCAAAAATGAAAAAAAAATAAATAAATAAATTATAAATGTAAAATATTAACTAAAATGTAACTAAAATAATGTATTAATAATACTGACATTATAATGACCCTTACAGAGTGATATGGACAGTTTAAGTAAATACAAACCATCTGCAAAATTCATCTATCATGGTGGTTTAAAAAAATGCAAACCAATAACGGTACATTTTTTATTGCTCAATATAAATAAATGGAAAACTTTCAACAGGATCACTTTAATACTAATGCCCCCCCCCCAAAAAAGGATGTCATATGAAAAAGTTAGGACACTCTGAAGGACTGAAGAGTTTAAATAGCAGTCAGCCATTGTTAATCTAACGCCTTTGATTAATGACAAGAAGGCAAGACGCCAGCAGTGATCTTTGAGAAGCAATTATTGCTGCTATCAATCTGGGCCATTTCCAAACAATCTGACGTCCATCATTCTACAGTGAGGTAGATTATCCACAAGTGGGAGACATTCAAAACAGATATAGCCATTTTGCTTTGACAAATGTACAGTATCAGTCATTCATTTTAAGTTGTGGATATGCATCTTTATTAAAATGTATAGTCAGTATTGTGTAGTTTGAATAATAATGTCTATAATTCACAAGGTAGTGGCAGGAGTCTCTTTAATCTTCAGTCTATCAAAGATCTCCTTAGTGTTTGCACTGAATTGCATTATAGCTCAATCTAGATAAAGCTCCATCTTAACCCCACAGCCAAAAAACTGAGCGGATTCTCAGAGCTTTGAGGACTGATGTCCTGTTCTTGTCCTTGTGTGGGAGCTTAATTCTCCATGACGTCAAAGGAAACATTTCCTTTGTGAACAATGTGAAACTGAGATTTGCTGTCAGGGGTCGCTGAGGCTCGCTGGGTCTCATTTCTACATATATCGCAGGCATCAGATGCTCTCCTGCTGTGGTTCTGCATGCATGCACACACAGCTTCTTAAGTGCTCCAGTGATCCCACATGTCTTTAAGAGGTTGATCCTAAGTTCTAAATGCTGTTGTTCTCTCTCTAGGCATGTGGTCCCATACTATGACAGTGCAGGACTATCAAGATCTCATCGACAGAGGCTGGAGAAGGTGCTGCTGATGTTATTATTGAACTGCATATTTCAAAATATAGTCTGATTTTAAATCATGTGCTGAATAAATAGGTTTTCTTGCATAATGTCTTAGCAGGAAACACTATTACACATGAGCAGGATGCAGTAGCCTGGTCAGTGTAATGAGCTTAACACAGTGACTGAATCAGACATGCTTCCTGAGCTGCCTCATAGACCTCTTACAAACAGACAAATGGGTTTTTGTGCACTTGACAGGCACACTGCAGAAAACTATTATTAGACAATTTATTTGGACTTGATGTGATCTATGATTCAGCAAGTGAAGCGGGATTCAGCAAAAGTGTATATACAAATGAGTGTGCAATGCCAGTTTTTAAACGACAATTTATGTTAAATATGTTCATTGTAAATGGATGAACTTAAATGTGACTTTTTTAAAATTGTACATTTAATAGTGAGCCCTGCATAAATGGCCATTAATCATTTATGATAATTACTGGTTTGTGTATGACTAATTAAATTGACCTCTCTTTTTTTTTCTTTTAAATATAGAAGTGGCAAATATGTTTACAAACCTATTATGAATAAGACATGCTGTCCACAGTACACCATCAGGTAAATTCATCTTTTTTTTGCCTATATACTGTAGGATACTCTGAGGTATAATAAAAATGTATGTTTTCTTATTAAATGTATATGCAGCACAGAAATGCTAATGGACACTTTGCAACATGTCAAATGTTATGTGTCATTTTCACTCTCTTTATTTATTTGTGTTGCTGTACTTATTTTATAAAGGTGCCATGCTTTGAACTTCCATCCATCGAAGGCTCACAAAAAGACCTTGAAGAAGATGAGCAGGTTCCTCTGCAAAGGAGAGATGCCAGTAGAAAATGAGGGACGGGAAGGTGAGCACCTTTTACTGGATATCAGGTTGCTGGTGGTGATTTAGGTTGAACATTCACACAGCAATGTCAAGATCCACACGCATGAGGCTGGATGCTATGTTGGATGATTATTTTGTCACGTATATAAAAAATGCAGCATAATAACTTCCATGTACCTTTCTGAGTGATGACAGTTAGGAAAAATGATGACATTAGTTTCGTGAAACTGATCATTTGATTTGATTCATGGAATCAAACCTACCAACTGTAATGCTGTCTTTGCTGCTAAACACTTTAAAACACATTAAAAGTGTAAATCATATCTGGTTAAATGTGATTCAGTATATATCCGAGACCAATTTGGACCTAATTTGAGCAGAGTTGCATTCCTAAGCCAGTATTTTTTTTTTTCCAGTTATAGCCTCTGTCTCTTTCTTATATTTTGTGGTCTGGTCTGTTTTGGTTTGCCATCCCAGGTTTGTTAGAAGATATCAAAGATCGTCTAAAGCCTCTCTCTTCCATACTTCAGAGGACAGTGGCTATAGCTGCAGGAAAAACCCAGTCGTTTTTGTCAGGTGCGCTTTCTTTGGCCAAACATTAACTGGACGCCCCTTCCTATCATCCATCATGTGTAGCCATATTTCGCAGTTTTCTTTTCTTTTTGTGTTTCCTGGGCATGATTTGTTTGTGCGGTGTTGCGTATGACAAATTTTGGTCGAAGAAGTACATTTATGCTTGCGGCTAGAGTCTCTTCCTCATCGAGACCAATTTCATACCATTTAGACATTCAAATTTAAAACTTGTGTGAGTGTGTATGTAAATGAAACCAGTAACTTGATGGTCCCAGGTAGCAGTGCGAGTTGAGTGAATCCCTGCAAACGAGCAACATTGTGAATGTAGTTATCTTAAAGGTGCATGTGTTGATTCTTTAGGAGAGCCTATGGACTCTGTGCATGAAGAGGGTGTTCAACCACCTCCTCAAGACCCTCTGAAAATAGACCACAGTGAAGTACAGGACATCAGCACCAGCCCAGACACAGACACCACCAGCTCAACTGCACCAACAACACTCAGAGACGACGCAGAGAAAACCACTAATGTAACACCCAAACCAGGTCAGTCTCGTAGAACCTGCATCTTTAGCACTGTATACTGACAACCGGTTTTTGACCAATTTATGAAAAGTTCAAATTGGTTCGTCAGATGTGAATCATTCCGCACTGGACATGCATTGCTGTTTTGTGTAACCAGTGGTCCTCACAACAGAATGATGTGTTGTTTTGTTAGTGTATATTAATTTTGCAATTCCAATTATGACTTTCTCATCACATTCACTTCAGATTGCAAACTCTAATTCCTGCATGCTAAAGGTCTATGGCTTTTGAGGATGGGCTGTATTGTATAGGCATTAAAAACTAAATACTTTTTACATTTAAACTTAGTATTTTTGTTTGGCAAAATCCCTGATCGCCTTAGTGTTGTAGGATCAGTTGCTACAATGAAAATTTTATCAGAAAATTGTAATACTTTAGTCTGTACATTAATCCAGAGGCTTAAAAACTATTAAAGCAGTAGTTCTCAATCTTTTTGAATCTAAGGCCCTTCATTGTACACAACAGTGTTTGAGGACCCAGTGTTCCTGTTGAATTATTTTACTGGTATGACTATTGATATGCATATTCATGATAAAAAAGGCAATTGTAAATCTTTGTTTTTTTTGTTTTATTTTTTTTAAATGGGCCTCGCTGGAAGTTTGCTAAGGTGCCTAGGTGTGCATTTGCTGTTTGAGGACCACTGCTTTAAGAAAACCTTGTGTTATTAAAATCATGTGAGGCTTAAAACAAGTTCTGAATTAGAACAAGTTATCAATTCCTAACCAGACTGTTAAAACATAAGATGTTCCTCTGAGGAACACTAGAGGGCAGCATTGGTTCAGAAATAAATGTGATCTCTCCTTTGGGCATATTGTTTAGTTTTTTTTTTTTCTTTTTTTTACTTTACACTTTAAAGTACTACTTACTACTTTTTTTACTTTTCCTGAAAGTATCACTTTTCATGTCTAACAAAATGTCACCCCTTACTGAAACGAAATTTCTTTAGAAATAGTGTTTGGCTTTATCAGACGTACTGTGAGTCAACACTTTATATAAGGTTATAATAAATTCCCTGTGGACTTCAGGCATAAGGACCGTACATCTATGAATATGAGTTATAAACAAATTAAAAGTCCCATATATCTACAGGCCCTTGGAATGAACACCCCCCACAGAACGGGCCGGAAATGGGAAGGATTTATAGAGCCTCCCAAAAGGAGGAGAAAACTCTCGCTCTCTCTATCTCTAAACGGAAACCACCTGGTGACAAATTTATCGCAGCTTGCTTTATGACCATCTTTACGTCTGAGTTATTTCTGTTGTTAGCGTTGATGCAGAAGGAGCCTAAATGACTGATTCCACACAGGAGGTTAATACTCTGGTTATAAACAACAGAATCTGTGAATGGTTTCTCTGGACATTCGAGCTGAATGGAGCGACTACATGTGAACAGGCTTAGTCCTTCACTCGTAACTCATGTTAATGAGAAACAAAGAAAGAACGATTAAAACTGGATTTTTTTTTATGACCCTGTCACAATCTGGAGACTGTATTAAGTGGTTGTTAAGGTGTTGTCAGCAGCTAGAGTGTTTTAGGTGATTGCTGAGTGTTGCTTGGTTCTTCAGAGGATCTTAGTAATAGTATTGTATAGTAGTGGATTGTATAAAGCATATTGGATTTTAAATTCACGTTTGACACGCAGTCTTGTGTGTTTGTGTGTTGACTGTGCCAGTAAAGGCAGGTCCAGGTAGTAAAAGTGTTTCTCTTCTCCACGCCCCGCTATTCCTCTTTCCATATGTTTTCCTCTCATAAAGGAGTGTGCTCTAATTCACCCAGCCCTGACTCATCCCCACACAGCAAATATACCTTCCCCCTGTCCCCTCAGGGAGTGTGTGTGTGTGTGTGTGTGTGCGCTCGCTAGCACCTGAAGGAATGCGTCTTTGAGTTTCTGCTGCCTGTACATTAGCGTGCGTAACTGTATATGTGTGTCCATGGCTCCTCAAGGAAAGGCAGTTCTGGATCTTTTACGAACTGTTAAGTGCTAGAGAGGGAGAATGTGTCTTCCGCAGGAACAGATCTGTCAGAGTTTATCTCTCCCTTGCACACAACGGCCAGCTCGCAACAGTACATGTTTACTGACCTCAGTACAATCCGGTCAGTGTTTCTAGTCAAGCGTGATAATATTCAGTGTTTTTAAAGGCCAGCATTTGATCGTAACCCATTTAATTAGTCTTAAAACAGTCTGAGCTGTGTTCACTCTTGTTTCAGTGTGCAATGCATGTTTGTATTATTATTAGTGTAAATATTACAATAATAAAAAAAATATTATAAATTAGTGCTGGTCACCGATTAATAGTGATTACTTGCATCCAAAATAAAAGTTTTTGTATAATATATATATATATACAGTATGTGTGTACTGTGTATATTTATTATGTATATATAACCACAAACACATGCATGTATATATTTAAGAGAAATGCTGTGTTTATATATAAAAAATATTTAGATATAATATAGATTGTACGTGTAAATACATAAATATTTTTAAATTGTAAACTGTATGTGTGTGTATTTATATACATAATAAATATAAACAGTTCACACACTTACATAATGTATACAAAACCTTTTGTTTTGGATGCAATTAATCGTTGCCCAGCGCTATTATAAATATAATTTTCAATTACTATACATTATAAATTATTTTTATAGTCTTTTTTTGTTTGTTATTCAAAATAATGTTTATTTATTTATTTATTTTTTTAAATATTAACAAATATTCCATGTCCCAGCCTGAGCTTGGATCTAGTTTCTTCCAAAGTTTTATTTTCGCCTACCTAAGAATCTTAAAAGGATGATGCTGTTGCGCCACCCCTGCGTGAAGCTCTCATCTGTTAACATGGGCGCCAGAAAAAATATGCGCTGCTGACGCGTGAAGTGTGAGATATTGCACTCTATACTGTATCTCAGTTGAGAAATACTGATTTTAGCATTATTAGTAATGTGCATTTTCCTTGATAACAAGCAAGTTGAGTCAAACCACTTATATTGTATCTCAATCGCAAATCACAATTTTGACCTTAATAATCGCAATCGCACATTTTTCCCAAATCGTGCAGCCCTAGTTTGTACAATGAAAGTCAATGGGGTCCAATGTTGTCGGGACCCCAAAAATTCTTAAAAATATCTTAATTTCTTCGGTTGGACATACAAATGAAGTTATGCATGTTGAACTGTTTCTTTAAAAAAATAAAATCCCTCGCTTTAGTTGTCTTGCTTGTTGGAGTTTTTTTTTGGAATCTGATGTAATATGAATATGCTATACTAATATTTTTAAAGTGACAAGTGATTGCAGTCATACTAGGGACCACAAACCCTTGTCAGCCATGTCAAGGGGTTTCTTAAAGTGTGCTTGAGTTGAGTAGTATGCAAATGCATTCATATGATACTCTACTGTACTGTAACCAGGCAGCACCACACCAGCCCGATCCACCCCGAGTTCAGTTAAACAGTGTAAGTAACAGAACGCAGGCTGTCTTTGTCCTGGATCCGACCCAGCGTCTGCTCTAGCTCTCTCGCTCGTGTTTACCCAGGTTTGGAGCAAAGCCATTCAACATCTCTATCATCCCTTTGCCGTATTTACAACCCTGGCCGGAAACATTCCCTCCTCTAAGTCAACTGGAGGTATTAACAGGAAAAGAGGGAAGAATGAATGTTAAGAAAGAGCTAATTGTCTCAGTGACTCTGGCTCTTTGTCGGAGGAAGTCACAGAGCAGCGCTCGGAGGTCCTGTAGGAGGTCCCATGTCTCATGCGAAGCGTGTAAAGGCCAGATTTATTTGAGGAAAGTGTAAATAGTCTGTTATCAATGTGCTTTTTAAAGCTGGTCCAAATCTGGGCTTTGTGTTGCAAGCGTAACTAGCAAGCTGCATCCGGTTAATGCTGCATTTCTAAAGATAACTTCTAAGACATCTTAGTTTATTATTTTAAAATAAAGTAAGTAAGTAAACCTTGTTTTTTTTGTGTTGTTCCTAAACTCACATGTGTGAATCTATTGAAACTTGTCCAGAACTGTTTTTTTTTTTTAAGAGAAAATGTTCTATTTCCTGCTAATGAAACTATTATTATTACATTGTGTTGTACTGCTTAACATTTTTGTGGAAACATAGATACATATTTTGATCAATAGAAAGTTCAGAAGAATAGCATTTATTTGTAAAAAAAAAAAAAATCTTTTATAATATTTTAAATATCTTTACTGTCACTTTTGATTAGATTAATGCACACTTGCTGAATAAAAGTATTGATTTCTTAAAACAAAACCAAAAAAAAAACACTGCTTGATAAATAATAAAACTTATTCTAAACTTAAATTTATGGAAGTATTTAGTGATTTATGAATTAGGTTTTTTTCTTTACTACATTAATGATAATCACCAAAATAAGAAAAAAGTAAAGATCTTCATGTAAATATATAATTCCTTATTTTAATTAAATGTTATTTGATTTATATTTTTCTGACAGGTTTTATGAGATACACTTATTTATAGTATCTCAGATGGGTTGATGGCAGGCGTGCTGGCTGATGCTTGATGGCGGCTGGCACACGGACAGGCAGGAAATGGCCCTGCTTTCCTTATTGCTCCAAACAGGATGTCGGCGTGTAAACTGTTGACATTAGATGCCGGGAGCACTCCGAGGGGCTGGCGTCAGTCCAGGGAGATTGAGCTGGGATACACACAGAGAGAGAGAGTGAGAGGGAGGGAGCGAGCAGGTTATTGTACTCTATACACAGATGTATACTGCCAAAGTTCAAAATGCATGATCATGCAATCTGTTTAGCTTGCACAACCCAAAAAATTAATCACTTTTTGTTATCGACCACTAGAACAGGATTTGAAGCATTTAATTTTGCACTTCTGGTGTCAAATATGTGTGTCTGTTTTCGTAATTGCCAGCTAATCAGTTCAAAATGGCCTACAGGCATATCTAGAGACAAGAAACGTTAGCAAATGCATTGCAGTACCCAGCAGCTAGCTTTTTACACCACTTAGATTATCCTTGAAAAATTGCCATGTGTTTATGCGCTTTGAGGTGCAAAAAACACATTTTCCACACACTGTACATTGTTGTTTATCGTCTAAGCCCCGCCTCCTGAGAGTTGATTTGTGTAAAGCTCATTTTTCTGAAAAAGCCATCTATCCAGTGCACTGCGATTTGAAATCACATCATATGACCCCTTTAATGGCTGGAGCGTGTGTCTGAGCGTTAGCTCAGCGTTACACCATATAGCCCTCTCTCTAATCTTTTTCAATAGTAAATGGATGGCCGGCTGCCAGGGCTGAAACTGTAACTGATGCAATGACCCTCTCCGTCTCTCCTTTTCCTGACCAGCCCTGCCTGTCGTCCTCGATCTGGGATTACCACCTCCTTCAGTTTCCTTCTGGGCAAATGAATAACCATCTTGACACTTTCATTGAAACCTGCGAGCGGCCTGAACAATCCTCGCAAAAGCAGCGGGAGTCAACAAACAGAGCCCTGTTGTTTTACAGCTGCGATGATGTCATGATATCAGAGGAGCGCAAATGACTTCCATCTAAATGGGAGGACCCGGGCCCTGCGCTTGCTAATTCGAACTACTAGACGACTCATTGGAGTGCACACATCGTGCTCGTAACTCGCTCGAAGGATCACGCTCTCCTACCGTTAGTGAACGTGCCCTCGAGCCGCTAACGGAAACATGCTCTAACACCCAGCAAAACGGCTCCAAATGTGGGATGTGCTTGAGACCTGTTATTGATTATACCTCTCCTTTGACAGTGGTAGTTTGTAAATGGACGCTTAGTTTTGTTTCAGATGACTCCTGCTGCTGCTTTTGGCTTTTTTGGAGATGTCAGTGGATTTTCCACTGTGCTGAACTATTTATTTGCCATATTTTAGACTCAGGGTGTGCCTCTGCCTGTGGCAAGACATTGTTAAAAATTACACATGCCACATATAGCGGCATTCAACACAAAAGGAAAATCGACCCCATTGCGTTCTTGATCTTAATGTGCATGATTTATCAGTGCATGTTATTTCTAAAAGCTAAGAATTGAGTATGTTTGCAAGTTTAAAGGCTTGTGAAAACACCCGTTTGACACCATCCAATAAATTTATAATGGATGAAATCAGTTCTCCACCTACAGTTTGCTGTGCCATCCAGAAATGCGTCATAGAAATAAAATGCAAAAACCATATCATAACACGTTGAAAACCTTTCCTCCTTTTTAAATTATTATTTTTTTTTACCACCAATAATTAAAGCTAGACTTTTATTCATCAAGAATGCATCAAATGAAGTATGACCATTAAAAAGGCGTTTCAAATTTTGAAAGTTCTGTTGACCTTTCTATTCATCAAAGAATTTTGAATGAAAAAAATTTATCAGTTCAAACAAAGTAGCAAA
The DNA here is from genome assembly GCA_032357445.1 of Enteromius radiatus. Lineage (NCBI taxonomy): Eukaryota > Metazoa > Chordata > Actinopteri > Cypriniformes > Cyprinidae > Enteromius > Enteromius radiatus. Next base: position 16,516,106 of record JAUCMS010000022.1, on the reverse strand, counting down.
TTAAAAAACAAACCAGCATATTAGAATGATTTCTGTAGGATCATGTGGTGGTAAAGTGACAGTAAATACATTTTTATATATATATAAATAAAAGACACAAAAGGTATGTATTTGAAATATTAACGTACGTGTTATATTGCAGCCATTTGCTAAAGTCATCAGTTATTTTTTTTGTCCTCATTAATGTACACACAGCACCCCATGGTGACAGAAAAACACAGAATAGTTGACATTTTTGCAGATTTATTAAAATTCCTTTGACCTCATGATTCTCATTTGCTCTGACATGCATTGTGAGCTGTAAGGTCTTATATATAGACAGGTGTGTG
>JAUCMS010000022.1:16498734-16515677 GCA_032357445.1 Enteromius radiatus | reverse complement strand
GGGTCTGAATACTTAGGACCATGTGATATTTCAGTTTTTCTTTTTTAATAAATCTGCAAAAATGTCTACAATTCAGTTTTTTTCTGTCTAATCAAAATATGTATCATACATGGTTTTCACAAAAATATTAAGCAGTACATCTTATTATTGATGGTAATCAATGATTCTCAAGCAGCAAATTAACCTGATTACTGAAGGATCATGTTCAGCTTTTTATTACAGGAATAAATTATATTTTACAATAGAGTAAAATAGAAAACAAATTGCATCACCTTAAATTGCAATTATATTTCACAATATTACTGTCAAATAATTGCAGCCTTGGAGGACATAAGAGTAGTTTCTTAATGTAAGGACAGTGCACTAATGTTTGTACTGTCAATTGGTGACTTAATCAACTCACAAATATCTTCTATTATTCTTTTTTTCTTAATTCTAGGTAAGGGAGCCGATCCCAACAGGCCTTTGTGTCGGAAAGCTAAGGACCTCAGGAAAGAGAGACGACTTCAAAAGGAGCAACAGAATCAGCAAGAAGCAGTGTCTTCAGCCCCAGTGAATTCCGCCCCATCAAAATCTTCATCCAGTCAGCCCAAATCATTGGAGGAATTCATTACTGAGTCCTTACCCGATGACCCTCTGTACCGTTTAGAGGTAACTCATCGAGTTTGCTAGAATGTATTGTATTTAAAACTGAAACCAAAGCCAAAGCAAGAGAGGAAGCATCAATCAAAACTGATCGATCTCAAAGGCATAACTATCAGACCCAGTGTTTAGTACCCAGAGTCTCCTGGGTAAATATTCCAGGCTGTCTTCTCAAAAACAATCCTCTCCTGCTTTTGCTGTGATTGCTTGGGTGAAGTCAGCATGGGTAAACAGCCAATGTTTTTGCTTTCTAAGCAAGTCTGTGTGAAAGACCGTCTTATACCCCAAACGTCATTGTCCCTGGAGATGGCACTGGGTCGGTTCATCCTTCAATTAGCTTGTCGACTGAATTGATTTGATTGACTTCAATATGTCATTCAATTATCTTAAGTGCAGTCAATGTCACTATCATCTGAACAAGGTTAGTGGTTCACCTCAGAAACAATACATGAGAAAATTCATCCAGAGTCTTCATGGCCAGCAGCTCTTGTGTTTAAAACTCTTTTGTTTCATGTACTTTTGCATACAAACACTTTTTGCATTTATTTATTCAAAAATGTAATGTTTTGTGTGGAAATCTAAACTGTCAGAGTGTAGTTAGACATTAGTTAAGCTCTGTCATTGTAGTCTGTTTGTTGCCACTTATCTTTCTGGCACATGCGGATGTGTGTGGAGTATTACAGTTTTCCTTCAGAGACCTCATTTTTTAATCACTTGTGAAATGGGGGTGTTAAGGCTAATTTCTGTAAATCTCAGTTGTGGGGTCATTAAGCCCTCGGAGAGGGACCTCAGAGACACCCAGCCTAATGAGATGTTTACATACAGCCAATCAGACACGCGTGGAGTTATAATACATACACTGTAAGTGAAGCATTCAGTGTTTGACAGGGAAAAAATTACTTTAAGATGAACCTGGCACATTTTACATATTTAGCTTTTGATGCTGAGTTCATGAAAGGAATGTTCTGGGTTCAGTACATATTGAAAGAATAGTTTACCCAAAAATGAAAAACAAAGAATGGTTTCCTTTCTTATATGACCGAATATAGAGTAATGGAGAAAAAACTTTTCCAGGAGTTAATAAAAGTACTCAAAATCACTTTAATGTTATAGTCTTCTGAAGTTATTTAAATCGTTATTGACTGATATTCCCCATCTTTTCTTTTACTTTCATTTTATGCAAAACATGATCATGACACTGAAGACTAAGTACTGATGCTGAAAATTCAGCTTTGCATCACTAGAATAAATGACATTTTATAATGTATCCCGATAGAAAACTTTTGTAATGTTATAATATAATATGTTAAAATAATTCCCAATATTACTGTTTTTGTTGTGTTTTTTGATACACACATAAATGCAGCCAAACTTTGTACAGTGGTGTATTGTTAGAACTTGATATTTGAATATTTTAATGTTGCCTTGATGTATTAAAACAAACAAACCAGCCAAGTAAGGCTTTCTGTTGCAATCATTTTTGTGCTGCAAGAGCTCTTTGATCTAGGTTAACTTGGTTAACTGAACCCCAGAACATTAAAGTATATCCGTGTCTCCTAAACATGAATTATGATGGTTATCAAAATTTCCCAAATACACCTACAGAGGGCAGTAGAGGCACATCTTAACTTTTCCCCACACTGAATATCTTGTCAAGTACAAATTTGTAGAGTTTGCTTCTGCCCTCTTTCACCCCCTGCATAATTTGAAATCTCTGAGCTGTTTTGACAGTGCTTCGCTCTCTTTGTCTTGGTTACTCCTCACACACTTAATCAAATGTCTGCATCTCAAGAGAATTGCCCTGCAGATTAAAAGACTCTACTTATGTTTATCTGTAACAAAAGTCGCAAATATCTTCATTAACTTGGCCTAGCAATAATAAGAGATGTCCAGAGAGGGCCAAATAAAATAAAACTGAAGCTAAATCTCCCAGTCATGCTCATCTGGGGAACTTGTGAACCATAAGCACCTCGTCCAATGAAAATGTCTCTGTGAGAGGTCCTTTAATTAGGAACAGCTTTGCCAGTCAATTAAATGTTTTTGGAGGATTGGATTTTGATTTGCCGCCTCACTTCTGAGGCCAGTTTGTCCTTGTGCAAACACAGATGATCCTGTTAGATGTCAAGCTCTGTTTTGCTAATCAAACATAACATCTGATCCCACACAGTTCGCTTTAAACTGATGTCAGACTTTTATAGCCTTATACAGCAAGCTAAAGGACAACTAGTGTGCATCAGAATGACTCGACTGTCATGTATTTGAATAGTTGTGACCTACTGTATATGCTCATTTGAATTATTCACCCTAATGTTGTTCCACTCCTTTATGAGAGTCAGTAAAGTTTGTTATTTATAACCTGGTGCGATGCATCTTGGCCCGGCAACCTTCTGGTTTTGGGCTAATTCAAATCGCCCATTCATTTATTTGTAAATAGCTACTAGCTGGATTAAAAATTAAATAAATAAATCATTTTATAGTAGTGGTCATTGTTATTATAGCTTTTCATCATTTCCTGTGTTTGACCGTGGTTGCTAATGCGATATAATGAAAGCCAGTTCAACTGTAGCTAGAAAGTTTCCTTTGTAACAGTATACAGTAAGGAGACACTTATATGAAGAGATGGATTCACTGCAGGTCTGTGTTTAATCATTAGTGCAGGAAGTCATATGTAATTGTCTTCTCAGTTTGGATTGCAATGAGGACCAGAAAGTGTTTTTTTTTATCAGTCAGTGTGTACAAATTAACAGGTTTCTGGAGAAAAGGTAACGTTCTTCAAAGAAATCTGTTGAAATAATACTCGGCTAATTGCATTACACAGTTGATTATCTAAATTATATTATTAAAAAGTTTCAAAACACATCCATGTCATATTTACTCTGGGTTAGAATAAATCCTGGGTAATTCATAATTAGGTCATAATAATTGATAATTTGTTAATGCAAATAGTTTTACTTTTATTACTATTAATATTTTACAATGAAATATGACATGGCCACGTTCACATGAGTCAACGTTCACATGAACCCATGCTGAATCTCACCCAAACAAACAAAGGTTTTAATATGATGTATATGAATTACTTGTGTATGTTTTTTTATCTGAATATTTTCATAGATTTTTTTGCAAAATGTTTTCTTTGATTTTTTTTTGCCATTATTTTGCACATGTGTGAGTAAATCTCATGAAAGTTATTCTATTCTATCTATCTATCTATCTATCTATCTATATACATATACATACATACACACGTACAGTGGGGCAAAAAAGTATTTAGTCAGCTACCAATTGTGCAAGTTCTCCCACTTAAAAAGATGAGAGAGGCCTGCAACTTGCACAATTGGTGGCTGACTAAATACGTTTTTGCCCCACTGTATGTGTGTTTGTATATATTTCATTTTTTTCATTCATCAAGTTGTCTTTAGAGTAATTCTTAATTATCTCAATTTGTTGTAAAATTGTTAACATTGCTTCATAAATTAAGGTTTATTATTATACACTGTAATAACCCAAACCAAACCAAACTTAAAATTTAAAGGCAAACAGCTTTTTATATTATTTTGATTCAGCAGATTTTTGTCTGATATTTTTTTTTTTTAACTTAACTTAAAAACTGTGAAATCTGCTGAATCTGGTTGCTTTAAATGTTTAAGTTCTCTCAACTTTTGATACATATATAATATAATATTTATATTCATAAATTTTGATTTATATATTAAAGTAAAGAGTATTATTCTTAAAAAAAAAGTCATAATATCCCAATACAAAAATATTAAAGTGATAAATGTACAAATTTCCTTTTAGCCAAATTTGATGATATTATCAAATTTATTTTTTATTGTAATTTTTAACATGTTCTTGACCTGTTTCATGATATTCACCCATGTGCTATAAAAAACTGCATACAATTTATTTTAATTCTGTGTCCATTCCAAATCATAAGATGTTCCACGCTCACGGTTCTCCTGCAGTGCTGTAACTTTATCTTGGCGTGTTTCATCTGTCAAATGTCTTTTTTTTTTTTTTTTAACCCTCTGATACTCATCCTCATGTTGAAGGTAAGGCTGGTACGCTCCAACCCTCCCAGTCCACAGTTCAAAGCCTCGTTTGATGCCTCGTACCAAGTGTACAAACTCTACCAGATGGCCATTCACAAGGACCCGCCTGACAAACCTACCGAGAGCCAGGTCAGGGGATCCACCTCTGAAGGGCTTTCTCTTAGCTGTTGAGCACATTTGACATGGCCACACTTCTGCTTTAGTCTTCAAACCAAATCACAATTTGAGGATTTTGATTTGTGATGCATGGAATGTGTAAGAGCATTAGGTAGAACTGAAAGTGCGTTGGAATATGGAAGCAAACTATCACAGTTCAGTGACATTAATGAGCAGTGTTGTAAGGCAACATTTAGGAGGAGGAAACCTAAAGCAAGCAGACAGGAAATGAAGAAAGGCTGAAGCAGTAAGAAATGGAAAAAATGGAGGTAAGCCATGGAAACTCCATGAAACAGTATCTAATCCTAAAATAGGGCGAAAGAGAAATTGAAGAGAAATGAGGAAAACGTTCTCATCTGCACTGTGTGGGCAGTGTTTCTACAGGTGTCCATGTAAAACGAGGAGTTTGTTGCTGTTGAGATGTTTAGGTTCTTATGCTGGTGTTTTTCTTTCACTTTCCTCTTCCCACGCCAAACTAGGAAATGGAAATTTCAGTCAAACATCATCTTATAGGTAGTGCGCCTTGACTGAATGTTGATTTATAAGCTCCTGTAATTTCCGTGCAGCCTCGGGTTTTTTTTAATATATTTTTTAACACAACTATATTGTGTGGTATTTCACTGTTGGGGGACACAAAAGGATGAGCGGAATAAAAAGGGAATGAGATGTTTGAGCTTAAATGTACATGCCTCACATGAGCACCACAGCTTAACTTGTCAAATCAAATGCACTAACAGTGTGAGTGTTTTACAGTTTGCAGTTATTTTTGAAATTGTAGTTGTTCTTTGACAAATGTGAGAAATTAGTTAATAAATATTAACAACCAGTGGTATGAGTTTCATATTATAGCCTATTTAGCAGTCTGACCTACCTGAATAGCTCTTTTGAGAAGTAATCAGTAGGACTGAAGCAGTGTTGTTGTCACTCAAATACCAGTATCTCAACAAGGGTTGTGGCTGAAAAACATGTATAACACATGTTAGCTTACATAATAAAAACATTGTTGCAAGTTATTTAATTAGATCACAGAATATGTGTGAGGCATTTTGTTGTGAGTTGGACTGAATTTGAGATGTACTTCAGTCTTTGGCTTTCCTAAATATCTGTTCTTTCCAAGTTCTTATCCAAGTTATTGAATTGTTTGACAATGCTTTGTGTGTGTGTGCATTGAAGGGTGCCATGTTATTGATGACCTTCTGCATATTTTTGTCTGAAACATGCTTTTTTGGGATAGACATATTGAAAAAGATAGACCAAGCTTAGAATGGTTGTTTTTTCTTTCCTTTTTTACCTGAAATCAGTAAAAGGGTCAGTGCTTATCCCACTGCCCCAATGACACAGTGAACTCGATGGTCTGTATTGTGTAAGGCAGGTAATCTTTCTATTTATTTATTTATTTTTTGCCTTGAGCAAAGCTTCACAGCCCCGGTGCACCAGCCTCACCTTCAGCCTCCCATTTCCTTACATTTACCCTCCAACTCAGGGTTTACCATGATACACATTCCCTTCCCTGTCTTACACAACACAAAAACAAGTCGCTCTGTCATACATATCTGTATATTATATGTGCTTCAGTGTCCATTAGTGTGTCAGAGCATTGTAATTTAAACAGTATAACACAGTATATTTAAAAACATACAGTGTTTGAATTTCCTACACTGTGTATTCTATAACATTTAAGCATTAATGACTTCCAATATAAGCCTAGTTAAGACTGATAGTTTATAAGATCACTAATCACTAAAAAACCTTTAAATAGTTTGAACTGAAGCATTTGTGTATTGCTAAATGAGCCACAGTAAAGTGTAAGACAGCTTGGGAATGCTTTTGGGTTCATATTTACTTTAAGGCCGTCTTTGTTTCAGAAGATGCTATAATGAAGTCATGTTGAATTCCATTCTTAAACGATCTCACATGCAAAAGAGACACTGTAAACAGTCAGAATTCAAACTGTGCAATTTGTGAAGAATATATAAGCATTTCCTGTTCAGACCAGTGTCTGATATGGGTCACATTTAAAAGGTTGGTGTGAATATGAACCCTAAAGCACTGCATATGTGATGTGTACAGTACTGTTGAAATCATTTCATTGCTATTGTTGTATTAACCACTCCCCTTATCCACACATTCTTGTCCTTTTCTCCATCATTCTCCCAATCCTCCATTGTTTTTGTCTTTTTTGATTTCCTACTGTCCTTCCGTCTTCCGTATTCAATCGCACTTCCTCTAATCATCCCTTCATCACTCTGAAGGTGAGGCTAGTGCCGGTCAGCTTTGAGGACCAGGACTTCTTGGCTTCGTATGAGCAGTCAGCGGCGCTGTATGCATGCTACCAGATGGCCGTTCATGGCGATGCTCCGTACGAGTGCGGGGAGAGCGAGGTACAGACTTAAACATGTCACATTCACTACTGCATGAAACACCCAACCGACTGACCCTGCTTACTAACACACAAACTTGCATATAATTGCCCTATGCCCTGATCGCTTTCTTTCTTTTTTTTTTTGCTCTTTGGTTAGGAACAAGCTCCTAACTTCTAAGTAAGAAACTTTTATCAACCCCCCAAAAGAGCTGAGCAATGCCCTGGTGTCCACCCTTGCCCTATAACCCACAAAACACTGGCATAGAATTTTTGTATGGGCGAGCATGAAAAAGTCACATATTAGTACATTTTTTAAAATGCATGCTGCTGACATACATTTTTACTTTTTATTTTACTTTTACTAGTTCTACTTTTAAATGCAGCATTTATTTCAGTGGTTCAATGTGGTGCTTACTACTCCTTTGTAATTATTAAATGTGCAAGCAATGTGAAAATAGTTTCAGATCATTTATTTTGGTGCATTAAGTGCACAAATTCAGTATGGGCCTATGCAACCTTTTCTGTGCTCCTGTCTGAATGCACTGATTTTATAATGATTCTGCCAAAACTCTAGTGTTTAAATGAAGATGTAGAACAATATCCTGTGGTGAAGAGCTAAATCAGAGGCTTGATATTTATATAGATTATTCAAAGAACATTGCTCGACACAGCAGGAGCTTTATTATACGTTTGTGTAGTTGAGGGACTGAATCTAAATGTGTAATGCCGATTTTTTTTTTTTTTTTGGTAATCTGAGCAGGATTTGGCACATGTATCAGTCATGTTGCACAGTTCAAACTACTTCAGACCGATGTTCATTGACTTTATTAATAGCCCCCTTGAAGAGATCACAACAGTCAGAATTGACAAATGAAGGACAGAAGTGAGCTGCAAGGTCCCAAAATATTTTGATACTGATGCAGGTTAAATATTTAACCCGTAAAATTGTGTCTATCTATATTCACGCTGCTTTAATAATTATACAGTACACGCAGAACTGTTTTTACAGCAGCTTCCATTTGAAGACACACAAGCAGTTGTCTGGATTGGCCAATAATAATTCACCTGTGTTTTGGTAGAGAGTGAATTAGGGCTGGGTGGATTTGTTAAGATGCAAGTGGGTAAAACTCTTCTACCGTGTGTTATTTCAGTCTGAGACTGGGCTGGGCCATGCACACACGCCCTGCTCTGTGAAACACGGCCATAACTCAATTATGTGTCATAAAAGAAGCAACATTCGCAGTCTGGGAGCTTGTGGGGAATCTTTACATTATTAAAACCCTGTCGGGAGGACAAAGTGAGGCCGAGAGGAATCAAATTTTATGAAAAAAGACTTTCAATGAAAAGCTACACTGAACAATGTGTGTGATTTACAGTAGAAGTATTGTTTAATTTGAAATATTACTTATTTTAGAATTTATTTGAGTCTTTGGGGGAAACAAGGTGTTTTTTGGAGTCTAATGAAACCTAATCGTATACATTTTTGGTGTTTTTTTTAGTGAGTTCCTAACAGTGTTGAGCAAGAATAAGACAAATTTAGATTCATCTTATTGCATTCAATGAGTCTTTCAGAAGTCGGTCAGCATAATAGCTTATTGATCTGTAGCTGGTGTTTATTCTGTACAGTACGTACGGTCGGTAAATAATCAGATTTTTACTCTACTGTACATACAATTTTTTTTTTAAAACAAACTCTACACCAATGTTCAAGTTTGCTCACCAAGGCTACATTTATTTGATCAAAAATACTGTTAAAACGGATATTTTAAAAATATTTTTATAATTGAAAAAATATCTGTCTTTCATAGAAGCCCATTTCCACTGAACAAAAAAATAAATCATTAAAAGGTTATTCAGTGGCAGAAGTGAGCGTCCATAGTTTTGTATTACCCTTTTAGGTAACACTTTATAATAACTACACACTATGAATCATTAGTTAAGCATTAGTAAATAGTCAGTTCTTCCTTTATAAAGCATTGTTCCAACATTAGTCATTAGTAAGCAGTTTATAAATACAGAAATAAATGTCTTGCTCTTGATTTATAAGCATATCTGAATGTAAAAAGGAGATTTAAAGTCTCAGTTATCATCCTAACAGAAAAAAAAAAACAACAACACAGAGGGATACAGAGCTATTAATTTCAAGATGGAAATAAATATGAAACTGTACAACATTAATATTATTTTTCTATGAAATTGAAGGTTTGATTTTTATTTATCAAGTGTACAGTTGTATAATTACTTTTCTTACGTCTTGAAAAAATATAAAAAATATAAACTGATAATTACAGTAATAAAGTATGAAAATACAATTATTAAACATTTATATATATATATATTGTTCTGCTGAATATGTTCAGTAAAGTAATTTTCCAGATTCCTAAAAAAAAGAACTGCATGAGTTTGAATTTATTAGTAGTATTTAAATGTTATTACTATCACTTTTGATCAGTTTAATGCAACTTTGCAGAATAAAAGTGTTTATTTCTTATAAACGTTGTACATTGGACTTTTGAGCATTATCTGAATAGTAATATCTGATTGTAAATCCGTTCACTTTTTCTTACTGATCAGCTGAAATCATTGTAGCCAACGCAGTAGAACATGCTTGTCAGTTCCTCGATGCTTATCTTGTTAAGTGAATAATGCGTCTGATGTAATGACATAGGCCTCATATCACCCCTTTGAGACCTTAAAGTTTTTAACCGCCATAGTCCTGCGCTTGAATTGTGTTGACCATGCAGTTACGTTTGCATACTTGTCTAGAATCTGTTTCTGGTCCCAATCACTCACTCTCTGTTAGGACAGCGCTTTAGTAGACAGACGCTGAGGGTGAACAGGATGTGGACCTACTTGACATTCTCAGTAACCTCAGAGAGGCCTTTGTCCCCCTTAGGCCTGGAAACTGGCCCGGCTCTGCCAACAGCAAATGAATAAATCCTCATGCTCGTAAAATGTGGGAATTAATAAATAATAAGTCGTCAGAGCCGACCGTCTCCTGCCAGATTCTTTCCTGGTCCTAAAACAGAGCTCTATTTATAGTGTGGAAGGTGTGCGTATGTTTGCGTTAGCATTCCTCTCAGATGTGAGAAATGAGCCTGTATGTATATAGCGAGGTGGGGATTTTCTTAAAGTCACCTTTTTGCCTCTCACCCTATTCGCTCGGTCCTGTTCTTTTATTTGCTGACCTACTTCAGCCACTTTATATTCTCAGTTTGTCTGAAAAACAGTGTTTTTGTGGATTGTGATTTGGGCTCTGTAAAATGTATTTCATTTCATTAAAAGTCTTTCCAAGACTGCATTTATTTGATCAAAAATACAGTAAAAATTAGAAATATTATTACTATTTAATAAATAATTGTTGTCTTTTAAATATATTGTAAAATGTAATTTGTTCTTGTGATTGAAATCTGAATTATCAGCATCTCATTACTCTAATCTTAAATGTCACATGATCCTTCAGAAATCATTCTAATATGCTGATTTGCTGCTCCGTAATCAATAAATAAAAGCATTAAAGATTAAATTAAATGATGGAGTTAGTGGGCTGGTTAGGCAGGAACCCATATTCTCAGTGGAAATGAATGACTTCTGGTTATTGTTTTTATTTGAAATCAGTGTGAGTGCTCCTTTATTGTGAATGTATGACTGTAATTTGGTCAGACAGACACACACACACACACACAGAGGCAGGGATTTTTGGTGCACAGATTTTCAGCACAACAATATTTACTCTTCCTAATGACACATGAACTAATTATACAGAGTAGCACTGAGGAGGAGAGGAGGAACGCAAATTGATTCACACCAGCAGGTTCTGTAATAACCATCTTGCAAGGTCTTAGACTTTCTATAATAAGTGTTTATATATTAATTTGCTGTTAAATGATGTATGATATTTTCCAAAACGAGCTGTTTCTTTTCTTAAAGCTCTTTCACTTGAATATAATTTTCATTGTAGGAGAACATTAACTAGTTAAATGACGAATGCTGTTACATTATTAGCTCTCTGACAGATGTAGGTCGATCTAAACAGTAGATTTCATGGTCTGTTGAGGGCCGATCCCGAACGTTCACTAAGTTCTGCCTAATTTCAGATTAGCAGAGCTTTAAATCCCTGCTGAGTCATTTCACTTCCTACTTTTGGTCAGAGTTCACCTTTTTGCTTTCATAAAAGACCATTTTGGAGTGTTTCATAACAACACATTAGAAGATAGGTTAAGGAGAGAATGATGCTGGTGAAAGAAACACAAAAGCTTGTGTATAACATTTGTTGTGTATGACATGGGTAGTTGGCAAATAACAAGTGTTCTTTCAACATGAAGATATTCAAGGAAAGACAAAAATATAGGGCAGAACATGACTTTCTTTTCTCCACCAGGAATTGATTGAATGCTGAAAAGTTGAAGGGGAGAGGTTGAGAAATTAGGGTTGAGGATTAGTGTTGTTTTTTGTTTTATTGTTTGTTATCTTTTCTTTTCTTCTTTGTTGTTTTTTTTCTTTTCTTTTCAATATTATTATTTGTTCACTTTTTTCTATTTCAATATTTTTTCTTTTTCTTTTTTATTCTTTTCTAATTTATTTTCCCATTTTATTTCCTTGTGTTCCTTTACATTTATCCTTTTCATTTTTTTCTATTGTTTAACGTTTATTTTTTCATTTAGTTTCTTAGATTTCCCAATTAATTTTTCCATTTATTTTTTCTTTTCCTTTTCCATTTTTATTGTTATTTTCTTTTTATTTCAATATTAGTTTTAATGTTAGTATTCAATATTATTTTTCTTTTCCATTTCAATGTTTTTCCTTTATTATTATTTTTAAATTATTTCCTCTCAAATTTATCTTTCCATTTTTTTTTCTTTTTGTTCTTTTTCAATTTTCCTTTTCCATTATTTCCTTTCCTTTTTTGTGTTGTTAATTATGTTTTTACTTTGATTTCTGATTTCATTTTCCTTTCTTTTTCTATTTTTTCAATTTTTTGTCTTCTATTTTTATTATTCCAATTTAATTTATTTTTGTTCATTTGAATATTAATTTTCTTCTTTTGTATTCCAATGTTTTCTACTCCAATTTTTCTATTCCTATTCTTTTTTATTCTTTATTTGCTTCCTTATTTATTTTTCTATTGTATTTTTTTTTTTAAATCTTTTGTTTTCCTTTTCCTTTTTTTTTTCTTTCCTTTTTCTTTGAATGTATTCTCCCTTATTTTCTTTTTTTTTTCCTTGTGTGCATAAAAATATAAATCCACATATGAATGTGGGCATCTTAATGCTGTCCAGTCCAAGTTAGTAAGCAGGCAGGGTCATGGCTGCCAGGCTCCAGGAGATCAGTAAGAAGACTAATGGAAATATGCATGGCTGTGTTGCCCTCTCTCATAGAGCTGTTACCCACAAACCCCCCTTTTGAGTCCCTGGCAGAACAGGAGTGAGTCTTTGCCAGCTTTTACCCCCCGAGCGACTCACCGCGTCCCTCTTCTGTATCCCTTCTTTCTCAGCTCCACTTTCCCAACAATGCCTTTCTCTTTCACAACCGCCCAGAGAGGTAAACAAATTGAGCCTTATTGCAAAAGACTCAAAAGTTGTATATAACAGAAACATTTCTCTGAAAACGTATACTTTTAAAGACTTTTAACAAAACCAAATACCATAAATTGTTTGGTTGTAGTATATTTAAGACTATTCTTGATTCCCAACACACATATGCTGCTAGTTCTCTAAGCATCAGTTATGCAGAAATCACCATATGGAGTTTGTAACTGCTGACTAATTCTCTCCAACCCTCTCGCTGTCCAATAAGAGAAGTTTTGTAGCATTTTAAACCACAGGAGCCTGGTTTAGCCAGATTACAACCAGACTTGCTTTGTGTGCATCTGCATATTAAAGATGGAGGGCACAAAATATGCAATTTGTGCGAGTTTGTTACGTTGAACAAAAAGTAATCCTATCAGATTTATTCTGATGACATGTTTTTTTTTGTCCTAACATAACTATTTTTGATCTAAACAGAGAAACACGCTACCTGCCAGTCATCAATCAGCAAATCAAGTCCATCATGGTGCAGGAAAAAAAGGCTTTAGCAGAGATAAAATTATCCTTAAATAAATATCTTGCCTTTTTTTTCTTCACAATGCTAGCCAGTTACTGCTTCAGCCAAAACAAGCTAATGACCGATCAGCTACTCATTGTGAAATTAAGTTAACAATATTAAATGTCTTACATCACTGTGATTACACAAAAGTTGCAGTTGTGTGTGTTGTTAAAGAGCCAAGTTATAAACTTAGCAGAACTGAAAACATTTGAAAGTCAAATAGAAGGTTTAAAGCCTTCTGAAACGGGTCGATTTGTATAAAGCTCATCGTTCTAAAAAAGCGAGGTTTCCTCTGATTGGCCAGCTATCCAGTGCACTGTGATTGACTGAATACCGCAAGCATGTGGCGGAAATGTTACGCCTCTTACAACTATGTGATGCCGCATCCTGGTGCTATGACACCAAGACAATATAACACTTTACAAACGAGGCATTTGTTACATCCAGTGAAGACGTAATTACTACTTATTTACTTATTTACTTTGTAAGGTTGTGAGTCAGAAGCACCAGACTGTTCTTGCAGGTAGACTTGCTCCACTATATAGTCTCTGTGTACAGCCAGCATAGGCTGCTCTGCAGGTTTTTGGAGTCCGTCCTCCAGAAATGTGTTGAACACTCTAATATTTAGGTTGAGCTCTTCTGGAACAGTGTTGTGAATACAACTTAACCACTGATTTCTAGTTGTGTCCTCTTTTGGAAGCACAAAGTAAATAGTTTCACAACGACACACAGAATGTCCAGCAACCGGAAGAAACACTACAGCGATAATAATAACTCCACCGCCTTTTCTTTGCATAAACATTTGGGCAGCGTTTAAAAATAAACCCACTCTGTGATGTAGAAAAGTGGGGGTGTGTTTAAACAAGCTGTTTTAGGAAGGTGAGGACAAGTCATAACTTTTATAAAAACTGTATCTCTTTGGTTTTGACAGTCTTTGCAATGTCAGGGATCTTCTCTATGCACTAACAGCACTCTAAAGAGAAAGGAACATTTTCAATTGCATCACAAGACCCCTTTAAAATTACGCAAAAGGCCATCTCAAATGTGCTCAGCTGTATTCACAAGACTTGCCCAGCGACTTTATCTTTTGTATTTTGTTATATGTACATGAATCTAAAATAACATATTTCTTTTTTTACCTCTTTCCCCTCACAGTTCAAGAGGTTCCTCTGTGACTCTCCTTTAGAGGTAAGTTTTTATATATATATATATATATATATATTTCAAACCTACAGTAAAACATAAGTCTTGGCCAGTTCAGAGGATTTCCCATTTAAATTTCACAGATCCAGTGCAGTCTCAATTCAGATGATTCAGTCATTTTCATTAGTAGTTCCATACGCTTCATAATCGTAATTTTCTTCGGAAGAACTCAAAGTATGCATATAGTTTTCACTGTTAATCATTATAACTGATTTTGCACAGAACTTTCTTTATACCAAATTGTATTTTTTCTTTTTCTTTTGATTTTAAAGGAGAATATGACTCAGAGGTTCTTAACAGGCTTTGTGAGATACTTTCATATGTTTATATAAAACCTTAGGGTAATGTTAATTTTGCACAGCGTAAAGAAGAGCTGCAGTGAGGCAAGCAACATGTGGAAATGGCTCTCTGGGTAGCAGTGTAATTCCTGGGTTGTTTGTTTGTCATGAAACAATGGAAAAAGTTTAATGTGTCGTACAAACCGACCACATTTCTGTGCAGCATAGCGTGGTCACACACACAGGACAAAAACAAAGAGCTGATTGTGATGTGAAATTGTCCCTGACAGATGATCGTGTGTCTGTGATGTCCAGCTACCGTCATTAAACCATCCCCTTCTTGTACTTATTTATTATTGAGGAGCAGATGAGGACATTTAAAGAGCAATGTGGCCAGGCAAACGTTTGTTGATGTTAAAATGTGGTTGAATGGAAGAGGTTGAACATCTAATGCATTCCATTTAAAAAAAATAAATAAAAATTTTTAATTACCTTCTAAATTACCGGAAAGTATACTGTGGCGTGGTATAAATATGCATTAATTGTATTTGTATAATATTTAAGATAAAAAAAATGAAGATATTTCCCTGGAATTTATATGATGTACTTGACTTCAGACATTATAAAATATTGTAATTTTACCTATTAGGATGGCACATGTTAAAGGAACAATAATTTTCCAACTTCCCTAGTTAAACAGTTGAGTTTAACCATTTTGAATCCATTTAGCTGATGTCCAAGCTGCAGCTCATTGATAGATCATTGAATCTGGTTAGACCGATAGCATCACACTCAAAAATGACCATGTAAAACATTGACTCTTCTGTAGTTATATTGTGTACCGTACAGAAAATGAAAAGTTGCAATTTCTAGGCTGATGTAACTAGGAACTATACTCTCATTCCGGCATGATAATCAAGGAACTTTGCTTCTGTACCTTGGCCACAGCAGGTGCAGTGATATCACGCAGCACCTGAAAATAGTCCCCAGCTTTAAAACATAAAACATGTCTTAAAAAGATTTGTGGTACTGCCAATTTTTTTTTTCATTTATTTTAATAATGTTTTTGTCATTTTTATTCTTATTTTTAAAATGTATATATTTCTATTTTGCTTTATTTTTATTTCACTTTTAGTAATACTAAACTTTCAATTGCTGCCTAGTCAATATTTAACATTTAACAATTAAAAAAAAATGCAATATAAGTCATTCAAAATATATATTTAATTGATAGTAACATTAAATAATTATACAAAATAGAATGAATATGAATTAATAGTAATTTTACTCTTTTACTTACACTTTTAGTCACACAAATTTTTTATCACCATGTCAAAAACTATTTTAGTATCTGCAGATTGCATTTGATGCTGAAATAGACGCGTACCACCATTCAGTCACATTCATCTCTGTGGTACAGGCGTTTGCTTGTATTTTAAGTTACAGGTGCCTTATAAGCCTTTTTATTTAACTTTCCTAAATTTTTTAAGGAGGTGGAATATGGAGGGAAACATGTGCACGCTGCCTCCCCCTTCGCACTAATGAAGATTGTTAGCGTTTATAGGAAACATGCTTTATCACCTTGTCGAGGCTGGTAGCCAGACGCTCGAACGTTAGTGCTGCTGGTCGCATAAACCCACTTATTCATTTCAGATTGTTGTTTGCAAACTTGTTTGTTGTTGTTGTTCAGGCTGCATTTATTTGATCAAATAGAGGACAATTATTACAATCTATAAGAGCTGTTTTCTATTGTAATATATTTTAAAAAGTAATAAATTCCTACGATGCAAAGTTGAATTTTCAGCATGTTTACTCCAGTCTTCAGTGTCTAATTCTAATATGCTGATTTGCTGCTCAAGAAACATTTCTTATGATCAATGTTGAAAACAGTCATGCTGCTTCATATTTTGTGAAAACCATGACATTTTTTGGGGATTCTTTGCTGAATAGAAAACTCAAAAGACTAGCATTTATTTTAAATAAATACAAATAAAATAAAAATATTTTTGCAGAATAAAGTATTCATTTCTAAAATCTTAATCTGGTTTCAAATTGCGCTTAAATTTGATTATTTGATTAGTACTATAATATACACTATATTACCAAAAGTTTTCGCTCACCTGCCTTTACTCATTCTATGAACTGAAGTGCCATCCCATT